>OZ026841.1:19213817-19798817 GCA_964023205.1 Lutraria lutraria
GCTAAGAGTACGTGGGTCCGACAGTTTTATTGATATATAGTGAATGAGAAAAGATATAAAAGCAATAATTATTGAAAATGATTTCGTTTATTCACAATTCGTTATTTATTGCAGTTGTTCTACAGTCAAATCTGTTAAAAAAGGCCACCCTTGGGAAAGACAAAATGTGGCCTTTATTGACAGGTGGTCCTTAGTTCTAGATAATTAATGACAGTTTATAAATAATAACCTTTATTTAAAGGTGACCTTTATTTGGATGTGGCCGCTAACACAGACGTGACTGTACATTTAACACCTAAATTATATTGTCAAGGAAATTGATGATCATATAATAATTATTATAGTCAATAATTATAATAATAATATTCTTTATTTAACGAAGGTAACATGTATAGACATTATTTATACAAACATATATGATGTAATATTATATAATACAAATTTAAATATTCGAAAAATGTATCAGAAAATATTATTGGAATAGACCAAATATACCAAACTTTATCGAACTAATCTCATCTGAAAATGAAACAATATTTAAACAACTTTCGGTATATATTCATAAATGTTTTAAATTACGTGACGAAGCTCTGTATCTATGATCTGAAGCGTTTTAACACTTGTATCTTCATTTTCATTGCAATATGGTTAAATTTGTATTTCTTTTTTTTTTTGTTCCCATAAGTTATCTATTAAAAACTTCCGCCATTACAGCTTACTACAGCTTATAATTATTTATTTTTGCAGATATCCATACTATGTTTTGTTAAAGGTATATGTAATGTAAACTGTATATGTATTGTAAACTGTTGGACTTTATGCCGTATGTTGGAACAAATATCTATCTATATAATACATTATGTAATGTATTTTACTAAATTAAATCTTCAGACAGGCACGTACTTCAGAGTTCTATATGCAATTTTCAAAAAATTCAAACGTGTATTCACATAAGTTTGTCAATAATTCGTCAGAGAGAACTTGTTCCAGGCCAAAGGTTCAAATTCACAAAACCAAGATCTGAAGCCTTACGCTATTGAACTAAAGCCCCGATCACACCTGAAGTTCAGAACGCGTCAGCACTACTCACGCATCTTTAGTTTCCATCACGTCCATCGCGTCAACGAAACCCACACCACGATTGAGCCGTTTCCGTCTGAGTTCATCCGGTTCTCGTCCATCCTGTCAGGATATTGAGGACGTGGTGCCGTGGTCCTGGTATGACGGGTGTCCAAGCGCTTGTGCTACATAAAAATACTCTTATATTTGTTTTAATGAGAAGGGGCCACGTGTACGTCAGTCTGCGCTCATGTGTTCTATGTAGGAAACCAGTCCATACACATTGTCATACTATTAAGACACAACAACCTGTTCCCCCGTGAAATTGTAAACAAACCAGGAAACCTTAAGTAATATACAATACTAGTATATAAATTACATTAAAGTCTGTATGCAGTACAAGCCAGGCAAGCAAAAGGCGTTTACAATTCACAGCCGATAAATATAGAGGCTCTTTAACATATAATAGATGATATTGAAATGTCAATATTTTAGAATTGACTTGCGGATCAGTGATATGTTAACAATACGGTATTTAGATATGTTTTGTGTTCGGTTTGATATACGCAAATAAGCTACCGTTCAAAGTGGAAATATACAAACATGGCAACATATATTTATTCTCGTACTTAAAATTTTCTTTTTCAATACATTCTTGTTATTTATCCGTATCAAACACTTGGTTGTCAAAGCGGGTACAAATTGAAATAAATACGAAGCAAAACTGTCCTTCACCAACCACGACAAAAAAGGAATACCATGGTTTTGCAATAGGCATTAACAGTCAAATATTGACATAAATTAAGATACGTAATGAAATCTACATAGTTTGTACATTATTTTAAGTATATTTCTTAACTCTTAAATTATTTTCAATGTGTTGCAATAAACGCGGTTTAGATGTTTTATACAAATATTGAAGCTTAGACAATGCCTTCTTTTATAATCGAATGTCGAGTTTGACCGAATTACGGCAAGTTTTTGTATTTAAATCAAAATCACCTACACTCATAATAATTATGAAGTAAAGAATTTATCTAAATTCCGCATAAAATCATGATTCTTGTTGGCGAACGAATTTATTGACCTATTGACCTGGCAATATGAACATATATTTGATAAAATAAAAAAAACTACGATAAATTGGCGTGTTTATTAAACTCCTCATATCTTATTAAAACTTGGTTGGTATAATTAAAGTTAAGACGGGCTATAAAGGAATGTATACATAGTTGGTATTTATTTTGATCATTTGGAAATAAAGTCGTAAGTATTAAACGTGTATGCCTAGTATCTATACATGGTATTTATAAAAAACAACATGTCTGCTCACTTACCTTATAAAAGAGGAAAGGGATAATGTATTGAAGAAAAATAAGCTGTTTAATATCGTATATTTCAAAGTACCAGCTTACTTGAGGCAGATTAAGGATAACGGACCCTAATGCAAACTTATAATGACTATGAACAACAATTAGAGGTGCCTGATCCTTATAAATTGTTACATTCAAACCAAATTGGTTAAATGATAACTTTTAACAAAGCAACATTTTGAAGTGTTGGACTCGGGTTAATCATATTCAACTTTATATCTTAAAGGGAGGTAATATTTCTAACTGGTACTCTCCCTTTAATATGATTATATTGCATTTTTAATTTCATGTTCACAAATTACAAAATTCAGAAAGAGCTTGTGGCGAATAATTTATGAATAATTCATTATACATGTTCAATTAAAATAAACAAAAGTTTAATTTCTGCATCAGGGTCAGCAATCCTTAATGTATTTAAAGACATTTTGTTCAGGGGTCCTTCCTCCATCGTTGAAACCAGAAACAATCGCCATATTACGCTGGCTAAAGGTGCAACATTATCTCCCCCTGAAAAACAATGCATGTGTCATTTCTTGACTTGAGTTACTGGCTGTTGATAAAAATGGAGAAAAATAGATTCAATACATACTTAACCTGAGCTGAGGTTAGTGGATAAGCATCTAATAAAATAAAAAATACATAGCAACATAAGAACAAGCAAATCTTGCGTATTTGTTTTATGACTATAGCTGGTTAGGTTTATTTCTGCACAAGTCCTCGCTGCTCAGGAAGAGACAGAAACTATACAATATCCCTTCCTTATCCTTTTTATTCAATACCATAGTTTATATCTAATATCAAATATCGCTAATCAGTAATCATTGTTAAGATAGACTTCAATACATTTTGACCTGGTCTCTATGTAACTAGGCACCGATTAATAATAGCATGTAAAAACAACATAAGTATACCATGATTAAGAATTATCATTTGGTTTTAATTTTAGATATAACCTTTTGTTAGAACAACGTATGATTTTATCTACCCGACCAACCCGTCATAAAAATACCAACGTACCGTACACAGCACTTGGTAACCACCGAGCAACGCAAGGACCATCTCATAATAACAACCATGTGTTTTTAAAACTGGTTTTCAATATCGCTTCTTATTTTTATCAGTAAATCAGACTCGGGAATAAAGAGATGGCCTTTCTATCGAGGTCGTATGGTATTTAGTATAAAACTTCATGTTGGTCGATAATGAGGGGACATGCGTTTGCTGACTAGATCTGACACCTTTTTCATTCTTATTGAATCCTGTTAAAATTGATCTACAATTTAACCATAGTTTACAATCTATTCATAAACATTTAATTCAAACAGCGTAATCGCGTTTGCCAGCAAAGAACATAGAAAAAACTTCAATAAATCATATACACGCTGTATGAAGAACACAAAATGATATTAACTGAGAATTAAATTGGTCTGTATGCTCTGATAATTTATTTTAATAGCTATTTACCTAAAATGCGCTGTCGAAAGTGGATTATATCTATTTAGATTTGTATACTATATAATAAACAAGCGTCATTCAATAACGTTAATACTCTACTCCTGCTACATCCCTACGGATGTTGAACCCACGATCTTACTCTCCATTTTATTGATTTTCATTACCCCTCTCATAAATCCTGGTTTTACTATCAAACCTCTTAATTTCACACTCCACTCCATTGATTCACTCTTCTCCTCCGGAGTTTACTCTCTTCTCATCTGGTTTTACTACATCATTGGTTTACTCCCCCCCCCCCCTGACTTTACTCTTCTCCTTTGCTTGATTTACTCTCCCCCCTGACCTTACTCTCCTCTCCCTGATTTTACTCTCCATCCCTGATTTTACTCTCCTCCCCCTGATTTTAATCTCCATCCCTGATTTTACTCTCCACCCCTGATTTTACTCTCCATTCCTGATTTTACTCTCCACCCCTGATTTTACTCTCCTCCCCCTGATTTTACTCCCCTCCCCCTGATTTTACTCACCTCCCCCTGATTTTACTCTCCATACCTGATTTTACTCTCCATTCCTGATTTTACTCCCTATCCTGATTGTAATCCCCCCCCCCCTGATTTAAATGTTCTCTTTATTAACTCACCTCTCCCTGATTTTACTCTCATATCATGATTTTATTTTTCCTTTGATTTACCCGCCTCCGTCTAATTTTTCTATCACCCCCCTGATTTACTATCATCCCCCTGATTTTTCCATCCTCCTTTTCATTTTACTCCCCTCTCCCTTGATTATGTTCTATTCTGTCTTAATTTTACTCTCCTTTTCCACTTCATGGATTTATATATGTTAATACTAAGTTTGCTATGAAGGAAAATTGAAAACGGGGTCGAAAACTAGCGTGCGTTATAATAAGGAGATCGTGATATGGAAGTGTGCGCAATAAGTAAAGTTGAACTGTGCATTGTACATGTATACTAACAACGCAACATTTGTAAATGGTCATTTTGATATACTTGATGTACTTTTATCGTATTATAGAGAAATAAAACTTCTTGATAAACAAAGTGGAGATGAGTATTTATCATACATTTTATCACGTGATTAGTCTAATTTGCTCCTCCCCCGTACAAAACAAAAGAACGATATATCTTACACTGCATGCACTCAATAATTCTCACTACACCGATAAAGCTTTAATCCACTGATCGAAGTCTGTGCCAAGACATTGAGCTAATTTCGCTTTTAATCAAGTTCAGAATTAAAATTCTAACTTATCTTTTACCAATTTAAATCAAATCTAATATTAATCCTGATTAATACTTTAATGCTATTTTGTTCCAACCCTGACTGAGTTTAATCAACTCAAATAGTTGAACAATCCCTATAATATAGCTTAATTCATGTCTTACTTTCTTATGTTTTGTATTGTTACACAAAACGTGCTCTTTAATTAATGTGATTCTTTCTAAGAAATATGAATTATATTCTTTTTCGAATTTAATTTCTGTTTCTAGCTCCGTGATTTATTTTCAAAAGTGCCAAGCTGACGGATGTATTATTCAATTGGATGCTTTTTATTTCATTAAAGATTCTTTAGCAATTATTAACCATCTGTTTGATAAAGTTATGATTTTAAGAATAAATTGGACTATGAATAAAGACTATATTTCTGTGTTTCGGGACATTGTGTTGCAGTCGTAAAATACAATGTATTCTATTGGCTATTAGTGCATCATATATGTTAAGATGATAAATATTCATTGTGGCTAGATATACATAATTATATGTGTGTATGTATAAAGATAATTGAAACATGACGCCACGTTAAGCCGACTCTCGCAGTGTCTTGGTGCCCGTGATTACAGTTGAAGTAAATGATAAGATAAGTCACCGTGACTTGATACATATAGATAATTATAATGCATACGATGTTAGATAGTCTATCTGGGTCTAAGAACCTAACTGGTGTTCATGCACTACCTGGCATAGGCGAGAAACCGAAGCTTGATGGTAACTCAAACAAATTTATCTACGTTCCTGAGCTCTCCAAAAAGGTTAATTATGTGCACGTGAAGTTCCCACACACAGACCCACCTGATTGGACTGATGGTAGCGTAAAAACATGGATTTACTCCAGTGATTCAGAAAGTGTATTTTCCGAGAACAGGTCTGCATGTGAAATTCCATGGCAACCAAGAAAGGTCACCTTTAATACCGATGTTGTCGTAAGGTAAAGATATAATGTTAGATAACATAAATCATTTCTGTACAAGGGTGTAAATTTACCAACAACATTTTGTGACAATCCATATACTTAGTACATGTTGCCAAGACTCACCCAGATGACAGTATGATAGCCGTTAAAACGGTTTGTTTTCTGCCCCCCCCCCCCTCTCTCCCTCTCTCTCTCTCTCTCTCTCTCTCTCTCTCTGTCTCTCTGTCTCACTCTCTCTCCTCTCTGTCTCTCTGTCTCTCTCTCCCCCCCCTCTCTCTCTCCTCTCTCTCACTCTCTCTCTCTCTCTCTCTTTGTCTCTCTCTCCTCCCTCTCCCTCTCTCTGTCTCTCTGTCTCTCTCTCTCTCTCCTCTCTCTCTCTCTCTCTCTCTCAGTCTCTCTCTCTCTCTCTCTGTCTCTCTCTCTCTCTCTCCCTCTCCTCTCTCTCTCTCTCTCTCTCCTCTCTCCTCAATCTCCTCTCTCTATCTCTCTCTCTCTCCTCTCTCTCTCCTCTCTCTCTCCTCTCTCTCTCTCTCTCTCTCTCTCCTCTCTAGATCGCTTTTCAATGAGCGAAGTGGTGCTTTTGGAATACCGCTGACACTGGCTTCCTTCCTTCATCTGACAAAACATGTTGACTTATATTTACATGCATGTGAAATTCGATCTTCGGTTAAAGTTTTATCCTAATTCAATTTCTTCTCACTTGACACAGTACAGCTGTAAACTTAAAAAAGGAATATGCGACAAATCATCTTTGGCATTTTTCAATTATTCCTATTCACTATATATCGCTTGTATCTTTTTGAACTAAATTTATTTCTCGATTGTAGTTTTTGTTGTACATCGTACAGTTAACTACAGAACCTCGATTTGCCTGCCACCTCCATTTTATAAACGTTGTGTCTTTGGACCTCGCGTTCGTGAGTATAAATTCTGAGCGTGATATAACTTCTCCGTGACGGTTTCTTTAATGGCATTATAACTAAGGCTACGGGTAGTTCATTTGAGTCCCTCCCTGGCAGACACATGACAACAGAGATTTGGATAACTGTGTCGGTAAATGTATACCATCCAAGAACACTGGTTAAAGTTATTGCCGACTGGTATCTAACATAAATAATGTTAACATTAATAAAGTGCATTTCTTGTAAGTTTTCTATTCTTTCGAGTCATACTATATCATCTTAAGTTCAAATTTTAAACGACGTTGGTAATGATCGATTTTCAGTCACATTTGTCTCGTCCCAGACTCAGAGATTCACAGTCTTTGGTACTCTCAAACGATACAGCCCGCTGAGACAGATACGCCGTAGTTACACATTCAGATTGATTCTCGATATTAGTGCATTCAAACCTACGCTAGCGGTCACCTCCGAATTAAGACCATCCTGTAAATAAAGGTAATTCTGTAAAGCAAACGTTATTGATTATTTAAAACAACATGACCACCCAATAAAGGCCACCTGTCAATAAAGACAACATTAATTTTCGTCTTTCCTATGGGTGGTCCTTGTTCACAGGTTTAATTGTATTCGAACTTACAGACTATCAGAGCAAGTTTTTAGACTCAACTTGATCGTCCTGGTTAGTATTAAATGCCGTAGTGCCTCCGTTCGTAGTCCGCTATTGTATATTTGTTAACCTCGCCAAAATTATGAATAAAGATATTGTACTTGATTAATTAAACAATAACTTGAAATCCTTAAACTTCTATAATGAACTATAAAGTTCTCATCTACACATAGTTGTATGCTTTTTGTGTCATATTCATATTGTAGTAAATTAAAACAAAACCCCGTACATTCTTAAATGTGTTATTAAATTGCCGATCAGAGATATAACGTTTCTATGTTTGTTATTAATTATACCGGATTAAGACATCTTTTTTTGATTTTCTGGTATAAAGTGTGACTTTTTTCGGTGATGAAAACTTTATGGATAACTTTTTATGCTAAGAGATTGCATATTATACGTAAACTGTATTTATAATAGCTATCGTGAATCTGTTAGCGCTAACTCTAGAATGTGGTACAGACGTATGGACGTACATTTGTTATTATGTCGAATAAAAGGTCGATATTATGAATGCGTGCATTTGATGCGTGCGATTTAGCAGTACGTGTGTATTATAACATTGTGACAGTGGCCTTAATGACAGATATTTATTTCTAATTGGGAATGTGATACAGTAATTATTGATAGCAATTATTTTACACGCAATAAAGCGGAGGAAAATGTTCCTAATTAATGTGTGTTGCAATTTATTTGTGCCATAAAATGACATAATGAATGCATTCTCTTAAACGAACATATCTAAATGCCTGAATTAAATGTTTGAACATTTGAATAACTCGTGCAAGTGTCAGCTCATAACGAAAGAAAATGGTTTAAAAAACTAAATGCTCTTAGAATAGCGCACGGTGCACGTGGAACACGAATATAATGTACCGCCGTGTTGCATTCGATGCCGTGCAGGGAAGCAAAAACCTTACCAATTTACGAGTACTTCCGGCTATTGGGGAAGGTCGATTTGCACGTGATGAAAGCGTGCATATTGATGATATACACGTTGAAGAGAGTGAGCAAGGAAGTATTCAGTTTCCTTTGCCGATAAACAAAGTGCAAATCTTAGACAAAAAATCAAGAAGTGTGCACTTTGACCAATTTGTATATATAAGGTAGGCTGACATTATATGTCTTTATTTCGTTCAATCATCCAATTTTACTCCTCATTTCTGTAAGCGCAATACTAAGTCTTGTCTCTGCTTTAGTATGCTAAAATGACAAGAGGTTTTCAAACGCCGCTCTTAGTTATTAGAAATGAAAAGCTAATAGCTTGGATATTACCACCACCTTGAAAAGGGTCACAATATTCACTTTGTCTGATCATTAAGTTACAGATACAGGAGACATATTGAAAACTTGACCTGTCCCGAAAAAAGTCGTTTTAAGGAGATGACCTTTATAATCAAGGCGTCGCTTGGTTTTCAGTGTAACTGATTACACAAGTCATGTTGATGTCATAATAATACATTGTATATATTGTTACATGATATTTTTATGTTTGATCACATGACTCGCATGTATGCCCTGACACACGTAAGGAACCTTAGGTGGTTGTGGGTGGGGCCTAACACAAAATAAATCTATTGAATTCCGTCAGTGACCACTGAAATCATTTGCTTCCTAACTGGTCATTCTTTGTGTTCCTAAACACTGGAAATACCACATAAGGTAGCAATCGTAGGGGCGTCCGTACAGACTCAGGACAATACTTACTATAAAAAATGGATCACTTCAACAAATTTTAATAAAATATTTTTGTAAATTAAAAAGTTAAAGTGTTTGGGTTCATCATAACATTATCTTGTAGAGATAAAAACATATTTTCGGCGCATGCACTCATATCATTATAAAAATATAGTAAGTTTATTTTGAAATCAGTTGACGCTGAGGCACATATCATCATGGATTGATTTTACACGTACGAGCGTATGTGTGCGCTGGATATTTAGTGTAAATTTACGAGTATGAATATACTTATAAAGAAACTAGTGTCTGAAGCTGGTTACAAGGTTATAATAAAATCATCTGATAATGTAATAGTTCGATCGGCTGTGCACCTATAAAAATTAACCTTTGAGTCGTTTGTTATAATTATATCTATCTAAGAACAGGAGCTTAGCCAGCACTGAATGAATGTTACACACATTAAGTGGATTGAATAACCCTAGCTTCTTGCTACTGGGGCCCTTAAATACGACTTAGATGCCATTTTGGACCGTATTTATATTCTCGCTTTTCAAATTAATGATACGAACATGTGCATAATTATGCCTCGCTGATGACAACATTCATGTATAATGAGATATATACATAATTATGAAATCAACATTACCTTTCTATCACCGGCGCGTATTTTCATGAAAAGGGAAGTAACCACTGTCAGCAGTTCTGAATAAATTGGTTCCCATTCTATGATGCAGTGCTCTGTAAGGCAAGTCAATGGGAACCAGTTTACAGTTCGATACTTATACCTTTGTTACATTAGATTCGAATAGCTCTCCCAGTTTCTTTCGTCTTGTCGAAAATATGTGTATTGTTTAATATACAGTATAGTTACTATTAAACAAGAAAGTGCTGGATAACATTGATGAAATGTGTGATACGGTGATTTCTTTTATGTATGTAGTAAAAGCTGTGAAAAGAAGCCATCCATGGGAAAGACAAACTGTGGTCTTTATTCACAGGACGGCCTTTATTCTGAGGTGCCCGTAGAGACAGGTTTAACTGTTCTCAAATATCACATAATATTATAATGATATAAATCAAAGAGCCATAATATTGTATTGATTTGTATATCGCAGTGTTTTTGGTACTAGTAGAGTGTAGCGCTGTATACTGTACATAGTATCTATTGGAAAAAAAAGTTTTATTTAAGCCGGAGACAACCCATTTGCTTTTTTTTCGGGTAAAACTATTTATTCCTCACATTTATTCAACAGCAAACACTCTCCATATAACCTCCCTCGGACGCACGTCTATACAGAATTACTATACAATATATAATTTCAAATGAAAATCAAGTTTGCATTCGAATACAAAAAAAACCCATTTCAAATTACCACAATCATAGGAAAATTACATTAACCTTCTTGCTTTATGTGTTTATTACGGGGCATCATTAAAATTGCTATTATGATAAGATCTAGCTTTTATTCGATAATCGATTGACTTTAAATCTTGCAGTTTTTTAGTTTTTTATTCGGCTGCACACCACTAAATAATTGTATCGCTAAATCTGTACAGTTGTACCGCATGGTTAATACAAACTTAATGAATAGATAATTATCTATTTGTGCCATTAGTGCAAAAATGTGCCTGTTATTTATATCTAAAACTAGCAAGCAACTCATTTTTGAGTGTTAGGTTTCAAGGTTTTTGCAACCCCCCC
The DNA here is from genome assembly GCA_964023205.1 of Lutraria lutraria. Classification (NCBI taxonomy): domain Eukaryota; kingdom Metazoa; phylum Mollusca; class Bivalvia; order Venerida; family Mactridae; genus Lutraria; species Lutraria lutraria. The sequence goes on from OZ026841.1 coordinate 19,224,868, forward strand.
CCCCCCCACCCAACTTATGTCATCTCGACATTTCTTTTTGTAATAAGATATTATTTGCATACTATGAAGAAGTTTGTATGCTTTTTAACAACTTGATTGTATTTTGACTACTTTTAACAAATTTTAATGTTGGCCATACGTTTATAGCTTATTTCATGTTTTGTAAGATTGTTTGGAAAGAATTACGTGCAAATATTCAGGTTTATTAACATACCCTTGTGAATTTTAAAATGCATGGTGAATTTAGTATAGTTTTGTCAACATGTTTTAAGAAAATATCTTATTTGCTGTCATATTAAATTTTTTATTTAAACTTGATATACAAGTATATGCATACATTTGCACGTGCATCTGTTCAAACAGGCACACGAAATACTATGTTTCAAACTGTTGAAATTAAGGGTCTAAATATCAAATACTTCATAACTTCGCGGTAGGTCTAATCCTTCAATGGGAAATTGACAAAAATATTTATTTTCCTCCTTATGCCGAGAACTTGCCGGCGCCTTTAGGAGGCGTAAGTTAATACTGGTTAGAATACAGTCCAGGAAAATTTGTTCAAGGTGAATCGATCGCGATTTAGCTGATATTTATCTGAAAACGGCGTTAAACACAAAAAAATAAATGATCAATCATAATAATATGAAAACTGACCGTTTATAAAATGAGATATTTATTTACAGGAGGCGTCTAATCAGAATAGACTGTACTATTTACAATTTGAAAGATATACAATTTTTGATATTCATAAAAATCCATCTATAGATTGACTTTTTTGTACTTATACACTTATGTGGTAAAACGTATTGTGTTTGACTAGGATCGTTTGTCTCCCGTCCTGACTGCGTCCTCCAAAAACTGATACTCTTTTGCGGGGTACCAGTCCAGAAGATTAACGTATATTTTATATAGTATCTAATCAATGTGTTTAAACACTATGTGTCTTTTTGTTTAATAGAATGAATAACAGAATAATAATAATAACCGGTAAGAAAAGAAAAAAACACACACACTAATTCGGTCAAACCGGCACCCTATAAACAGAAAATATAATTACTCAATATAACATTGTTTCAGACTTATGGTAGTTTTACAAATATATAACGATCTATTTACACGCTGTACAATGAATATATTACGATATATACAATGTATTAACATACGTTTGATAAGACAGTATTGTTCTACACCACCGTGTGATTGTCCTTACATGATCTTTGTTCGCTGACCAGCATGTATTCAAGAATAAATGTGTCTTATTCGATATCGTCAGAGCTAATTAATAATTTCTAAAGAAAAGAAAACAATTAGGAAAAAATAAATCGGTTAAAAGGTGATTGACAAATCAGAATCAACAACTTTAATGAAAATGTATATTTAATTTACTTGTCATATAGACATCAATGATAATAAGTACTATACAGAATGCAGTTTAAGCATTGAAGGAATTTATACCATTATATAAAAAACACATTATATAGGAACCGTTTAAAACTTTCAAATTGCTCAGTCTTACTACGTGAATGTCGTAATTGATTATTGTGATTATTGTGGACTAGGTTTAAACACGTGTCTGGCATTTATAATCGTATTTACGATCAATATAATGATCAAACGTTAATTTTCGTGACGAATGATTGAATACGTAAAAAAAGGTCAATCCGAATAGTATTTACGTGGTAACTAACCCGTATGCATTTTCTTAAAATCAAAAGCAGTTATCTCCCTTTACGTGGGGCGTATTGCCAGGGGAGATAATCAAGTCATATCATCTGTGGTGTAGGTTTTGGTTTGTTTATCGCTAGAGTTGAAGATAATTGTCTTACATTTATTTTAGTGAACGTATGCTCTTTGAGTACCAACCTGGTTTTCCGCTTAGAACAATCAAATTGCTAAAATTACAAACTCATTATAAAACTTCCCATTCACTTCGTTTGGATATTAAGACATGACTGTTCTCATTACAAATAGTCCTTCATTAAAGTCAAGTCCTTCTTTACATGAATTAGAAGATCTCATTACGGATATCCTTCATTAAAGGAACATGCCTTGGAACTGCTGTGTCTTGATTTTCATTCACCAATAATGCGTTTATCACTTGTAAAACAAGTTATTACCGAAAACTCAAAGAAGAATGTGCGTTAAAAAAATGACTCTATAACGCGCGCGTCGGTATTTGTATATCGATTTGAATAAAGGGCTGGCAGCCTATTATTGACGACAACAATATATCTGATTCGTCTGAAAATTTAACTGAGCGAGCGCTGCCTTTCAAAACAGCATAACATTGATATCTACCCATAGTTGATTGATAGGATGAATTTGATATCGCAAAAATGGACATAGCATGTGCAATACTTACCATTTCATTGTTCGTTGACATTTTGACAGATCCCGAAAGGATCGAGATGTGAAAATAACGAATACTTTCTGAGGCCGAGATCGGCAGGTTTGGTAAATCTTGAAATGTGTATTTTGAGTAAACTAGCGGGATATTCGTAAATATTGTACAGGGCCTTCATTAATTGATTTAGGCATTAAAATGACACTAATTAGATTGCTATTCGAGACGCTTCAGTTCCAGTGCATGACCCTTTAGATGACTAAATACAAAGTACTTGTTTTCTGGTGTTAAACGTAAAACAAACAGAAAGGGTCAGTTGAGGTATTTTTAGCGTGAAGGACGCAGGCCCCTGGCGTACAGCATCTTGGAAAGTTTAAGTATGTCCCAGCTGTGATTCGAACACACAGCGATGGGGGGCTAGAAATATTTCCTCGGATAACACAACGTGGTCCCTGGTAATTAATAGCATCTGGAGTAGTGTCCCTTTAAAATGTAACACGCCTATTGATGTTTAAATGGTGTATTCATAATTACATTCTGATTGTCTTTGAGCAAACCTGGCATTGGCTTCATTACACTCGAAATATAATTTGTAAAGGTAGATAAACAATCCGTGTAAGATCACAATAGGTCGACAAATTCTTTCTTGTTTGGTATCTTTAAATTTGATCTCTATTTGTCTTAAATAGCGCAATTAATTGTTCGGCATAAATATTGTATTGTTGAATAGTTTATATTTAATAAAAAATAACATTTTTTAATGCGTGCGATGATATTGAATCGGGGTGCAATACATTGGAGTATGGGTAACACTTGGCTGTGATATGTGTTACAATTAAAACCATTGATTTGACATGCAAAACGTAGGACTTAACTGCTATGGCGTCTATCGCGTATTTTAACTACGATGTCAATGATAAAACAGTTCTGTAATTTATGAAATAATGCTTCAGCATACATTCCTATTGTGTTTGTGCTCGTGTTGTTACTGTCATAAACGGTTTTAAGAGTTTATTGGAATTAATACTTAGTGCCAATTCAAAACAAACCAGTGTTTGAACGCCAGGCGATATTATTTGTAAATCTGTTATCTATGCTGCGGAGTTTTCAAGGTTTTTGTTCCAGAAAATGTGGATTTGCGACATTCTAGTATATGATCTTAAATTGCGATGTACCGAGAAGTTACAATGGTAAAGTATGTGAAAAAACAAATCTTAGAGCGTTTTGAGGACACTCCATCACCGTCAAAGAATCTCACCGACCAGCAAGTGGTTCCCCCTATCGGCAAGAGATCGAAATTTAATCGTGTGACAAGTAGACAAAGCTTACACCTCGAGGATATTCAATTAGAGAAAAGGTCAGCGACTGATTACGGATGGGCGAGACCAATTGATAGAATTGTTGTAAGCGTTGATAAGCAGAAGACGGTTCATTTTGATGATGTTGTAAGAATTAGGTAAATTTATCTAATTGATTGTTGCGCCCATTAAGACTATGACTGTTTCTTTCTACCAAAGTCTAACAAATAAATGTTTCTGTAAAGATCTATTGTCTGAATACGTCATGGACATAAATAAGTGACAGTTTTTATACTAGATCTGACCAATAAACCCGACTACTCCAGGTTTGAGATTAAATGTTAAGTATGACTAAAGAAGTATTAAACCTCGTGTTTTCTATCAATTAATTTACAAGCAATGTTCCTTAATGTCAAAATTAGTTTAATATTTCAATATTCCATGAGCAAAGCTTTGGCCATATTCTGTGTTAACATGCCAACAGCTTGGGCGTGCTTTTTCCACTGCTATGTCTTTTTTTAAAACTCAATGCTCATGTGACCTTTACCTACTGACCTGAAAATGCATAGGTCTTGTACAGGTTTACAAGAAAACAACATATGAAACAGTTTGAATATAATAAATGTAAGCGTTTAGATTTTATAGATAAAGTTAATGATAAATGGAAAGGCAGACCAAAAACAAGAGGCCCCCGATACGGTAATTATCATTGTTTGCCACGTGCATGTTATGGATAAATGACACGTCCAAAACTTATTGTTTTTTTCTCAGACTTTTCTCATAATTGCTTACTTCAAATATTGATTGATTGGCTTTAAAAATGCTTTAATGTACTTTAAAGTCTGCAAAACATAATACAAATATAATTTCGCCTACGTGGGGTATAAATATGTTGTTTTTTTCAAGATTGCAAGATGACATTTCATTTGACAAAAGTGAATGGAATAATTACCATTCTCCTGTTACTCAGATCTTTATACAATTAACACAATAGTACGTGTACCTTTTATGCAATAGTTGTACTTAAAAATTTGTAAATTACCAATTCGCAATAAATCAATTCTTTGTAAGCTTGAAATCGGACGCTTTAAAAAAATCCTGACTGATTTGTTTTCATTTTTACAGCATTATTGTTGAGGCGGTATACTTTTTATTAATACACGATTATCGTTAGAATGCAAAGTTTAAATCTACTTGTACGTCTTGTCATCATAAAATGATTTATGATTGTCGTAATAGCCGGAATTTTACGACATATGTAAAAAAATGGTCAACTTCCGAGAAGTATATTATTAGACATAATAATTTTGTAACGATAGTAAATTAAATAAATCGAACTTCACCATAATCAGAGAAATTAAAAAAGATGCAAATGCTAACTTGAAACTTTATGGTGGATATTGGTTAGTTGTAACTGAATAACGATCTAACTTATGTTAACAATATTTTAAATATGTTATTGTATTCAGTTTATTTTTATACAATGCATTAATATCTAAAGTATCTGTTTTTACTAACCTCTGTAAAGTTCTGCTACATTCCTTAAGGAGACATTTTGTTTATTATCTATGTACATGTATACTAACACGAAAAAGAAAGTGTGCACTTTTATATTGGGCATGATATCTGACTCAAGAATCATAATTAGTCACAAGCAAAACAACATTCTTATAATTATCAAATTTCAATTAATAGTGAAACATCATAAAGCCAATATATTTCTTTACATTTTGACATAATTTTATATTTTGCATGTATTTTGCATGTATTTTGCATCAATAAATGTAAAGACATTTCGCTCTAGCCAGATGCATGCTTCCTTTTTCGTGTGAGTATAAACTCCATCATTAACGTATCATGGATGTGTACAATGCTATTTGAATATTACCTTAAACCCCTCGTGATGACACTGTAACAGTTGTAGATAGTTTGTGCTCTTCGAGTTGTCTCCCTCTAATTATTACGAGCCTGCAAATAAACTGATTCCCGTTCCATCTTGCATTACATCAAAGTACAAACAAGTCAATGGGAACCAATTTAGACTACAAAATAGTATCATTTCTTTTGGCTTTAGGCAAACTATTGAATATATATTTGTTAAAGTTACTAGCTGATAATAAGACAGCTTGTCAAATGTTAGAACTGTTTAATTAAGCATACCAGTAAATGTTAGCGTCCAATATTTACTCAATAATTTAGCACACATATCAAGTATATGACATAAATAAAACGTTGGTTCTGATTTAATTACTGGGGATAACGTTGTGCAAAACAGCCAGGGTAAATTGACTACTTGGTGAGGATCGAACTCTTAGCGGTGAAATGTTAGTGATTGATTGTTTGTTCTTGTTTGTTTTATGCCCCTTTTCAACAGTCAGAATCCTATGAGACGGACAGTTCTCCTGGAAAGAACCAGTAATAAAACTCCCATCCTCTGTAAGCAACTGCCTACTTTCTCACATAAAGAGCCATGGCAGGTAGCGGGGCTCGAAACCACGATCCTCTATCAGTGAAAGGTTACAGTTATTTGAAGTCAGCTACCTTAACCACTTAACCACGGAGGACGGTTAGTGATTACTAGTCACAGGCCATGATCACTGGATCACGGCGGCAGTATGGTTGATTTAAGTCGATTTTCCTGCACATCTGGAGACGTTGCCAGTTTCTTGTGGACGGTTAAGTTAGAACTGGTTAGAATACCGTCCAGGAAAACTGTTCAGATGAATCGACCCCCGTAGATAACTGATTTTTTTCTGAAAAAAGAGTTAAACACAAATGAATAAATTAACTACTTCGTATTAATTCGTTATCAGTTATTCGTTGATTCTTTGGATTGATCTTAATCAGTGATCGGTGCAAAACAGTGGTATGTATCACAAATGAAAGTAAATACGAGTATTGTAGAACTAGTTTTAGGAGACAGAAAATGCTTTTATTTGAAATATTAAAAACTTGGGTAATCTATGGCCCACCCAAGTTGGTATATTATTCTTCAAGGTCTGAACTCAAAACAATTTCTTTCGTGACCTTTGTTTGATTATTTCATTATTCATGATACTATACTGCACTTAAAAATATACATTCATAGTTAGCAACATAATGGTAAACACTCACTGAATATATTGATTTAATTATACAATAACACCTGTAACAGCGGCTTATAACTACGAATAAAGACCACCTTATGAATAAAGGCCATTCTATGAATAAACGTAATTCTATCAAAAACTGTTATTGATAACTTTTAACATAATTATCTCCGAATAAGGACCACCTGTCAGTAAAGACCACAATTTGTCTTTCATAATGGTGGCCTTTGTTCACAGGTTTTATTGCAGTCTGGTGTTTGTTAATGTAGTAATAAAGTTATCTTATTCATCTATTTTCATGATAAAGATGCTCGGTTCTTCTGTACCCCCCCCCCCCCCTCTTCCGCTGAGACTGACCGGAAATTACAATAGTTGTCAGATAGGCCGTTAGGATCAGACTCACGAACAATAGTTATAATACTAAGCTAAGTACACATGTACGCAATGTCGAATATGTCAGAATGACTTTATTGAATTATAGAAATGTTTGAAACTTGTCATAATTAGATAAATCTCGTTTTTGGTAATCGAACGAACAAATATTTATAATGCATTCATGAAATACAATGAACAAAAAACTTCAATAGCCAGTTTTATACTAATAAAACATAAATAGCCATTCAAACAAGGTTAACTTTGACTAGAGTTTCAATTCACATAACCGACACTATTCATTATGTTGTGAAATCTTACTATCAAATGTTGACTCCCGGTATAATCGACATAATGATATTGGTTCACCCAATTAAGTAATTTTACACAATTATGTACAATAAATAAAATCTAAGATACGATGTCTAATAATTAATCTCGTATGCGCTTTTTCCATGAAATTCAGCGTAAATCTTGGAACATTTAACATATTATTTACAAATTTGACCTTTGGTTGTGTTATTAAACTTAATATAAAAGGTGGTATCCAACACTGTATGTTGATTTTTCGAATTACGGTCAAATAAGCCGGCATTCTTTCACAAATTTAATGTTTTCATATTTGATTATAACTTTTTATTGAAAACAAATTTTGTGTGTGACTTTTATTTCTTGTTTAAACCATTTCACAAAGACGGCTGTAAGTTCAATAAAAATTAGATTTTTTCAAATGAATTGTAGGTGTGAACGATTTTAAGTAAGCAATTTTACTATTAAATTGATTAAGCACTAAATGTCAGTCGACTTTACCAAAACTCGGAAACGTTATGTCTTGGATTAGAATTAATAGTGCGTCTTGTGTATTTTGAGTTCAAATAGATTATATCAAACTATCTACGATTCGCGAATATACGGACATGGAAATAAGTGTATAAAGTGTTAATTCAAGTTGTAACCCCTGTGATCATTAGGTTTATGACGTCATGAGCTCCCATAATCCCTACAATGCAGCAATTTTGAGCTGGAAGCAGAAGTAAGTAGGCTTAAGTCATTTCAAGCAAATTTTCCAATTGTGATAAATGAGCATATTTTATTTCTGTAATATAATAATAGATATATATCTTACACATAAAGTGCTCTTTTGAACAATCCTAAACCGTGAAATAGGTGTAAAAACATGCGTACATTTTTTTTTCATTTCACTGCTTGTTGCCATGGCAATATGTAAATGGAAATAAATCGACTTACGAATATAAGTATTCCATACTTTTTATAGTTTCAACGTACTTACAAGCAACGTAAAGGATGGTCGGTATTAGGCTATTGTTTACTTAAGGTAGGTTGAAGGTTTTAACAAGGTGTATGTCTGGAAATTTCTTCCTCCGTTAAACAAGAAAGATCGAAAAATGACCCTGGTTGAAATCTCAGGGAAACGTATGGAATTGATGATTCTCCCTTATGGTCTTTAAACACGACATTGCTGTGGAATCTTTAGCAACATAATTGTTAACTAATTATCTAATGCTTGTGATACAGAAATCTAGAGCAAATGGGGTGTAACCTCCAAACACAATAAGTCTTAATTCAAAACTTCATTTAGTCGATCAAGTTTGATTTAGGCGTAATAAAAGCGTGTTAAAGTGTATAAACCTATTATGTGTTCCTTGACACATTTTCTTCCATTGTTAACGATTCGAGGTGTGTTTGCTGGTTTTAGAAATACCACGCTCGCTTTCACAAATATATAAACTGCAATGCAATTTACCTTGAAAAAGAGGAAAAACTGTACATGTTTTAACATTTAAAATGTTTAATATTGTTAATTTTTAATTTTAGAGTTATCTCCCGTTCATTTCTATTTATGGTTGCCTATAGAAATGTTCATGTCGCTACTAATTAGGTACTGATACGAACACTTATTTTGCTAATAATAGGACTAGATCGACCATTGTTTAGCTTTTGGCCTTTCTCCACTTGTGGCCATTGAGCTGAGTATATCAGTTATCTGTATACTGTTAAATCGTCTCCCTTATGAAGTTTATTTATAATTTTGTCATCATTTATGCATGCATATTATATAACTATGCATTATCAATGAATATGTTTGTAAATATAGTGTTGTCCCAATGGGTCAGTTGGTCTAATGGATCTTAATATGCACGTGCCAAGTTTAATGTATCCCTGATCTATGTGAAGCTATACAGCCGTATTCCACGTAATGTTTCTGATTGAGTTTTCACATTTTAATTGTTGACAAAGCCTGTACTGAAATATTAGAATGCCCATTAATTAAATTCATTGCAAATCTGAAATGCAATAGCGACTCAGTTTTTTTGCATATGAAATAAAATTAAACTTCAAGCTATTATAAAATTGATTTTTCAGAATAAACGCAAACTAAAGGTATGCATGTATAATCATTTGAGAATTTCTTACTCAATGCAAACAATATGTTTTTATGTAAATAATGAGATTTTATTTCGTACTCAAAATACGCATTAAATCTCAAATGGTGTCAAACTTGACTGAGTAGATCGGTCGTTTAGTGGTGACGAGCTGGACTACTAATCGAAAAGCGGTGGGTTCGAAATCTCGTCTCCGCGTTCTGATCTTTCTGGGACATAATCTCTGACCTTGAAATACAGCCGAATATGTTATCCGTTACTGACCAGATTAGTATTCGTTCGATATAATAATATGTAGATCAAAATCCATTGATTTAAAGTAGATAAAGGATAAGCTAATTTTAAAGATTGCATCATTCTGATACTTAAATGTGGATCACAATCACTTTACACCATAAGCTTCGTGACTTAAGAAAGTAATACACACTTAAAACAAGAAAAGGGCTGAGGATTCTACCCAAATATACACCAAGCCCTGCTGTTTCCGTAATACTACTTCATCGTAGAACAAACAGTTATGTTATGTGAACAAGTTGCCGCCGTTTTTTCTAAAGGGACTTCACTCTAGATTTACAATTTATGTGTCAAATCTACGATAACTTTTTTCATCAAATGTATTTATGATAAGGAATACAATTACGATGTAACAACGATAAAATATATTGTTTATCTAACATAACACTTGCTTATTATTTGCAGAAAAAAATTTGTATAACTTAGTTTGGCGTTCTTCTAATAAGATATCAAAAAAATAAATAAACGTATAAATGAATAACTAGGGATTCCGTGGTCGAGTTATAATGATCTCTGACTTGTAATCGGTAACCCTTCATTGCTTTTAGTTCCAATCCCACGCAGGACCGGATTTAATATGTGTGCAAGTTGTCCAGTTACCTTACGGAAGTTCTACCTAATGTTCACGTATGATTGGGGCCTTCCTCCGTGGTTTAAGCTGTGAAAGTCACAAAATGGCATTTTTTGTTAATGTTAGTGTCATACGAAAAAATATATGAATAACACTTAACATTAAGAAAACCTCTCTCTTTATGCAACTGGATTTAAGTTTTAAGTTCCCTTAACGATGCCGATGAATGCATCAACTGATTTTGATTACAATGTACTGTCTTGGGTTTCCGACCTAATTTTCTTAACATTGTCCGGGCTCTAACTCCCGATTAAGAGTAAAGAATTTGATCAACTCTGTTGGCGTCAAAATATTTTTTCATATTTGAAAGAGGATTAAAATGGAACAGCATTAAATAGGTCACACCCTTCTTATTTAAAATGTAGTATTATTAATTCATCTTTAATTTACTATCCCAGAAAAAGATCATTTTGGGATTAATTTGCATATATATAATAAAGTTATAATACAGTACGAGTAAAAAAATTCCTTATATCACATCCACTGGATAAATCCCTGTGGATAACAAATGGAACATTAGATCAGTGTGAAAGGCAACACATAAGCCCTTTAAGAAAATGACCTAACGTCTACTGATTGTGATTCTAACAACTCCCGACTCTTTGAGACTTATGAATTAATTATGTTTCAATGAGTGTAGATGCTAATGAAAATCACAACAATACCTTTAAAGTGGCAATATTTATGAAGAAAGTATGCTACTAATTGCTTCCTTGTAGTTTCTTGTATTCTGTATCTGCAGACAGGAGAACATGTCGGGTAGCCATGGGTTCGTAACCCAGTCCCAGCCACGTTTTTGCTCTGTGAATATTCAGCTGTATATATTGCAATAATAATCGTGTTTAGAACCTTAAATACAGCGAATATACACTGGTCTCTTGATCAGGAGCAAAGGTCGGTCATACATCGCTTACACATGCTTGACAAACAAACAAACAACAAAATAAAGGAGCGTATAAACAAACGTGCACTTTTCATTCTGATTCATTTTGTAAGAATGTAGAAATACTCACCAAAAAACTCGTTAACTTGTCATCTGACGGCAATTTATTACAAAACCACTTCTATTCAGTTCAAAGATATTACAAAACATCCTAACCATTTATCACCCGACCATTTTTGGAAAAGGACATTTTAAAGTTAAAGCACAAAAATATTTTTACCCGTTCAATATATTTTCAAAAACGCATTTTTCAAGATTTTTCAGGTCATGGGTTAACAAGTCTATATATGGTAAAATCGTTTTTACGAAGCAAACTTCGCAATATACGCGAGCAGCATAATTTATTAAAGCATAAACTATTTACTTAGGAATTGATCTACAACTTTGCAAAGCATGTACTTTACCTAAATGTCAAGTATTATTCAGTTAGATGTTTTTAATCAGTGATTTTAAAGTAAACTAGCAAAAAGAGAACCGTTAATTGTAAAGTAAAAAAATAAGTTCTCATACAAACTGCTTTCTTTTCAAACTGACGATTTATTTAAATCGATATATTTTATAATAAAATCTGTCGGGGACGAGTGTATTTACAAAACTACTTAATTGCTGATTTTATGGTCGGTTGTTAGCATGATTTAACTTCCTATTAGTCGCGCCATATCCTTTTTAAAACGCTACTTGATTGTATAAACGTGGGTCATTATTTTTATGCTGAACAATTCGGTCATAATGTTATGATATGGATCATACACCGAAGTCTTATACAATAATATACGAGCTTCGTGAGAAATTTCAGGTACACTGTCTTTTTTAACTGAACGATGGTTCAGCACTAGCTCGGCGCGCATAAATTATAATGCGGTCCTAAGTACTACATTTTTTCTACATCCGCCATGCAATAATTATTGTTCAAACTAGTTCCCATTCCATTGAGCAGCGCAAGTCTATATTCAATTTCCTCGAGTACTTAAATAACTTTGATTTAACTAAAGCGTGCGTACAGTATTCGTATAGTTTTTGATTTAACTAAAGCGTGCGTACAGTATTCGTATAGTTTTTGATAAGGGTAATTATTACTTTTATATCGAACATAACATCTGGACGCGCATAATTATTCACACGTAAATCAATGCTCCGATAATGAACAAAATTCAATTAAAAGTATAACCTCGTTTTATACAGTTTTTCACATTTTCATACCAAAGCTTATTATCTGCTTTGACAATATATTTCACGTGTAGACACGTTCGTTTTGTATAGACAGTTACAACAATCTACAGGAATAGTTACATCCTACACATAGAAAATACCAAACGGGTTGTTCTCATAAAATGTCACTTATTACACTAGGCCTATACTGACCTGTAAATAGTGGCCTCCATGGTCAACTGATTATGGTCTCTGGGTAGCAAACATAGCGCCTAACCGCTGTAAGTTCGAATTCCAAAACCGGGATCAAATGTCACATGTGATGAAGCTGCCCGGCTAACTCACAGAAGGTCAGTGGTTCTGCCCAGATGTGAGCCTGCGATCTTCCTCCATTGTTTAAAGCAAGAAAAGTCGCCAAAATGACCCTGATTGTTGGTGCGACGTTAACTCACAGGGAGTAGTCCAGTGTGATTGTTGAATCATGTTCATGTATCTGAAAATGTGAAGCGTTCTTTTGTGATCTCCAAACCCACATTACTGGCTAGGTAATAACCGTATGATGCATAAGGTTCGAATCCCAGTGGAGATTGGGTTAAAACCGATGCGGTCGGTTGGTGAGCCGGCTACTAGTTAAACAATGGTTTCTGTACAGGCCCATCTCAGTCAGGCACCCAGCAAAAGGGGAAGTGAACATAAAATGGGTGTCTCATAAGCCAACTTGACTGGCCCTTTAAATAGGAGTGACACTATAATAAACAAAACCTTTACCTTATAATGGTGATGTGTTTAAGACTTTGGTGTGAGTATTCTTGAATAATCTGTCACCAGAAAATTAATTTGAACACAACTTACTTTTCTCTCAAAATGAACGGCTTTCATACAAAAAGTCACCAAACCACTTTATTCAACTAATTAAAACAGGTTTTATTATTCATAGTGTAAGATAACCAGTTTGTTGATGAATAATACGTTATAATTCAGGGTTTTTTTCATTACACGCACTTGCATGTTCAGCTGAATATTTTTCTTTAAATGATTTGTAATATAAACGAAGTTTCAATATTGGACAACCAGTCACGCGGGGATATTTAGCTTAGATATTAAGTTTTACATGCAGATAAATACATTAAAATGTGATCAATAAGATTAAAGGAAGGGTAAACAAATATTTATGATAGCACAGGCGTGTGAATGGTCGTCCTGACTACACGAATACAACGTTAGTCTTTTGTTTATGAGAAACAAAACGTCGATAGATAATTAAATAATTCTAAAACGTGAGTCATCTATCTCGCATTTTTATTCCGATACGAATTTACGAATATGTACATTCTTTTCCCTTAAAATCACGTATTTCAAAACACGCGTTAGTATTGCGAAATTATTTACCTCCAAAGCACCGATAATTGTTATGATATATGAAATGACATTTTTATCTTAATTTATTTTTGTAAAGGAAGAAATGTCATACACGTTAAAATTAATGTATATATTTTCATAGAATGTTCTTGCCTCCAAGTTCGACAAGTATGTATTCATCAGGTGGGAAGCAATTTCAGATGTTCAGCATTCGGCTGACAAATGGGCGGGTAAAAATACTGGCTCTTGTTAAGCCCCCGGTTCATACGGCCCTGTTATGATTAATGGTGTTTTGTTTAGTGTATTATTGCTCTGAATAACTATGACTAGCCATCAAAGTTGTTGCCATCTCTCATGTACGGTCAAACACGTGTTAACATCCACGTGTGAATACCTACAGTAAAACCTCGTGAATAGCGCCTTTCATTTTGCCCATTTTTATAGATATAACGGCTTTTTCAGTGTCCCGATCCCAACTACCTAGCGAAAAGGGCGATGTGTATGTCGCTGATTTACACCTGGTACAATAAAGAACTAGGAAAATCTATTCGAAGTAATAGTTGGGATGTCCGGTTCTCCTGTTACATCCGTCCCATCCCCTCTGGGAAGCCCCTGATATAACCAATCCTGTCAAATGGGTCGTTAAACAAAATATAAACATATAGATATTATTGAACCTCGTGTACAACCCGGTCATGTTTATAGATTTCATATTTCTTCCTTCTTTTTTAGTTGAGTTTACTGCTTAAACTATACAGTGGAATACATCAAATAACGATCATGCCAATATGAAGATCTTTTTATAACAACTTCTTTTCTCGGAAAGGTAATCAATAGATTTAGACGTGGTCGAGTGGTAAAGGTCGCTGACTTCAAATCACTGTAACCTCTCACTGATAGAATGTCGTGGTTTCGAGCCCAGGTACAGACCATGCCTCTTGATGTGAGAAAGTAGGTAGTTACTTACAGAGGATGGGAGTCTAGTACTGGCTCTTCCCAGAAACAATGGTTAGATGACTGTCCGCATAATATAACTCTGACAGTTGAAAAGGGGCATAAAAATCGATATAAACAAATAAAACAAAAAGTGGTCGGTATTATTAGTAAATTATACAGTCAGCCTACTTAATAATTTGTACACTATGACGACTACAATGGTGGACTCGACCACTGCGTCATTCTATAATTATCCTAACTGATCAGTACCAAGGAGACAGTCCTTGTTTATCTCTTTTTATCTTCAACTTTCAGACTAAATCGATAAAAGATTACTCATTGTTAGTTGGTATTTTGTTTACATGGCTACTCATGTATACATACTACATTCGACTCGTTTCTATCCGTTACTACTTTAATCAATTGGCTAACTATTTAAAATCTACCGTAGTTATAAATACATTCTCCAATAATGTTTTGAGAGGATTTAAAAATAAACTTTAACCAGCAATAAATAACTTTACTTAGAGACATGGTATTTGATCGTATAAATCAACATGATTTTTGGGTCATTACCTTAACAGTATTTGAGACAGTTGACCGGTTTACGAATCACGTGATTAATTGGTTACTAGTATCGCGATAATTATTTTAAAGTTTGAGGAGACTTAACTCCACGTTTTTAAAACCAGAAGGTCATACCAATGAAGATGAAGAAACAGTACAGCTTCTAAATGATCTGTAGTCATTCATAGATTTTCTCTTGATTTTGGTGATAATTTCTATGTTGCTATATCGAACAGCAAAATCTTTTGATTGATATTTTTCAATGTATTCTTTTCGCATGTTTAGATATTTTGTGTGGAAATGTTGAATTTGTGTTTACTATTGTATTATTACTTATACTGATTTTATGTACATAATCTGCTTCATTGTAAAACCTCCTTTGCTTTGTATGACTTGGTATACAATGTTGTACTTATTCCGGTACGACGCTGTATTATACCTTGCTCATGTATTATCAAGGGCCATATTGACTTAGAGGATTGTATCAAATTCATATTTTCATTAGGAGGAGGTCCTATTTCCATCACAGATATACTAAATCTGACGGGAGTTAGCATTAGTTACAACCTTTAAAAACATATGTTTTTAATACATATTTTGTCTCTCTTTCTGCATTTTGACCGTCGCACATGTACATAATTGTTATGTAGACTGAAATTGACAAATGGGGTTTAATTAAACGTCGTTCTCGGGTACAATCATAATATTTCAAATGATTTTGAATAGTACGCGTTCAATTACTGCAGAAACAAAATTAAGATACGGAAATTATTTATTATATAAGTTGGTGAGTACTCTGTAAGTATCCTTACCTGCTTCAAATTAGCGTCAACACTCGAACTCACAAACATAAAGATTAAGCGCGCACTGTAAACGTTGCATATTTTGTCAAGACTTGAGGAAGCAAATCGAGCGACAGAAACTCACGGCTATACTCAAAGCTGTGATTTTTTGTACCTGTGGTTATATACATTTTAGTTTTTGTTAAAAGTTTGAAGTAATCTTGTTTTTGTTGAAACTCACATCTGTACATGTGAGTATAGATATTTTTGTTTTTGTTGATACGTTTTAATGGTTAGCGATTGATTGTGACAAACATTGACTTTATTATCCTGTCCTCTAACCCAGAATTACTTTCTCATGACAGGATTCACTCGTACTATCTCTATCGACGGGGACATGACTATTTAATCTTTAAACAAACTCTAGGAACGATTAATTACATCGTTGCTTCAATGTCCAGATTAAAGTATCGACTCATATTCGATAATCTATAGATTTCTGACTTTGTAAGCGACATGAATGCTGAAATATGTAGTGGAACAGAGCCGAAACGGGTATTTTTACGATAAGTAGTGAAACATGCTCATAGAAAAGTTATTTGTGCAAAAATCCTTTAGTAAGATAATTGAATTTGTTATTTGACCTTACACTAGAAAATGTGTATAATTTTGTTATCATCGTATTTTGGTGTAAACATAAAATGCATACCATTATTCAATGTCTTTAATCTCATTTATTTATATATTTTATTTATTTTTTGTTATTTTCATCAATCATCATTAACATCAACGCCACGATACTTCATTATCATCTTGATCATCATCATCGGCATCATTATCATGAACAACAAGATTATTAGCATTAGCATGTACAGCAACAATAGTGTCGTTATCATGAACAATAAAAGCACCATCATGTATTGTATACATCGCAAAAAAATGACTTGTGTTCAATATACAGTAGTATTAGTATTAATCCAACTGTTCCCATATTACTCGCGTGTCTCTAGCTCGTTCATTCCACCCATGTAATTTCCTAGACACGTGCAACAGACCTAGTGAGACCCTCATAACACGTGTTAATGTTTTCATTGCACACGGTGTACGGAACTGACCAATAATTATCAACTGAAATATTCAATATTCGCATTATACATTCTAATTAATTCTACTATGATGTAACCGTTATTTTAAATATTAATGTCATATCTATATATGGGCTTGTTGCACCATTCGTGGATCTGCAATGATCGGAGCATAAGTGAAATACTTGAACAATACTCGGATAAACCAATATTTGAACATTATGTTCTTACCATAATCGCATTTAAGTAATCTGGAATGTAAATTATACACATATTTTGTTGTAAGATAATAATAATTTTTTTATACCTTCATAAAAGTTTCATATTGTATAAGAGAACATGACAACTAGACTTTAAGTGCATATTAAATAGATATTACGTAGTTTCAATGTAATATAATTATAGAATAATTTTAGTTGACTCTGAAATCTCGCTTGGGACCTATTAATTTATATACTTCAGCCTGAGTTCAAAAGATTCTACGTGTTAAAATCCATCCCATATTTCTAACTGACTCCTCCCATTTTAAGTTTTGTGTTTCGACGATGAATGGAAATTATTGGCTGAATTGATGCGATTTTAAAAAGGATTCACGTTCGAGATATCAAAGATATTGCAAGTGTCGTATTCCAAGAGGACGTTTCGGGCTTATAATTGATTTTACATCAAAAATACATTTAGACGGATAAAACGTAGATGTTTACCGCTCGCTGTATGTTAATGTGTAACTATGTCTGACAAGCGTGTATTGTTGAATAGCTTGTAAAATCATACATGAAAATAAATGTTTTTACATCAAAATTTCTGAAATTGAAGGCATGTACAGGGAAACTGTCTTCAAAACTAGTGTTGTTATCTTATGACTGTCGTTAAGCTCTGTGTGCTGAGTGTAACTATTTTCGTTTTGAAACTATGGCTTCGTTTGTGGTTGTATATTTGAAGTTGTGTTTTGTTGTATTGAAAGTTGTTGACGATTGTAAAATTGTGTATACTTCTTCGTAAGAAAGTGAACGTAGCTGAAGTTTGTCGATTAAATTTATTTCTTCTTTTATTGCTGTTTCGAAGAATATGCAAACTTTTATTATGCTTGATTTATTGGAGGATATGTAAAACATTTATGAAAATTGAGACCAAATGGAAATAAACATTTGAGACCTACGTTCTTACTGTTCATCTGAGATGGTTTCGTAGTTCTTGTGATATCTTGATTGTACACGTGATATTTGTAAACAATTCAGATACGAAACAAACTATAACCATCTATACAATTTTAGATGAAAGAAAAAAAATATTCAATTAAACGATGTTTCTTCTTAAGTATGCATTTTCTAACTGACATCAAAAGAGCGATTAATGTGCGTGAAACTAGACCTTGGTACTCGAACGTTTTGGCTAAAATGAATTAAGAATTAAACTAAAACCATTTTGCAAACATCATGGCTTATATTCGATTAATTGTTTGTGTGAATGCAGCACCAGATACTTTGTTCCTATAAAAGTTTATAAAAGTTTAGGATTGAAAATGGAAGAACGAACAAAAACTTTACCCGCATTTTCTAACTGGAGTGTATCTAAAATGCGGACTGTGGCGGACTTTGCCGAAACTTACGGAAACCCTCGAAGTCGTCGTGATTTGACGATGTATCAGACTCGGAGTTATACTCGGGCGAGTTCGAGATTTTCTGATAGTTTGAATTCTAGAAAGGAAAGTCAGACTGTAATAGGCTTGTTAGACAAACTGAACGAAACTGAAAGTGTCATAATTCCATATACAGGTTATTTATATAAACAAACGTAAGTAAGTTTTTGAATTTGACATTTCATACAGTTAGACCATATTGCCGAGTCCGAAGTTATCTTCATTGAAAGAACCTGTAAATTCGATACACGCAAATAATTCTATACAAGTCATATATAATAATACAGCGCATGAAATTCAAAGCACGTACAAGTCTTTTGTGTCTATGAAATTCAGTTCACGTGAACTTGTATCAATAATTTGAACCCACTTGTTTTAATTAGAAAGCACACGTGTTTGTGGTCACGTGAATCCATATTTTGCCTTGATACATACCGATTGATGAGACCACGTGTTTAGATACGAGTGGTTTGGTTGTAAGTTTTATTCCCTCCAGTAACCAGAAACACACACATAAAAGGGGACGTAAGAGGATGCTCTTTATGTTCACAAGTGGTCGTTAACTTGGGTGCAACTGATTTCAATTTATTTTTTTCTGCTCGTCGAAATGATGATAAAATGTTAAAGCTGAATAAATCAATATGTTTTGGTAATTTTGTTGACGATTTATTGAATATACTCGAACAAGTTATTGAATGTTTACGAACAATTTATTGTTTATTTTCATTTCAAACATGACTGTATTTATTTGTTTACCATTCATAAATGGTCAAGGTGCCTTTGTGCAAAGTTTTATATTACCACGTGATTGTTGAAAACTTGTACAATCTACCACTTTGATATTATTGCACATTAGACAAACTTCAAACGTTTATTCCATCATCTTTGGGTCTCCTATGTCGTATGTTGTAAAATATCTACGTAGGTTTCAAAAGAAGATATTTGAGTTGGATTCTATGATTTTGTTTGGAATGAAATACCCTTTTGCTTAATGCGTAAGTAAAACTTAAATGTCAAATAATTGTTTGTAGAAATAGTGTAAAATCGAAAAGTGCTTACATTTTTTACGTCATAATCGACGGATGTATCTTTTTTTATTAAATCAGTTTCTGTGGTTACACTTTGCGTAACTCATTTTTTATATTCATTATGATAACTATTTGGCAGTACGTTTCTGAGCTTGTAATCCTCCCACTTTATCTTGACTCTATGAGCATATCACATGGAAGATGAGAAACGGGTTAAAACTTGTAAAAAACAATGGAAAGTTCTAAGTTTATCGTCTTTGTCGCTGTAGTGCTTTTCATGCTTTACTTTTAATATGAAGCACAATAGGTTTGATAAGAACCGGCGATCGACATAAAGAAATGTGGTTGTAGCTTAAATGGAATTTCAAGGTCGTTTATTTTGCCTATCATTAACAATAATAATTGTATTTGCCGATATAATTTTGGCGTGAACAGATCAATTAAAGAACACTGTTGTATATAATTAGAGCTTATTGTTTTACTGCCAAATTTGTATACAATTTTCAATTCAATCATGATAAAAATATGGGAAAATTGGCCCTGAGACACGAAACGTTTAATACATATTGATTTGTATTATTTAATCGACCTAAATTGTCATTAAGATACATCAATAAAGATTTTAATGTTTTATCTATTCACCAATTCGTATAAAAAGTAATTAACTTCGGACATAAATGTGTCGTTTTTGCAATTAGTGTGCCTAAGTGTTCGTTGTTGATTTTGTTCGCAAAGTAACACTTAACAATTGGATGGATTAATTCGGTTTGGATTTATATTGTTCCAAGTGCGTTCTTTACGTCGTTGGGCTACTGCTTGGTTCAACGGCTCAAATAAAGTGTTCAGATAAGGGCAAAGGAAAAATGCATCGGCCGAGGTTGAAACATACTCGGCGTTTCAATCAACCGAGTGCTATTGTGGTACATTTACCTCTAGTCTTGTGAGTGAAATACATAAAATTATATTGTCTTCGCTTGAAATTTTCAGACAGAACTCATGCGGGTCGTTGTTAAGATACAACATATATAACAAATCGAATTAGTAAATTTTTTTTTTAATTTTACTAAACCCTTAATATAAACGAGGGGTGTCCAAACAGTTGACCAAGCTGACGTAAAATGTGTTCGTATAAAAGGGATGTACCAAAATTAGTGTAAGGTCTAGTGAATACAAATTCAGACAATTTTTAAAAATCGGTCAACTAAATAATTACAATCTTGATTATTGATATATAAATGTGTCTTTAAAGACAGTTTTGTTACATTAAAGGCATTATAGTATAATCTTTATTATGCTTAGTTATATTGCATTTGAAAATACAGTGTAACCTCTCTAATTTAAGCAATTCACTTTGGGAGTAGCAAAAGTATGTTGTTGTTAGGAGGTTGCTACTGTAGATATATTTTTTATCAATATTTAAATCATGTTGTTGGAAAAAATCATGTTGTTGTTGCAGGGAGGTTTTGATCAAGAGAGGGTCGCTCTAGAGAGGTTGTACTGTAATGTTATATTTAGGTTCACCAACAATCTATGAAGTGCGTTTTTTCAGAACAAGATTGGTGTTGGTCTTCAGAATTGTAGAAAATATCTAAATCGTTAATCAGGCACTAGAGAGACGTGATAGTTAAATTCGAATGGAGTAACGCTTTACAACGATATTAACTCTAAAGTTATTATAATTAACACTGACAACTGAACTAACCAAACCTTTAAACAAAGGCCTTCTGTAGGTCAGACTAAATACGGCCTTTATTGACAGGTGGCCTTTATTCGGAGGTAATTTTATTCTAATTAAGCATTAATGTTCCCTAGAGTATGGCCTTTATTCACAAGATGTTCTTGATTCGGAATTGGAATTGAACACAGGTTTGACAATATAATGGTAATGCACACCTTCGTTTGGTTAACATACACGCATTTGGCGTTTTTTCAATTAGTAATATGTGCAACTATTTTGTCCGAATTTCTACTCCTATAACGTCAATAATGCTGGCGATGGATTCAGTGGAAAGCGTGTTAAACAAAATATAAAATATTACCGATTGATATTTCTATGGACCATGTAAAGAAACTTTCTTTTCAACGGAAGTTTATACTTTAATGATATACATTAAAATCAAAATTACCAAATTAAAGTATGTTTCTACAAAAACGTTGATCTCATGGAGTGGTTAGAGTCAGACGCATAAATTTATAGAATGCGGTCCGAATATTTTATCAAAATTCCTAAAATCAATATTTGAATGTTACAAGAGTATTGTAAGTCTTATTTTACAAACCGATAAATAAATTCAATGGTACGTGGACAAAACCATAATGTCTTATCTGTAGTAATTTTATGATCCACAATTAAAGCTCAACAATACAATAACTAAAGGACTACCAGTATTTTCGATCAGACATGGATTGTAAAATTATTAAGTTCGAATCGTACAACCCAGTACTCTGGTTTGCTAACCATTATGTAATTAAAAACTTTTCGAGTTTCCTGATATTGTCTTATAGTATCACAGTGACAGTTAAAATTTAAGTAATTAAGAATAAGAAGAAGATTTCAATTCTCGTATAATAACCATGCAGTACGACACTCTCGCCTAATGTAAGTCTCCCCCTGCCATGAATCGTGATCTTATGATTAAGAGATATGGACACTCGGAGAAAAAAGACGCACTTTTTTTAAACAATGTGACCTTCAGTTTCTAAGGTCATCTTTCGCATTCCTTTGATTCACAATGTTCGCATGTATTTTCCCATTTCCTTATTTACGGAAAAACACGCCAGTTTTGGCGAGTAACCAATGGCTACTGCGTATAAAACTGGCTATTACGCATACATACTCGTATATATCACCATACGTCGAGAAAAACGTGTTTGAACTTGAAGTATTTCTTACCAATTTTACAAATTTAGCAATTTGTATGTTTTCAGGTCCATAGATAATGACAAATTAATTCGAGGACAACCAGTTGATCCCAGGAGGAATCAGGTACCGACAGATCAGGCTCGTGCCAAGCATGCGCAGTTTATGAACAAAGGGCGACAAGATGGCAGACCCAAAGGAGGTGAAGTTGGTAAACGCTTGCAATCTCTACCAGCTAAAAAAGAAAATCACGGTAAGCATGCAAGCGTTTTGCTGAAATTAATCAAATAATAATCAGATTGACAAAATCAATATAATGGTTTGTACGTATATTTTGGAATTAACATACCAAAAGCACATAGATCAGAATATTGAAACATATTGAAAACCAATTTTTCAAAGGAAACTTGACAAAATAGTTTCTTTTCCGTATGTGAAAATAAGCCTGTCGTGCGTGAAACACCAGAATTCAGAGCATCTAAAAAGTCAACTACCTTTCGGTAAAGAAACCTGCATACAGATGTATTAGTGAGAAAGTCTTCTGTTTACTTATATAGATTGATTGTTGCGCTCCTAGTCCTCGAACTGGATTTATTCATTAGTTTAAATTTTCAGCATCAGAAGCGGAAGGAAGACCTGCTAATTCAGCTCCTTCCAAAGATCAGACACAGCTAAATGGACCGATGCCAAAAATAAATACATTTGTTTCAAAGGGAGACCAGTCTAACAAAAGAACTGAACCTCCGGCTGGTTCTAGTAAACAACCTGAACCAGTTACTTCTACTGTGAAAACTAAAGAACCAGTCATTACAAAAGCTAAAGAACCACAGACTCCAATGCCTGTAAAACACAGCGAGCAAAAGGCTGATGTAAAAGCCAGTGAGTCAGTCCAGCATAAACCAAAAGTGGAAGATAAACCCAAAGTATCAGAAACTGTTCGAAAAGCACCAACTGATAAGCCTTCAGAACATACCAGACCGGAGGTAAAACCAACAGGTAATGATGAATCTAGTTATAAGGTTTTTGACCAAATTATTGTCAAGTATATGACAAGAACACATTTACGTTAAAACATGTTTAATTTGACACTCTCTCCGTGGTTCATACGAAATATCAAAGCAAGGCGAAGACTTGTAAATATTGAAAACCTAACGAAGTTAGTAAGGAACAAAGTCTTAAAACAGATGCTATTTTACAAGTTGAAGTCACAAATTGGGAATGGTTTTCGTCTGTTTAAGGCCTAAATTAGATTGTCTACATATTGCAACCGAGACAAAGTCTGACATGACTGAATAACTTCAATTAAAACAGTTTTTAATCATAAACACATCATTTTTTAAGACGTAAGGTATTTTTATGTTTGTGGCATTTCTTTACTGTCGACTTCGTCGGAATGGTTTGAACTGACGGACGAACGGACAATCAAACGTTTGCAATGAAATAGTGGGGATATATATAAATATATCAATTGACAAGGAATGATTTCATCTTGTTTAACAGACCATTCTGAATGATATCGAGCAATTGGAGATATAAAGAGATATCATATTTTTGCATTAATTGTTAATAAACTACATTAATACATTAATGCAATCAATACTTTGATAAGCGTTGATACTCGACAATGTTAACTACATTAAAGTCCACGTGCACAATTGTAGCTATAAGATATTGAAGACACAGACAATGCTATCATAGAATTATACATGTACTTGAATGTACATTAAATTTTAGCAAGCGGTTGTATAGAAACATAAAATTGTATATCAACAAAGAAGGCATAACATGATTTATTGATTAATAGCAAATATTCAGTTTATTAATATCATTTTAACTAATACAGCAAAACTACGAAAGTTACAATATCAGCGCTATGGCTGCTAAATCGTACTTATAACCCACAAAATTACCTAGTCGGAATTTGAAAGATCTAGACTTCATATTTAATGTTCAATTCTCGAAGTCGGGAATTTTTGTTTCATTTTTATTTTAATGGGGAAAATGGAATCGATATGTGCCGTGTAATTTTAGTGTATGGACAATTTACAACAATGTTTGCTCAGGTCTTCAAGTAATAAAAGCACAAATAAAGCTTAATTTCCTCAGAAGAAATATTCTTCCCTAAGCTTAGTCATTTTGCAATTTTGAAAAATATCAACAAAAAATACTTTTTTTAATGTGCCGAACTTGATCGTTTAACATTTTGTTTGATTATCATGATGTTCGAACATACAACTGGAGAGGACATCCATCATTTAACAAGTGCACGTATCGTGGTGAAGTGTACGTTTGTTTTCGTGGCACTCTGTTAGGATATATTGTAAGCTAAGTGAGTCATTCGTTCATTAATTTAGACAGGTATTTGGCTAAGAGTGAAACTTACACTTTTTGGCTTTCAATTAAGAAACAAAAATAACTGCACCAAATTTTTCCACAAAGTAAAAATGACTTTCAAAAATTATTTCTATTATGTTTGTAGCAATTTCACTAGCTTAATAAAGATAATTATAGAAGGGAATGCTAACAATAGAGTCACGTCTACATTTTGCGCATCGGTTACAGTAGCCGTACATTTTCATTGGTTAACGTACGGTATAATTGCGCTTCAGTGTATCGGTGTTTCATAAATACAATTACATTGGAAACTTAATTTGTGCTAAAAAAAAGGTCGTGTCAAATATCTATAATTACTTTAAGTTGTTGTTTACTTAAGTGTGTATTTTCTACGTGTGATATATTTATAAATCGTCATTTCTTTGTACAAATTCATATATATATATACAGACGAATAAATATTTGCGCAAAACAACTGTGTGCGTACGTTAGGAAATTTTGTTAGATCAAATGAATCAGGTTTTATATGATAAAACTCTATGGTTCCAAACTATGTGATCGTTATCGTGCTTAAATTTGGATTTATAAGACAAAAAGATGGTACGCATTAATGACTAAACTATTTGTTTATTTGGATATACGATATTCTTAATTATTTTGATCATCCGTGATGTTGCGCGCTGTTCGGCTGTAATCGATTTAGTTTGCCTGTTGCACTCTGTATTCTTAAATAGTTAGTGTCGCGTTAGTAGCCTTGGATGACTTAAATATTTTTGTGACTTTCGACAACAGTTATTGTGTGAAGTTAATTTGAAATACCGTTTCTTATTTGGACTTTAAAGACGCATACAGATTAAGATATTTGTGTATTGTGCGGCGCATTTTAAACAAATATACGGAGCCTCTCAATTTTCTATAATTGACCATTCACCGAAATTGAAGATTTTCGTACTAACACTAAGATTATAATTCATGGTGAAAATATTATTAGTGATATAAGTTAGAAACTTTATGCGGGTGTTTAACTGTCGATAGTGAAAGAATTGTGTAGATATATTTTTATAAATGAATTTATTTACATCAAACTATAATTAGTGGTTGTGAACAGTTTGTGATTTAAGATAAAAAATATTAAATTGGATTGAAATTTTCTACATCAAACAGTGAAATAAGTGTGTGTGTATCTTAAGAAACATTCTCATGAACAGTTGGATAAGTTTACCCCATAAAAATGTTAAAGTGTCTAGGTGACGAAAAGTTAAGCCTATTGCTAATCTAATAAGTTGTTACAGTGCGGTTAAGTCGGCGACTAAGTTTGTAATACTATGGTAATTATATAGATATTTAAAGAACCAAAATTTAAGATACCAAATATATCTACCGGTATTAGTAAAAATGTAATCTTAGCTGACACAATATAGAATCGACAATAATCATATTTCTTTCTTTGTCATTATCGTGTGCATGCTTGTAACGAAAATTCAAGCTACAAGTCGAAATTTGTGGTAAAGCTATTCTATAGTGTTGTTTTTAAGATATAAACATTTAAAAAAGTTTTCCGATATAGCAAGGTTTAGATCTTGAGGACGCGTAACGCTAATAATGTGGACACCGGAATTTATATCAGGACGTAATTATTATTGGATTCATTCGTATGAACGACGCCCTGAGAAAAAGTACTTATTCTAAATAATTATTTAAGATTCTAGCTTTTTGACTTAGTACAAAAGTGTGTAAAAAGTTTTGAATCTGATTTAATGTGCAAAAACACTTGGATATACATTTGAAACA
This sequence comes from Lutraria lutraria, assembly GCA_964023205.1. Classification (NCBI taxonomy): domain Eukaryota; kingdom Metazoa; phylum Mollusca; class Bivalvia; order Venerida; family Mactridae; genus Lutraria; species Lutraria lutraria. The sequence continues at coordinate 19,251,774 of OZ026841.1, forward strand.
TCATTCCTTGCAAACATGGCTCAAAAAGTATATAGAGACAGGAACGGGTACGGACGTAGGGTGGGTTTTAACGTTAATAAGGTGGTGTATAAAAGACATTACGACGAATCAAACCCGCATATGACCGGACGAATGTCAGCTATGTCTAGAGATTTCTATAATGATGTGATACAATTTGAAGAAGAAGTTGCTAGTTTGCATATTAAAATTACAGGGGTAGCTGGAAGATCTACACAAGACGATGACCGCAGAAAGTAAGTGTATAAGATTATTTGTTTATCTCATTCTCAACTATTAGCATTTAAGTTATATAGAACAGAACAGAACATAATTATATAATGACTTTCTTCATCATGCCATGTGTCCTTTAAATTGATCAGGTTGCTTTTGGTACATCTATATACTTAAATACATTATTTAATTCTTTCTCAATACCTCACGGGCAACAATAGTATTTGCCTGGATTGTAATGAGGCAGACAACAAATAGATCTACTTGTTAGCACGTGTTATGAGAATAGGAAAATGGCGCTCAGAAATAATGTCGATTTTTTTTTTTTTTTGGTTCGAGTTATTGCCCTTGGTGACATTTTATTTCTAGCTAAGTATCGATAAAGAATGTAGAATTGTCGTTACTGGTTCAACCATTTTTTATAGTGATTTGACCAAACTTACAATGTTGCCCTAAATGTTGAGTAAGTACAAAATGTATTTTGTAAATTTCAGGTCGAGTCAGTTTGCAACACCTGTACGAACTAGTCCAACTAAAACTGCGTAAGTGTTTTTACGAATAAATTAATAACTGTGAGTGTGCTCATACTGAGAAAACACAGTCATAACTCCTAATTTTAAGTATTGAATTTATAATATATATTAATTTATTGTTTATAAAGACACTGGTTACTATAAAAAGTATAATAAATAAAACATTTTCTCAATGTCATGAAGTGATAATGGTTTCTCAAATTCTACAATACATGTACGATGAAAATGAAATTTAAGCTGTGATCCCGTTCTCAAGTTTTATATCTTTTGAGCAAGATATCACCTTTTGTCTTTAGATCTTCAAAACACTTGTCTAATATTTAAAATATTGGTGATTATAAATACACTTAAATCAACGGAAATAACTCAGACATAATTATGAGAGCGTCTTTTTTCCAAACGAAATAATCGGATGAAAATATTGTTGAGAAATGTTTGAGATTGGAGATAAATCTCAAATCCTAGAGCAAATTATGCCAAATACGAATATTTCAATACAATTTTGACATCACATCAACAATCTGGTTCATCGTGCTCTATGTACGACCCGAGGCTATTTCTGTAAATTTTATCACTTAGTTGGCATGTCAATATACACATTTATATTAAGGAACAACACTAGTCACTTAAAAAACATAATTATAATCATGTATGGAATTGTACGATTTAAAAGTACGATATACTCAAATGTTGATCGTTTGTTGACAGTAAACATTTTCATGACAAAATTTCTTTTGGAATCTAGTTTAACAAACGGTAGATAATTGATTGTATAAATATGAATTGTTATATCAATATTGAATGATACTTATTATGTTATATAGGATCGTTTAACATTCATTTCCTGTGAAAAATTCAGATATATAAGGTTGCATAAAGGGGACATAGAACATAATTATTTTATTTATCGCAAATACTATAGTAAAATATTTCTTATGTCCCCTTTATGCCACCGTAGATATATCCCAACGTGTTACAGCAGTATGGTCCGAATTTGGTCCTCGACAGGTTAGAGCTGTTGATAAAGTGCACAACGAACGACTGAAAAGTCTAAAGGTCGAAAAAAAAGACATAGGTATTAGTTCTCTGCGGTAACATTACTACAATGATTGCTTATAAAACCATAATTACGCTCGATCCATGATCCATGCTGGAAAGTAGACTTTTGCATATGAAAGAGATCGACTTATTCTGACTGATTGATAGCATGTAAAGATGATTAGATGATATGGTATACTGCCCCCTACTTGAGTGGAATTATGTAGATAAACAACATGCAACAATGTTTCATAAATCTGTCATAGTTAAATCATAGAGGTCCGCGATTATAGTCCAATATTGGATCCAAGAATAATCATACCGCTATATCCAGATTTCCGTTTAACCATTTTTCTATAGCCACATTTCATTTATTCATGTTTTATTTATCCATAATACATTATAATGCACATTTCACTATCAACAACACTAGGGATTGAATAAAGAATGTCATCTTCGCGGGGAGGGGGGGGAGTAATACTTCACTGAACCTTTTGTCTTTGTAATTCTTTGTTATTATTGACAGTCAAAAGTACTTCAAGGAATAAACTGGTTCCCGTTCCATGATGCAGTGCACCAAAGGTGTACACACAAGTCAACGGGAACCAGTTTATTCAAGGAAGCGCTTATTTATACAAAGGGAAACAACTCCGGTTTTATTTATCACGAATGATGTAGGGGTTACCTCCCCCAAAATGAAAGCATATTATTAACAATTGTTCGAGCATGTTCATAACAATGCTGTTTTTTTTTATTAAATACGATGAAATAACTGTAACAGCTGTGACATGCTGCGATTAAGTAAGGAGCTACGACATCGTTTAAATGTGAAAAAAAGTTTTAATATGAAAGTACATATATTGTATTCTATGTTTTAACAGGACTGAAAGTAAGCAATTGCCATCAGACGATCATGGTCCGGCTATCCAAACACCGAAACCGGCTCAAAGTAAACAAGAAGAAACCCGGAATTTATCACCGACTGAGGAAAACTTTAAGTACTACGCATCGCAGAAAAAGAAAGAAGGTCAAGAAGATACTCCGAGAATACAATCCGACAGAAGTTATAAAACGGATAAATCATGGACCACTATCAAGACGAAAACAACCGAAGGTAAACCGAGTAGCTTTCCGGACTCTCCCGTAAAATCGTATACAACATATAACATGTCATCTACGGGAAAACCGGCAAATAATATGGAAAACAAAAGGCGTGAAGTCACTATTGTAGACCCCAAGGATGCTCGACGGATAAAAAGCGAGGAAGAAATGGAGGAAGCGTTCCTTGATGAATATGAATACAGTCATCATCATCCCCACAAAGTGAAAGAGTTTAATGAAATGGATGATGAAGAAAAAATTGAATATTTCAGAGATATAATGCACATGAAACCTGATCAAATCAGGGAATTAACATTTCATCCAAAAGTTACCGAACCTAAGATTATACATCACACCTACACAGGTGTGGACACAATTAACTGGTTGTCCGGGAGGGTCAAATCAGGAAAACGTCCAAAGTCTAGGAAAAATGTGTATAAGAAACAAACACTGGTAGTACCGAATCAGAAGAAGAGTGTGATGTTAACTAGGTTACAGGGACATGTTTATAGACATATAAATAAAGTTTACGGCATCTCTCCGAGGGACAATCGTGAAAAACAATTCTTTGAAAAATTAGCCAAAATGCAATTGGACGAAATGCAAAACAGGTATGAAAAATTAGCCGAAAGAGAGCGCCAAACTTTGGAGAGTAAGTTTAGACAAAGAGAACAATTGAAACGACTTAGGAAGAAATTTGAAGATGATTCGTGGAGGCGCTTTATGACGCAATATGTGACGTCAAAGGTGGTAGAGGCGGAGTATAGAGACCGACACGAATACGGCTTGCCAAATGACATAAATGAATCACAGAGCCCGTATAGATCAACCAGCAGACGGAAGCAGCAGACACTTACACCCAGACGACAACAGAAGAAAAATCAGCAAAATTATGCCAACTTATTTAAATACAAAGCAGGTCCGATTCACAAAACTGTCGGGAAAGAGCCAAAGTTTGAAGGATTCGACACAGTATACATTGATACAGAAGATGAACAAGGTTTGTTTTATAATATTTTAATCCAATTCTTGCACAGTTATAATTGATATATATTGGCATTTATAATTAAAGTAAACCAAACAATATACTAAATTCTGCAAAATGAGGCATGATTATCATGTTTTTAAAAGAAACGTTTAAATATAATTATTCAAGAACAGGGAACTAAAAGACCTCACTATTGCAGACAGTTTAAAAGCGAGCATTAAGAAAGGGTTAGAAGATATATATGAAGACCTGATAAATTATGATAATTACTTTCAATTAACATTTGTTTTAATGATATAACAGTTAATAGTAGTACTGTTTACAGAATGCATGTTTTGTTATATTGAAATAATGCATATTTTTGTTACCATGGTAACTACAGATCATGAAGTGACACGTGCAGGTTTGAACTTTTATCTTGTTTTTTTTTTACTAAAAGTGTAGATATTGACACTCATATATTGTGACTTTTCTGTAATTTTGAAAACTTGAATTGGTGTTGGTAAATTATTTGTATAGCTAACTAACATCATTTTCGCCTTTGTGTTTTTCCATTTGGCCACCAGGCGGAAAAAATCTGAATATTTTTTAGCACATTTGACCATAATTCCTCCTTTCTTGGTAGAAATATACATTACAATTAACAAATTAACAACGGTTTCTTGTTGTTTTAGCTTTTTTCTTATTTTTTTGTTGTTCGTCAACTATATGAAAACAAAAATACACAGATGTACAATGTCTTTCCCATGAGCGCCTTATCAATCGCGTAGTTGTTTGCTTTCTGATGTTGCGATTACTCACATGCATTTTGAAACAGCTAAATAGACATGCTTGAAATGATCTGACCGCGGCCGTGGTCCAGTGGTTAGAACGCTGGACTTGTAAATCGAATCTCTGTCACGGCAAGTCTTACCCTTCAATGAAAATTTGACAAAAATGTGGGTTTTCCTAAATATGATGAGAAGTTGTCGGTCGGCTGGTAGTGAAAGGGTGAGTACTGGTAAGACTACAGTCCAGGAAAGCTGGTTTGCTGAACAAGCCGCCGTATATAACGGAACAATTGTTTAACCCATTGAAACAATAACTAAAATAGTCTGCAAGCACTTTTTGGATTTATTCAATACACCGATACATTAATAAGGATAGCAGCAGTACATGGAATACTCTTAATGGTTTTATTATACAAAATATTGTATACTATAGTATATCATTAGATTTCTATGATGCATCCACCTTCCATCATCTGCATAAGATTTTACCCTTGACTAGGTGCACTATACTTCCATTTTCTAATTGAAGATTTGTCCGACGGAAAAATCAAGTGAATCTTTATTTCTTATTTTCATTAATCTATAAACAATTAGTTATCGATCTTATTAGAACCTGGATCTATATGATCATTTCTTTTCTATTTGTCATTAATACTGATGGTATTTGGTTTTATTATGTATTTGTACTGATCAGTAACGTCCACGTTATCATCTTACTAACAATAGTCAAAGTTTATAAATTATCAAATAATAATTGAAGGGAATATTGTGTCTAAACTTTTCATCAGATGTTTTCCGAGACTTCTTGCCCTTTGATACATTAACAAATCAACTTGATTTACGAGTGTTCTATTTAGGATGTATCACTCTTTAATGCAATGTCAGTTTTACTTTGGCTAAGTTGGATAATTAAAACGTGTATTACTAATGTTAGTTTGCCGCAATATTGGTCGAGATATGTAAAATTCAGACAGAGTAAATATAAATTGCATACATGTATGACACGATGTTTCATAAGTTTTCGACAAGGCCTTAAACTTCATAGTAAGACAAAACTCCACTGCCACATCTTTAAAAATATTTACAACAACATTTAATACTTAGTATGTTTCTTCAAAAAAAATTTTGTTAAGATTATCTTTCAATTAGCGGTTTCTTCTTAACCTATTTTAAGGAGCATGTTGCCAGAAACAAAACAAAAAACATTTTATCTTACGCCTATTAGTAGTTGTATTGCTTTTCTGATACAATTCACTTATTGGACGGCAGTAATGAGCATTGAGCGATGGATAAACAACTGTTGGTTATTTTTCTTTCAGGCAAACCGACTCGAAAGAAGCAAAATGTCGACGCATTAATGATGGAAGCAAAACGTATCTTAGACCAATCAGGTACATCTTTAAGTATATCTAAATCTTCAAGCATATCTAAATCTTTAAACATATCTTCAATCGTCTTAAATGATCTTGCTTCCGGAAGTCATATTAGAACCTACGAACGTAACTCCTTGAAATCAGTATCATACAGAAACATTCAGTTACATGTTGGCATGTTATGTTATGAATATATACTAGTATGTAAGTGAAGTACAAACAATCAAAACAAAACTATAGCATATTCCTACAGCATTAGATTGCTGAATGAAGAATAATTTGGTCGATTATGAACATCACCCATATTACTAACAAGAACAGTGATGAAATCTTTGTGTATAAATGATACCTGTATAAGATTTGACTCATTTGATTATAATGGTGTTATTTGTAAGGGTGCAACGATATGGCATAACCCGTGTTGCGATATATTGCGATACAGTCGACCCATATTGCAATAGGTATTGCAATACAGAGAAGTAATGAAAAACACAATAAAGCTAAAGCCACTGTCAGCTAAAGTGTTAAATCATATTACTGTATAAGGTATATCATTCATATAGTGTTGCCAGTAGATGGCTTATCAGTATCAGTAGATAAACTAGCAGTTTTACACACTGTACCAATATAGGTATATTGGAAAACTGCAAATGATTAATCATTGTTATTCAGTCTCTGATGGTTCAAAACAACACTAAAATTGCGTCTGCATTCATCTAATTCAATAGATTATGTGCCCAACAATTAAAGAAAATATCGCGGTGCATGAATGTCGTACCGCGGTACGTATCGGTCCGAAGATGTATCGCAATATATAGGTACACCAGTGTATAGTTGCACCACTAGTTATTTGTATATACTGTATATAGTTTTATACTCCATTTCAGATGGAGATGGTGATACTGACGTGGAAGACACTCCACGAAAATCTCGTGCGACACCCTACCGTCGTCCGGAGAGATCATACAGAAGAACGCTACAAAAGAAACATATTCCAGATGACAAATCATACTATTCATCTAAAACATCGCGATCGAAAGCTTCAAGTCGTCCACCAGCAAAGTCAATGAAGGAGCTGATGGCACGGCGTAAAACTAATGCACCAGAACCTGTTAATCGATACAAAGCCAGCAATTTCGCCGCAATGAAATCTGATTTGCTAAAAGATAGTGTTATTCTTAATAAAAACAAAAAGCTACCGAAAAGCGGCACTGGGCGAGATGAAGAAACGAAAATCCCTGAAATCGAAGTTACCGAGAAGAAATCACACACGCCACCACAGGAAACGGAGCCGCAGCGAACACAAAGCCCAACTAAAACAAATGTTGTGACAAAAACAACAACAGAGGTCGATACCATTGTCACAAATGTAACTAACGGCGATGTGATACAAAAGAAAACACCAGAAGTAAGTACATACCTAGATAACATGGAAACACAAATGGCTATTGATACAGCACGGGACAAGATTGATGAACCTACGCCACAGCCAAGTCATAGTAATTCTAAAGTTAATATAAAAACCGAGCAGAAAGTTACAAGCAGAACACCATCGCGTGTTAGTTATAGAAACTCACAGACTTCACAAGACCTAAGTTCTCAAAGAGACCTTCTTCCACCTCGCGCGCCATCTAGAACAAGCGTAGCAACAACAGAAACCAAAATTATTGACACTGTCATGAAGTCTAATAAGCCTCCGCAAAGGAGATTTTCAAAGTCTAGTATTATGCCAATAGATGAAAATCGTCCATCTGGCAGTGAAAGTATTCATAACGGAACAAACGTTACAACTAAAACTGAGACACTTGTTACAGAAACAGTTACGAAAAATGTATCTGATCCTAAAATTAACGGTATCGCAAATAATGAGACAAACGAAACAAAGGTCAGTAAGTCAGATATTGGATCGACGATAAGTGTTAAGCAAGATGTTCGAAAGAATTCAATTACATCAGTCAAAAGACCTAGCAGAACAACAAGTGTTGATATTTCTTCAACAAACGGTCGAATGTCCCCAACTATTGAACGTAAACACGAATCGCCGCATCGAAAAAATAGTACAGTGGATAGGGTGTCAATAAGAAGTATGTTAGCAAATACAGATAACAAGCACAGAGATAGTGTATCGACAACGAAAGGTACAGAGACAGTCAAAAATGGATCACCAAAAACTAGAACATCTGTCACGAAGAATGTGTCGACATCTGTAAAAGTTCACGAAACAACAAATGATATTACTATGCCACCGAAAACTACTCTTGTCAGAAGGAACTCGCAGCGATCGAACTATGAGAATGAGGACATGTTATCCACTACAAAAGCTTCTTTAAATTCTAAGCGGTCACAGAGCTTTAATCAAAATGACAAAACCCGACCTGCAGAACGTCCCTCGAACAAGAGAAAGTCATCACAAATGAAAAAGGAACCGACTAGACGAAAATCAAGATCACCGCAGAGAAATACTTCTCAAGTCAATGGTTATGGTCCGTCAGATGATGTAAAAGTGGATCGGGAACAGTATGAAAAACTTGGACATGACGGTAAAAGGTCCACGAGAAATCGCTCTGGGTCCAGGGACGGTAGCAACAGAGGTCGCAAGAGGTCTACTTCGGGTGGGCGCAAGAAATCAAAGACTCGGAAGAGGTCATTGTCGGGCGATAGGAAGAAATCCAATTCGAAGTCACGATTTCCGGACATAAAAAAGAAGGACGGGGAGTGGAAGATTAGCGCGAGGTCGCCGATTCAAACCGTTTCCAGGAAGGAAAATGTCGTTGAAGATGAGTACGTAACAGAGCGTGTTATAACACCTAAGCCGGCCAACCAATGGCAAGATTTGGTATCCAAATATCTACGTCAGCCAAGCCCTAAAATTGGCAAGACTGAAGATCGATCGATATTAGATTCAAATATGACCGATGACGAAGATGATGACGATATGGACATATTTAAACGTGCACAAATGAGATATAAATTAAGTGTGACTGCAACAGATGATGAATCCGACGATGATTAAGGCGTTGATATACCAATATGTGATGGCAGATTCAATCAATGATGATACATCTGAAAAAGAAAATATTTTAGACAATTTCATCTGTGATATGTTTATTCACAATTTGCAGACATTACATAAACATGACATTTCACTAGCTCTGCATCAGATAATCGGTCGAATATCATCACAAAGCCGTTTGTGCAACAAATGCGTTATTCACATGATACGACATCACTGCTTTAAGCAAAAGTCAACGGCGCTCGCTTCTATATTCGATGTGTTTTTATCATGTATCGTTTAACATTGAGGATACTCTACGTACACTGCCGTTTTTTCGGGATTTCGATTTGAAGACCAAACTATTATGGTATGCATATAATTACGTGTGTTTGTGAAATAATGTTTTTGGCTAAATAAAACAGTTGATGGCAATGCAATTGATTGAGTCAAACATTTACTGTATTGGGACTTGAGTGTGACTTCATTGCGACCAATCGACATACAGAGTGCTAAAAGCGGTTTGGGAACGCTGTGTTTTTTTAATTCCAAGTTGTTTTTCTTATTTATTCATATTTTGTTATGTGTTCTCGTATATGAAGTTCAAGTTGTTTATGAATGTGTTAGTATGTGACCATAATGTCCTTATGTTTAAACTTTATTATTTTCATTCTACGTCAAACAATTGATTGTTAATACAAAATGCTTACTTAATTATGTACGGAAGCGATGATGGGACATTTGGTCTTAACAGTTAGTACAGTTGGAACTCAAGAGTTAAGTTTATTATTAAGACTTACGGTTTAAAACTTATTGTAACTGTACTGTCTGTTAAGTAATAATGTCTCCTCAGCGCTTCTGTAATTATGTGAATGAACTAAAACACGCATTTGATAATATATTTACTCGCTGTTTCAACAATGAATACAGGAATCATTTTAATATTATCAAAACCATATTCTACCTAAAGGAATCTAAGTCTAGTAAGTAAGTCTAGTCTGAAAAGTTTAAGGTTTCAATCAAAATAGACAATACTCACGACATTGTTTTCTTTCAAATGTTACAATCGTATTACAGTTTATCAAAACTACATAAAATTTTAACACTTTTAATGCTGCACTATAAATTTTGTATTTTTAAGAAGAAAACAAATTAAATAAATCTCTAAAGCCCTAGTAACGAAGTTACATAAATGAACGTGTAAAGTGTAATTTGTCTAGTTCACTACGTGTATTTGAAATTTAGGGAATGGCTCGCACGAAGCAGCTATTTACTTAGACAATAGTAAATAATTGCTTTTTAAGATAGGTCTGCTTGGCAATAACATATCCGTTGCTAATAAATATAATGTTACGTCGTACCTAGTTCGTAGTATTGTCATTTAGGAAAAAATTTAACCCGCCTGATATTTGCCAGACGCTCTCTGCTGATGGTTTTCATCTGTTTCTATGTGTAAATAGTTTCAAGTCATTTTTTCTGAAGCGCTGTATTTACCTCAATACGTTTTTTTTAATTTAAAAATATGTCATATGAAACAATATGCATGTACATACATGTTGTAAATAATTGATATTGATGAACGTAATTATTATCTATTTAGTTATTGTCTTTATTTATCAAATTGATATAGAATTATTTTTCATATAAATATATTTATATATGACTTCATAAGAGTTGTAAATTATAATATTAATATATTAAATGTCTCATTTATTTATGTTACATGTTTAATTAAAACGTACAAAGTCGCTCGTGTTGTCCTCTTGTTATATTGAACTTGGTAAATAGATTCTTTTATTCCTCCATTGCTGGAGAGCAAAACACGTGTACAACAACGAGACATATATGGAATTAAGGCAATGTGAAACATGTGTAGAAAGTTACAAATAGGACATCAAAACAACACTAAATGTAACATACGTTACGCAGACAGCAATCGTAATCAGCGTCCACCTCATTTATGCATGATTATTTTCAAACAGATAGACATACATATAAGCTGACGGACAGACAATCATATATATAGTTCAAAGAACAACAACAGTAACCAACATTTATCCGATACTTATATACGAGCGTTGTCCATTAAGTATGTAGACTCTTCTCATAACTCGGGTATTTTTCAATATTTTGAAACCTAATTTCAGTGACGTATACATGAAATCTTCCTTGATTTGTGGTGCAAATTTGATTAAAATACAAAGAACACGAATAAAGTTGCATAGTGTTTAATAATATCACTAACATCCACCCGGCGCACGGCATAACGTCATTTAACGTCACTTTGACGTCAGGTCAAATATTCATCGTAAACTTTGTCTATGTAGGCACCGCCCGTACAAACACGTTCACTTTGTTAGGAAATCAATTTACTACAGATGTCTATGTGGAATTTCTAATCGAAAGAAGACGCAATCTTCATTGTTTCTGGCACCAAATCTTGCGTGCTTTCGAATCGCCTACCACGGAGATCTTCTATGAGACTTTTGAAACAACAGGGGTGTGTTAAAACGTATTGTTTAATTCTTTTTTTCTATATTTTCATAACAAGAGTATTAATATTTATGCATTAATATTTAACTTTAGCATTAATTTGTCAATAGGCAACCTTGCTATAGTCCGCTGCATTTACTGTCTGTCCGCCTGGTACTAGCAGCATGCCTCGGCGTCCTTAAAACACACAAATGTGTTTTCGCCTGAATTGGACACTCTGGCCTTCTTCAGAGGTTCTCGGTGTTTATCACTCGGACGATTCATCCTTTATTTTAGAATCAGGTGAATATTTGATTTTGATATTCCCAATTTCGATGAAAAAGGGGCAAATGGTGAATCGCCGATCCTCTGCTAGCCATTATTTAACACCCTGATAAAACCTCGACATTAGTTTCGCTGATCGTCTGTAGCGCGGTTCATCTTCTTCAGATTCACGACAGTCTTTAAATTAATTTTATCATTTAAGCACTAAGTATAACGTTCGACAACATTTCTTCTAAGTTCAGGCATCTTGTATCATACTGTATGTTTGCTGGTGTGTTTTCCTAAGGTCTCACATAACTGGATCGTTGTACCCAACTTGACGTCTCCTTCGACGTCATCTTTTTTAAGTTTGTGTCTTGTAACGGCATCCCCAAACTTCTTATTTCTCGCTTCAAAAGAATGCGTTTCTATTGTTTTTTTACAAGAAATGACGTCATAACATAGGGTTTAAGGCAGACGTGATTTTGCGCGCAATTCACCGTTTTAACTGTTTTATTTAGCGATTTATATCAATACAATCTATTCAAATGATTCGTGCGCCGCATAGCGCTACCGGTTGTCATGGAAACATTAATATGTGCACTCCAAAGCGAAATTATGTCTAAAATTGCAAAATCACGAAATAAAATATGAATAGTAGTTTGTTTATGCTAAGTATCAATCAGTTATCATAAAGGACTTCGGAGTTATGAGAAAAGTTTACATACTTAATGGACAACCCTCGTACATACATGTATGGTGAATGTCAGACGTATAGAAGACAGACAGTGGATAACCACAGTAGTCACCATTCATCCTAAATATACATGTGATCGCTGACACAAGCATACACTGACAGACAGACAGACGAACAGATAAATGTTAAGTCTTACACAAGTAGTTGCTGTTAGGTGTGTAGATCAACGACAATCTGCACCGAGCATCAATATCTAATACCCACTTAAAATTAAGATTAGATAATATTTATTTCACTAAATACTGCGACGACAATACGAGTACATACTGGGCACATAGACATATAATAGACATAAATTCGTGGATTTTGATTTTTTAAAGAAACATGCCTTATCTCTGCATTTAAATTCATGGGGATTTGATTTCGTGGATGAGCCGACCCACGAAATCAACGAAATTATATCCCCAACGAAAATTAATTATTCCACAGTGTCTGGAAGAATAGTGCCCTGGATTTCTATAAAAAAGATGGACATAATAATTATTACAGTGTTTATATTTAGCAAAATATGTGGTTATTTGTATATTTGCATTACAATTTTTTAACTCAAAATTTATATGGAAATTGAGTTGCATGACGTCATAATGCTTTACTTTCATTTCTTAGTTGCAATGTAGTTGATAGTTATACGTACAATGATCAAATACACTGCTACAGCTTTAGGCTTTGACAAACATTCAACGCATGAACAATTGAGTTCATACGTCAACTGTTATAGATACAAATGTACTTGTAAAGGAGATTTTCTTGAATTTGTTCAGTAAGTGTGATATTTCAGCTTGTCTTTTGCATGTGTTGCTAAGGAATGTGTTTATATACCTTGTATACATTTCGTAGGGTTGATTACCACACTGCTAAAACAGTAATTGAATGACTAGATTAACGTTGCACTCTGTGAGCATTGCTATCTATGGCAGAATATCACAGTTCATCATTGTTTTCGTTTAGGTTCAGATATTAAAAGTAACGATCTTTATATAGCACGATCTTACACAGGTTGTTGTGGGTAGCACATGACCTGTGTGTACACAATGGCTTATAATTATTCATGTTTATAGATAATTTAGCGTCGTCTGACCTGGAAATACACCTACTTTCGGTTTCGATTTATGTAACGATTTTTTTCAGAAATCATTCTGTGTAACTGAAGATCATTCATAGATTCCGCAAATCTTTGGAGAAGTTCTAAACGCCAGGTATGAAAATCTTACACATTTGAGTAAATATACTATATAATGGGAAAAAAGAAAACATAACTCAAATTAAGAAGCCAAGGAAGTTAATCTTATATTATGTGTCTTTTTATAAATAAGTCGTTGCATGGTCAAGGTTAATGTTATACGTACCTGCTCGATCTGAGTTTATTTTTATGGATTCGTCTAGGTTGAATTTTATTAATATGTTAATTCTCTTTATGATTATGAATTTGTTTATTTGAGAAATCAAAACTGTGGTCCCGAGGTGGAGGGGTTACTTTTGAACTGTTGCCCGAGATCGTAGGCCGCGTGCGACTGTTCAAAATATCACCACGACACCAAGGGTAGGTAGGCCCATGAACTAACTGTTTATTATCTAATGCATTATATAAATGTTTTATATTTTCAATACTTTCTCTTAAAAATCTTGGAAACGATATGGATTTCTACGAAATCACCAAATTGTCGTTAGTTTATGCTAAATTATAACCCGAACTGCAATCGGTACGTTCCGTCTTGACCGCAATGTACTGATTGATACCGAGCGTTCATTACGGAAACACCTGATATCGAGGCAGTCATGTTAATTGGTAAACAGTTCGCAATATGATTCAGTTAATAACAAATACTGGCAAATGTCCAATTAATTGTTATAAAACAACAAAAAATATCGATTTAACATTTGTATTATGCGGTGTGTAATAATAATCGATGTCATTGAAGTTGAATGATATCATTTTTGGCTTAATGTTAGAAAAGTTAAAATGACTGTGTTTGATGTTGGAAATGCAAAAGAGAAAGTTACCTAAACATTAACTCCGCACCGCTTTCAGGTATGGCCACTTGTTCAGGTTCTAGATATGGATTGTTGTCAATAAGATTTGATATTGTTGTAAAAGATACCATCTCATCAACATCTGGTGCAGAAGTTGTTGTTGAACGAATTGAAACCTCCAGAGAAAACTGGGGTAATTATGATAATTCAGTTTACTACATTTTGCTAAAATTTTAATTATGCACTTGTTTTGTATTGAATTATGTACCTAAGTTAAGTCCATATATAGCTATATTTAATGACCAGTGTTTATTTTAAATGTCAAATTTTATTTATCTAAACTGGTCCTATTTATTACTGATATTTATATTATACTTATTATGGTAATGACGGTATATATTCCTGAAGTGATAATATGTTGTCTTTGTATTGGCAGACACTATAATCAATCTATGTTTCAAATTTAGTTTACTACAAAGTAGAGATAAATCGATCATATTGCTTCAATGAAGTAAAATGTATCCTTGATTTAATTTAGTTCACTTTAAAGTGGAATTAACAATATTTATCTTGCCAGTTTCAGATGATGTTTAAATACAATGAATATAATTATGTTTTAAAACAGCTGTTTTAGAAATAGATTAGTGGTTTTAATCTCACATCTTTCTAGAATTATTGATATACAATGTATATGAATATAAGTTAAATGCTGAGTTGTGTGTTAATTGATGAGAGTGTTAACAATGATATGAAAACCTTTACATATATTTTTGTTTGTCATTGATACTGGTAGATTTTAAAGATACAAAAATGTACCATGCATGAACATGTATTGAAGAAGTCTTTTTCTCTGGCATGCTTTATATCTTTGAGACCTAGTTTTTTGACATTGTATTATAGATGGTGATCTTTTTCTCAACATATTATAATTGACAATGAAATGATTTTATATTGTTCATAAAATGCCAACCTTGTTTCAGTTATTAATCTGCCATGTACATGAATCCATGACTGCTCTCAAAATCTTAATTCTTGTACAAATACTGCATGCTGGATACCATGGCTGTAACTAAATTTGACCTATACTTTCATTTAGAATTGAAATGGGAAAACCCTGGTACTTACCATAAGGTCCAGTGGCCAGTACCACGAGACTACCAGGATAAGAGGATGAAATCACAATTGATGAAATTGTTTAAAGACATGAACAAGAAAAGTCTGAAATCTGTGGCCTTTGATGTGAACAACAGTGTAGTACGGACAGTTCAGACGTTTGTTCCACTTTTATGGGAAGCAGCATTTGAAGCAGACATTGATATCAAGATTATTCTATGTACTATACAAACTTACGTCCAGGAGATACGTGATATTCTACAATCATACAAGATGTATCAAAGTATGTGAATCATCTCATAAATACTTTGTTAGCATTCTATATTTATTTCTCTATTCTAAAACACCCCCGTATTAGAGGAGATGGTTATAGTTACTATAAAGACAACTCAAATATAGATAGGCAGTATTTCTGATTCATTCCCTTTTTATAACAACCCTTCTCATGACACTTGCAGAATCAATTACTGAATGCTGAACACTGTACATATAAAATAAATTATGCAACATAAAACTTTAATGAAATGTATGACTGTATGAATTATCCGTAATCAATTAGAATTTATATAAGTACCAGTCAGGTTGGATTGCTCAGTTGACAGCCTTGGGTCCTGGATTATAAAATCTGTGAATGGTCTACTGTCTGAAAATTTGTTTGTGGCACAATTTATTTGTGACCAATATTAATATTTCCTATACATGAGCATAAAGGTTTTTGATTATTTGACTAGCACACTGAAAACTGATAAAAGCTGTATCGTCCTATCAAAATTAGGTTGAGAACAAAGTTATACTCACATAGCTTTGTCTTGCACATATAATCAGGAGTTTAAGATGTGATTTTTTATGAGGAACAACAGCATTCCTTCTTTTTGTTTACAGAATACTTGCCTGTGACAGAAAGAACCTATGAGTTGCTTAAGTCTTACAGAAATGACAGTTTCAAAACAATAAGAGAGAAAGGTTGTGCATTTTGTTATAAAACTGGAATCTCAGTAATTGTTGGTACAAAATGTGATGAGTGTGAAACATTCATCAAGAAAGCTATCGATGATGTAAATGATCTCAAGATTGATAACATCAGTACATCAAATCTTGATCACAAGTCATTGTGTGCTACAATGGATAGAATTAATGAGAAGAGGGCAGTTTGTTGCATTGTTCAGGGTAAGGATCGTGTGGAAATTTATGGAAGGACTACATCTATTATCATGGATGCCAGAAAAGAGATTGAAAAATGTCAGCCACAAAAACATCAAAGAAGTGAGAAAACCTTTCTTACCAAAGAAAACATCAAGATTCTGGTGTACACGGGGGATATTTTAGATTTGAATGTTGATTGCATTGTTAATGATGCACATCCGAGCCTTACCCATATAGGAGGCATATCTGAGATGATCGCCAAGGCTGCTGGTAAAACATTAAAACAGGATTGTGACGAATACATTAAGATAAACAATGGTAGAGGTCTTGCTGTTGGAGAAGCTATTAAATCTCGGGCAGGAAAGTTGAAGTATATGTGTGTAGTACATGCTGTTGGACCTTGTTGGAAAGACTTCTCACCTTATACAGAGGTATCCTCTTATATATAATATCATTTTTGTCTGGATATTATTTTTCTTTGATGATTAAATTTTCTTCAATTGACAAATACAGTAAATTCTCATTTAGAGACCTCTTCAATATTAAGACCACTTCTTTATGAAAATTGAAAAACACTTATTTTCTGATCGTTTCATTTATGTTTCAACTTGATATTGAATCTACCTCAGTATTATGACCATTTTGCTGTTTTTGTCCCAAATGTGATGTTAATATTGAGTTTTTACTAGTATACAAATATATTGTAACAAAAATTACAACAAAAAGTGTCCTTGTGGTACTTTCAGAATTTACCATTTTTAAAGTCTGATAGTGGTGTAGTTGTGTGGTTTAGAAATAAACATTGACAAACATACATTTTGTTTATCCTTTGATCAAACTCACATGCAATATATGCAGTAAACACTGACGACTACGAACACACTTGATGTGTACTTCCGGTTATAGTGTACAACGTCTTTTGGGCTGTTTTTTCGTCTTCGCTACATGTTAAAAATTATGGTTATAAGATACATGATTATGATGAACTATTCGATATACTCGTATGTTATACATTTTTTGGTCCAATTTATGTAAAATGCACTCAAAATGCACCTCATATAATGAACAGCAGAAATTCGAATTTCATAATTTTTGTTATTATAGGTAACCTTTCTTGCAAATAAGTGTTTAAGTGTCACAACAAACAATACGTTTTACTATTGTCAACCGTGATGTAATATTATCATTTTGTACCAAGTATATCATGTGCCCTAGTTTTAAAACATTTTTACGATTTCATGGTAAATTGCTGTCAAAAATCAATGTCATCACTATGTACCGAGTATTGATAGCTTAATTGATTGAAAACAGATAAACAATTCTAAGAAATTTAAATGTTCTTTTTCATGAGCAGGATTGTGTATATATAGGTGGCGGGGTACTTTTATATTTAGTTCAATCATTTGAAGTATATGTGAAATAAATAATTGTATCCACTTTTTCAATCTTATGACAGACATAAAGATGCTAAATTACAAAATTAATATTCTGATTCTTATCCCACATAATAATGCTAAATGTTTCAAGTAGTCTGACTTCCTCTTTCTTCCTTTTAATTAATGACTTAATATACCCCATATCACTAGAATATGGTAAACAGACTCAATGTACTGTATATATATTATGTGTTGAGTTGTTGTAAGAGTGTTATGTTAAAATGTTATATTTTAAGTAAATACCAGTCCATTCAAATATTCAGTAGCTGAATCTAAACACTATATTAACCATAATGATAACGAGTATTAGCATGTGTATAACTAAATGAAACACTGGTATTCTTACGTTAGAGGAATAAGAAACATTAGTTTATCATCATAATTTCAGGAATCAGTGAAGACCTGTGAAACATTGTTAAGAACCACAATATTAAACAGTATGGTCACTGCTAAGACTAGTTCCAATATAAGAAGCATTGCATTTCCAGCGATAAGTTCAGGTAGGTTCAAATCATGTGAGAACATGTCCTGATGTCACTTTAAACATCTTTCTATTGAGATTGATCTCAAAGTTCGAAGTTTTAAGAATTGTATTATACGTTGTGCGACTCTCTAGTTTCAGCATACATTGACATTTTTTTCATTTTACAAGATATGAAAGAAATATCCATTTGAGAAGTATATTTATAAATCTGCGATTTGGCTGAGTTTGTAAATAAAGAGTTGCAAATTTATGAATGTACCATGTCCTTGAATATGTTCTTCTAAGAGTGAGTAATGAAAGCCGACTAATGTTTTTATGCAAGTGATAGGGCTATAGATAGCTAGGCATGTTGTATTCCATTATGATCCATGAGTTTAGGGGGCCAACGATTCGCAGATCGAACCAGAAATCTTGTCAATTTTATGTTGTTGTCACGTCATAATGCTGAGTACTGTAATAACATGCCCAATCTGATCACATATGCTTATACTTTATATTCATAAATAATGAACAGGACGATTGGGGGAGGGCACAAAAAAATCAAATTTAACACTGCATGAAAAGTAAAATCTATTGTACTGAAATACACTCTAAACTGACTTAAGGAACATTTATGATCTTATATAGTACCACGCTTCTGTAATAAAAGTTTATACCAAGCTAACACTTTTATTCAGATTGTGACACTACAATCTCGCTATCCCTAGCAAAATTTTAAAGTTCATTCAATTGTTAAGCTTCTCTTAGTCATTAAATAGCTTAAATTATGTTTGACTTATGTTTGGCCATTGCATTGGACTGTATCAAATGTGTTTCGAAAAAGAAAGGATGAATGATGTTATTGAGACTATCAAAATACATACAGTGTAAATCATGCTATACCAACATGGAGTTTTTGATAAATGGTATAAGAGTCAATGTAGATATTTGTGTAGTACTTGTTTGCTATACAGTACAACCTCTGTAGAGAAACACCCTGTGGGAGCTGCAAATATTGGCCGTTGATGTTTAGAGGTTGTTGCTCTACAGAGGTTAAATTTATAGTATATATCAGTTAAGGGAAATTTTGAAGGTTTTGTTATAGAGGTTGTTGCTCTACAGAGGGCTGCTCTAGATAGGTTTTACTGTATTTGTTTTGTAACTTTCATTATCTCCTTCATTAAAATGTTTTGGCGCCTCCAAATTTTACTTAAACTGCGCAAAATTACTAAATTAAGTACATTTAATGTATTTACATTATACACTGTTTGAAATGTGTTACGTTGTAGGAAAGACAAGTCGTGTTCCACGTGAATTGTGCTGTGTGCAGTATGCCAGAGCTGTGGTTGAATACAGCCAAAATACTCTGTACCCTCTGGAAGAAATTCATTTCGTGGATACAAATTCAGATATGATTCAAATGATCGCTGATACTTTTGACAGCATGATAAACTATGGAAGAACACCAGCAAGTTATAATAGGAACGTATTCATCAGTTCTGGACATGATGGTATGTTTGGTTTGTACAGTTATCTATCACTTTGTATTTACTAAGTATAGTTTAGCTATGATTTGTGTTTTTAGATATGCATAGTTGGTCATATGCCACCCTGAAGTGATTTGTATTATTATTGTTTGTCTTTTTCTTTATTTTAAAGGAAGAGAAGCTACTGCTAGTACCAGTTCTTCTAGTTACCCAAGCAAACCAACAACATCTTACCCGTCCTATGCCTTTGCTGCAGTACCAAACCTTGGCAGGACAGAGTTCACATGTTCTCTCGGACTGAACCAAACTTTGTACATTTACACTGGTGATATTCTGAAAGTACCCAAAATTGATTTAATTGTATGTGGAGATGATCTTAATGGCAAAACCACTGGATATTTGGCAAATGCATTATGGGATACTTGTGGTGAAAGGTATAAGAAAAATAAAACTGAAGAATTCAAAGGCAAATCTGGGGGAGATGTAGTTTTCTGTCAGACTGAGAAGTATAGATGGGTAGCTCATGTATTACTTATCCCAAAAAACAACTTTGCAACTGAGCAAGAACGACAAGACAAAGTTAGCTTAATGTTTCATGCAATATTTGATGGCATGAAATCACATCGTTGTCGGACCATGGCTTTGCCATTGCTTGGCACAGGTGATTTAATGACAGTTCTTACAATAATTATATTAATATCTAAATAAAGTTACGTACATGTGCATGCTAATTGGAGTAAAAATGTATTTCTTGCATTATTAATATTCCGTCATTTAGATATCTAAATGTCAATTGTTTCATTCTGTTTAACACAATATTTAATACTAGACATTTGTTGTAACAATGCAAAAAATATTGATTTATAATTATATTTACAGGTAAAGGAAGTGGTGACTTTGGGTTCTATGTAGAGAGGTTCATTGAAAGCTTAATGCATTTCTGCTCATTTCAAAAATTATTTGTATTTGATATACATTTGGTAAATTTTGATTCTAGCAAAACTAGCAAAGCTATTGAAGTAGTTAAGACTGAAATTAATAAAGCTTCCAAGTTCATTAAACAACATCAACCAAAACATTCCAGTGTGCACTCTATAGATACAAGAGGTAATTCAGCTTATAATGGAGCCAGTGTTAACCACAGAAATAAATCTCATGATGGTAACAAAGAACGCCACTCAAAGAGACCATCTTCTGTGATTGAAATGTCCAGAGCATCGGCCAACAGGATGACTGATGTCAGAACGAAAGCAAAACCTAACTTCAGTCAAAGTCAACGACACAGTAGAACTAGCTATGGTCATTATTCTTTTGAAGATGAGGCCTCATCTCCTGATGATGTTCATACCAGTGATGAAGACTTCAAGATGGTATCCAAGTCTGATGAGAATCAGGCAACTAGTATCTCGCCATCATTTGATTCAGCAACAGATTCAGCAACATTTATAGCGGATCTATCAAAAGAATCAGGAATATCTGCAAAAGATGCCATTGGCAATTTAAGAATTTTTGTGTATGATGAGGATTATGTTGATGATGATGATACACAAGAAGCCAAGTCTGATGATACAAACGACATATCATGAATCAATTAGAACGATGATGCTTGAATTGAAACAGAAGATAAAAGAGCTGATAACTGTGATGACAATGATGACTATGATTATTATAGCAATTAAGATAATTTTTATTGAAAGAAGACTTATTTTTTATTTGATTTTTCTGCCTGTTAACACAAAATCATCCATTGGGAGGCAGTTCAAATGTGCAAAAAAAATTGAGGCGTTATTTGAAGCAACTATAAAAAATGAACAAAATATCATCGGCTCCCAGTCTGTTAGTTTCATTATATCTTAAAGCCACAGACTGTGGTACAGAATTGTAAAATATTCTGTATAAAACAGAATGACACATTAAAACACGAGTACATGTCTACCAATATCGAATAATCTTTGATGAAAATTTTACATTTCAAACTGTATTGTTTACTAAATGACGCTTCATCAGTGGTACGGAGATTGCCGCAAATTTTCCGTGATTTTTCAGATAACCAATGGGTGGAAAGCCCACATATACGAGTACATGACGTAATGCACAAAACTGCAAAATGTATGTAAGTTTATTTTCAACTCGGGTGACGTCACTGATATGTGCGCAGTCGATCTTTTACGAAGGGTTTACAAAGCTTTCGGAAATGCTCGACAAATATTTAACCTAAACAATTCATCATATTGTGTCCTCTGTACAAAATACTAAATACTATTTTCCGTTAGTTATTTCTCAAGGATGGAATGGCCAAATGAGATCAGATTTGTGTGGGTCCCTTCTGTACCATTTTAGGAATATTACAAACTTTAACAGGGACTCTACATTACCTGATCTTAATAAAGGCATGCCCTCGTTCGAAACGGTTGTAAATTGCTTTGCACATGACGGTTGGTTCCATCTGTAACCCTTACCAAACCATGTCCAACATATAAGCAGAGAGCGGTTTGCCATACAGCCCTAAGAATTTTTTGGGAGGTTGGTCTTACCATGTAGATGACTCCAATTGAGGTCAGTAGGTCATAGCCATAGTGACATTCAACACAAAAAAAACTTGTCTGAATAATAACCAGAGAATGATATTCCCTACGGCCCTCAGCTTTACTTGGAAGATTGAACATCACATGTAGATGATCCCTGTATACTTTGAAATCAGTATATCAATGGTCAATGTGACATTCGTTCAACCAATAAGTAGAGAACAATTTGGCCTCAGAATTGGTTGGCTGGCTGGTCATCTTATGTAGATGACCTGTATTGATTATAAGTTCAAGACCTTACTATCTGGTTGGTGTTTAGGGTCATCCGTGTTTGACAAACACCTTTCAACGTGCTCAATCATAATATTGAAAATACATTCTAATGCACATGCATAGCAAAATATTGACAAAATGTATTCATTGATTCTTGTGATGCCTCCGAATAAACTTTTTTAGTTGATCTTTAAATTTTTCCTTGATATATATGTATACGGCATTGTAAGTTATTCGCGTACGCACATGGATATTTATAGACTTGTATGACTTTGTAGCCCTTCAGTGTAAGTAACACTTCTTTTTGTACATAATGTTTTAAGTTTGTTTATTTTATGTTCGCTGCATGCATTAGGATGCATACTAAGTCTTAACATTTTTTTGCGTATTTTAGTGGGATCTATGTAAGTTTGATCTTACATTTTCGTGCAACAGAACTTGTGTTGAAGTAAATATTTATGTATACATGTACTTCATTCTATTCACTTTGATCTAATATTTGTATTTGTAGGTTTATCATGATTCTTTAATTGATTTTATATTGCGCTATTATGTTTTTCATTTTTAAATCATGTTTGAATGAAAGTCACAAGATAAAAAGTATGGAACGCCGTTCTGGTCATAAAAAGTATAACTTATATAATTGAGCTGATGTTTTATTCGAACATTTTGTTTGCGTCATGTATGGCTTATTTAGTTTTTTGCCTTTTTTGTTTTCATTTTTGTGTATCACAGTTATTTACTACATTTGCGGTGAATAAAAGATAAACCATTATTGTTGTTGAGTCAGCACAATTCTTATAGATGATTTTGAATATTGTGTACGTACTAATAATAGCAAGTAACTTATCTGCGGTGGCACAAAGGTCACATGTGTCCGATTTTTAGGAGCGGAGTTCCTATAGGTATACACCAATTTTTGTAGGGACAAAACAGTGACGCCTCACATCCGCGTTGAAAAATAGTACCACTTGTTGTATAAGTATACATTGCAGACTTTGCAATTTTGATAAATGTTGGAGATATATTGCAGGATTCTGTTGATTTTGAAAGCACAGAAAATATGTTGGCAATTTAAACTGTAAAACTAATAAGTGTAATAAGTCGGTATTCATCCACACTAAAGTTCATTCACAATCTGTCCAGGTGACAAGACTTACTACATACTGGAAATAGTTTCATTCACAAAAGTAGTGCCACAATACATGTACTATATTGTCTCTCAGTGTAGAGAGCTTACATAATGACACGGGGTCAGAAGTTCAGTACAGGCGGTTTATACAGTTCAATGTGTGTATACAAATCAAAGCGCTGAAGGTACTGAACTTGTTTGGGTTTTTCAGCTAGTAATTTCTCACTGCATGTCATGACTTTTTGAGTGTAGCTTTTCCTTGATAATTGTGGTTTATTGGCTTAAAACTGTACATTTTGTCACGATTATAATTATACTTGACCCTCAAATTCTAATTGATGATTAAGATAACACTCCTGTTGAGAATTTGTTCATGAACTGATAATGTTCATGAACAGTTTATGAAGTTTCATGAATTGTTCATCAAAGTTAATCAACGGTTCATCAATATAACTCATCAACAGTTCATGAACTGTTCGTCAACAGAAGTCCGTGAACAATTCATGAAACTTAACGACCTGTTCATGAACATCATAAATTCATGATCCGTCCAGGAAGTTTAATGAATTGTTCATCAAAGATTCATCATAATAATTCATGAACCTAATGAAAAGCACATTTTGATAAAGACTGCCTAAGATGAACTTCATGTCCAATTTGTAGATCATGAACAATTTCATGAATAAAATGATGAACATTTCGCGAACTGTTCATCAAATTCACGACAGGGACAGGCTTTAATTTTTAAGGCATGTTTTATCTAACACATGTAAACTTCGTTCCTGACCGTACTTTCAGTGCTTTGATTTAATTAAGGCGTGGTCACGATTTATAAAGTGGTGGCTGCGAGATACTAAGTCGTGCGTACGCGATAACTAAGTCGTTGCCACGAGTTATTAGGTCGACAACCACATCAGAAATATAAGGCGTAGAGGCATATCAAACTGTCAAGAACCTCATAGGTTGGATGGAGGTATGGAATCACCAAAGGTGTTATGAATAAGTGACGTGATTGAGTGTCCACCTACGGTGCTAGACATCCTGAGTTATATCCCCGGTTAGAACGGTTCACCTGAAATAAGAATATTTTGGAATTAAAGACCCAGATTTAGACTTCACAGAAAAGGTATGCCTGTTACTTTCACTACATCCCAGACATTGAAATAAGGACAAGTTCGAAGTAAACAAATACTTCTCTGCTTACGATTCGTCATTATATATCAAAGTTCACTAGGACCACGTGTTCATTTTCATCTTCAAGTTTCCTAACCTCGAATTTAATATTTTCTAATCACTAGACCTCGCCGCTGTGTGGGCAAAATAATCGCATGCGAGGAAGCTGTTCGGCTAGTTTATTGAAGATCGGTGGCTCAACTCTGGTATTCGAAACGCACACAAACCAGACAAAATAATCGCATGCGAGGAAGCTGTTCGGCTAGTTTATTGAAGATTGGTGGCTCAACTCTGGTATTCGAAACGCACTCAAACCAGACAAAATAATCGCATGCGAGGAGGCTGTTCGGCTAGTTTATTAAAGATCGGTGGCTCAACTCTGGTATTCGAAACGCACACAAACCAGACAAAATAATCGCATGCGAGGAAGCTGTTCGGCTAGTTTATTGAAGATTGGTGGCTCAACTCTGGTATTCGAAACGCACACAAACCAGACAAAATAATCGCATGCGAGGAAGCTGTTCGGCTAGTTTATTGAAGATTGGTGGCTCAACTCTGGTATTCGAAACGCACACAAACCAGACAAAATAATCGCATGCGAGGAAGCTGTTCGGCTAGTTTATTGAAGATTGGTGGCTCAACTCTGGTATTCGAAACGCACACAAACCAGACAAAATAATCGCATACGAGGAAGCTGTTCGGCTAGTTTATTGAAGATTGGTGGCTCAACTCTGGTATTCGAAACGCACACAAACCAGACAAAATAATCGCATACGAGGAAGCTGTTCGGCTAGTTTATTAAAGATCGGTGGCTCAACTCTGGTATTCGAAACGCACACAAACCAGACAAAATAATCGCATGCGAGGAAGCTGTTCGGCTAGTTTATTGAAGATTGGTGGCTCAACTCTGGTATTCGAAACGCACACAAACCAGACAAAATAATCGCATGCGAGGAAGCTGTTCGGCTAGTTTATTGAAGATTGGTGGCTCAACTCTGGTATTCGAAACGCACACAAACCAGACAAAATAATCGCATACGAGGAAGCTGTTCGGCTAGTTTATTGAAGATTGGTGGCTCAACTCTGGTATTCGAAACGCACACAAACCAGACAAAATAATCGCATGCGAGGAAGCTGTTCGGCTAGTTTATTGAAGATTGGTGGCTCAACTCAGGTGGACGCCTGTTAAAGCTGAAAAAAGACGCAAAACAACATGGCTGTTAGAGCGACTTTAAACATCAGTGAAAAAAACTATTTTTAAAATGGAGAAATAACTATAAAAATAAATGTTACTGGCAACAATTTACATTATATGTATTTGTAATTCACAAGATATAATGTATTACTATGTATAATGTGTAACAAATGCACTAAATGTATTAAATGCACTGATAATCACGTATACCATGACCTTGTATAATTTATTCTGATTGTTTTATGTACTACTATGCTATGTACTACTATATGTGAACGCCAATAAAATAGTCTGTTCTGTTCTGTTCATAATATATCAATTTTAGAAGACTTTAGTATGAATTGAACAGAAGAAATTCGCTGGTGACATCGGTGGAACCTGTCACTAGTTTATGACTTCTTTCATCAAGTCTGATATATTAATCATGAATACTATTTTCCCATAATGTACAGAATTATTATCTCAAAATGGAGAAGACAGATTTTTGGAAGTTTTGTAAATTGCAAAGATTTCTAAGGTAGAAAATGATTTCCCGTGAGAATTTTCAAAAACATTGAATATCCTTTGCGTTATTAGCCCTTTAAATGTGCATTGAAGTCTACGGGAGAAATCCATTTTTCTAAGATTAAACTCTTACAAAATTTTCAAAAAGCTATGGTAACTATCAAACAAATAAAGATAATTTGGCAATACTATCTTTAAAATATCAATTTTTTAGTAGCATTGGGCCATTACTTTTTCATTTCTTGGTTTACAAGAAATATTTGTAAAAATGTCCATCGGCAATTCGAAAAACTGGCGTCGCACAAAAACTCTCGGCTTTTGATAAAATTATACTCTGTATTTATAGCAACTACCAAACTATATATGGCAGTAGATCTACTACCTAATTTTGGTAAGAAAACAGAAAAAAAACTTGAGCAAGTTGCTTACAACACTCACCGTGACACAGCAGAGAAAGATTGTAGCCACATTTTACTGACAATTAACAACACAAGTAAAACAATAAGAATTTAATACAATAACAATTTCATTCAGTGTATCAATATGACAATAAACGACCATGCTCTTCCTGCGCTCCTGACATGTAACAAATCTCCGTGCCTGAGATACAAGAATGTAAAGTGAAACTTGTAAGAAAAGTCACAAAAGCACGAGCCCTATAAAACAGTATGAAAGAATCGAATACAAATTTGTAAATCTGTCGTTTTATTGCTTTTATAAAGCAGGCACCATGTTTTGTCAACAGTGTAAGAAGTTAAAATAATTCAAATTGCTTCATAAATTAAATAAATCAAACTAATCATCGTAACATTTTCTAAAATGTCTTTCTTAACTGCACCACAAACAAGTTGGACTCGACCAACCCATCTTCGTCTCATAATCGTGTCGCAAAAATGCATGACAATAAATATTTAAGAGTGTAAAATTCAAACCACCCACAAAATTTTCCCATGGATTAATGTGGTTCACGTCCTCTGTTACCTCATCCTTCATAAAGACATACTTTGACCCGCCCTACAGGTAAATCACCCGCAATGATACTTAAAATACGAAGTTCAGGACATGCGCGGACTTTTTTTCTTTCATGCATTAAAGAACTTTAAAATAATTTGGCGCAACTGTTCAGTACACGAATTACGAGTTATCTCATTTAATTTCGTTTAATAATTGATTTTTCGGTAAAAGAACTGACAAAAGTATACAAATTTAAATCTAAAATAAATACTTGCAAAGTGTCTTACTTTTCATCTCGTTTACTGATTTGAAGTCGGGGCTTGTTCAGGGAAAGCTCTTGTTTTAAAGATTTTCCAATCACTGAATTTGAAACCAACGTGAATTATAATAAATTATACTGAATATCAAAGGTACCATTTCTGTGCTAGATAATTTATTATTGTTGTCAAAACATGAGAACTGCTGATACATTTGAGTATACCGAAGCCTTAGCTGAAATGACGAAATAAGAATGACTGTTGCACTACTTTCTACACTTCTGTCACAAAATACCGACTTTACCTTAGATTCTCATTCAGACTTTTAGAAAAGTTCAGCAATGGTCTTCTTTTTTATATTGTGTAATTGTTTATCCCTTTTCCGATGATTTATAGGCAAATTTTTAGTAATTTTCTAAATATATCAATAAAATGCCATGAAGTTTTTTTTTTGACAGAGGCAGGTGGGGTGAAAACCTAAACATTATAATTATATTTCTGTACAAAGACGGCATCTTTTTTTTGTAATGAACGTATGATGTTTTACCGACTCTTCTTTTAGTCCACCGTGCGTGTTTTGTATCGTCCGTCTTTTATATCAGAAAGCTATAGACCTGAGTCTTTAATCTCACGTAACACGATTGCAACGTCATTCTGTAATTCCACGGCAAAGTAATGCCACAGACACCAACAACAACACCATCACTATACTTATATAGTGAAAATCAACAAAGAGCACTGTGCTAAATAGACATTTATGCTATGTGCCTGGGTCTCCCACAACACACATTTTCATGACGTGGTTAATATATTTGAAAATCACTCCACACATCATGAAGTTACTGACTGGACACAAACGAATCGAGCAATCATGTGGTCCTAAAAGCAACAGGAAGTGTTGGTGAAACACGGATGATACCCCCTAAAGGCCAACTACGGAGTAACACATTGACCTACTGACCTCAAAATCGATAGGGGTATACTTATGACCAAGATATTGGATATTAAAGGGTATCATTTGTATGACACTTGATGACCTTGATCTTAAACAATGTGAGCCCCTAAAACCATGTCGAAGTTCTAAAATACAGAAAACTGTACATTAAAAAAAAACACTCATCTTGTGACATATGAAGTATCCGTGTCAAAAGATAACCATGTGAATGGGTGCTAAGGTATCATTTTTACCTCTGTAACCTTGACCTTTTGATCCAATGACTGAGAATCATGTGTATACATGGTCATCTACTGAATATGTTTTGATATTCTGAGAAATATGAGAGCACTATCAAACAAAGTAAATACAGTGTGACATTGTGATATATATAGGTTGGAATGTGTGACGTTTTCGTATGAACATTTTTTTTTAAATATGTTTTTCACCTTTTTTACAAGTCATGTGATTTTTACGTTTCTGCTTCATGGGGGGTAAATGTACGGTACGAGAATTTCTCGAATGTGTGACATATTCGTACGAATTTTTCACAAATTTGTGAGGAATTCATACGAAATTTCCACACCTGTGACAAATTCGTATGTGTGAAAATTACGGTTCAACAGTGCTCTGTCTGCTGGGGCTTTGAAGAGGCGGTCTTTGTGTTTGAGTGATGAAAAGACGGCATTGTATTTACCTAGTTACTATTTGATATACGCCCCAAAATGTTTCTGTTAGATTGTCTGCCAAGTGGCTCAGTTGTAGGTTCGATTACGTTGGTTATGAAGATTTGAAAAGATTGTCTTTCATATTTCTGGGCACCAGGCCATCGTATGTTTTGATATGTTACGGTTTTCAGAGAGTTTGTGACGTATAAAAATTACTTCGTTTTCCGTTCAGCTGCTTTGACCCTGTATCAGTCCATAGTTTCTTTGATTTCTGGTCCTAAAAAGTGTTGATGATATGAATCTGCCAATAAGAATATTTGGAAGCTTGAGTACAGCTCATCTGTTGCTGTTGTTTGGATTTCAGGAAGTTCATGGTAGAACTCACGTAATCCTTTCTATACGTTGCTTAAGTCGGAACATTTGTATTTATAAGGTGATGATTGTTCACACGGAGCATATAACTGATGTCTGATTTAGTTCTAGTTCTACCATTTTAGTTTATTCATTTTTAACACAATAAAGTTAAAATGTATTCTATTTCTCCAATTCCCTTGCTTTTTGCTATCCACTTGTTTTGATTAACATTTCTACAGTTAACACGTGGAATTAGTTTTGAATTAATATTTGTGAAGTTAATAAACCAATGTTAGTGCTGAAATCACACTGAATGAATTCATTATGAACACAGGATTTGAATGAATACACACATTTTTTTATGAATATAGTGTTTAAATGGAAGTTATATAAAGCAATGTGTAACATAAAGAAAAGCATTTTGGTGTATCAGTTAATTTAAAATGAACAGATGTTGCCAATTGATTATTTAGTGCAGCATTCGATTCTTCTATTCTACATGTTTTACATCACTTTCAACTTTGAAAAGTATTTCTTCGCATGTGTTACATAATCAATTGCTTCTTGCAACTTAAGATGAGTTTTTAACGTGTATGCTCAAGTATGACTTGCTTGTGTATCGATCATTTTCATTCATTTCTATAGATTATACCAAACTCAACTTATTTATTATATCAATAATTTCTCTGTTTTATTGTATGTAATTATGAATGTGGTATTAAAGGAAGGTACAAACATATTTATGATAACAGTTTCCCACAATTTCAATGATCTCTTATATTGAATAAAAAATATTTGAGTCTGTTACTGGGAATTTGACTGATGACTGAAATGAGAAAGGAGTTTTTAGACTGAATTTGCCCGCCAGACCCAAAATAATCAATGCTGGCATGTTTAACATGTTGTTAGTAAACAAGAAAACAAATGATAACATTTATAATCAAAGACACAAGATTTCTAGACAGAAAAAACACTTGAGTCCATTATTGAGTTTCTACTCAATTTTTTCCGTGAAACAGGGGCTTGTTATTCAATGCAGAGATCCGAAGTATGCACATTTTATTTGTTTTATTTGTCGTTGTTTCTCAAATTGTTTGTTTGTTTTTAGATTTGTTAGATTTAAGGAGACCAAGTTGTCTGTGCGAGCGAGCGCGTGTGTGTGTGTCTGAAATTTACAATGTGTGTTCGCCGGAGTTTTTGTTTGGCTTATCTGTTTATTTATGTTGTTTTATTACATCAAATTTGTTCGATCGATGACCTGGTGGTCTGTATGGAAAATTGGAGTACAACGTACCAAATTCATTACCAAATTAATTCAGTGATTACTCTTTCAAATCTTATTTCTTATTGAACTTCCTTGCTTCGCTTTTTTGTGAAATACATGTAGATAAATTTCTGAGACATCTTTCGTATCTGTTGTTTTTTTTCGTAATAATCAAACACTGATTAAGCAGATATTAACATTTTTAACACTCCCTATTCTGCTTGAACTTCATATTTTAATACAGTTTTCAAAATGCATGACCTATTACCTGACTTTTGGTATTCATTTACACATGGATAACAAATATATTTAAGGATATATCTGACAGTTTCCACAATTTTACACATAGGCATTATAGGCAAAATAAAAACGCACGGAGAGATTTTTTTAACTTTGCATGATCATAGCATATATATGATAATAGAAATATTTTAAGCGACACAAAAATTAGGGTCGCGGTGTTCGTTTTTGAGTTATCTGCCCTTGAATGTGGATGTTTGACTTATTTTAGGTCATTTCAAGGGCAGATAATTCAGAATATAGGAAAACCATGCCTTATCTATTTTCCCTTTTGTAGCCTTCTTTTCATTCAATCGCCAAAAATTTCAAGAACTGGTAATGAGTGCTTTAGTATTTCTTTCTTCTTTACCTTAACCAATGCCAATTTTCTTAAAGACTGGCCTGATTTTGAAGAATTTTCAACTTCTTAACTTCAACTGAATAAAGCTAACACATTTTTAATGGAATTGCATGAAAATGTGTATTTTGACACAGAATAAAATGAAAAACATAAACCAAAAGTAAAAATATGGTATTTGAGAGTTCTGTATTCATGAGTGATCTGCCCTTGAAATGACCTAAAATAAGTCAAACAGTCACATTCGACCCCCATTTTATTTTCGCTTAAAACATGGCTTTTATCATATGCTATGATCATGCAAAGTTTAAAAAAAAATCTCTATACGTTTTCATTTTGCCTATGTGTTTAATCTTAAAATTACCGTCACGGATGCGCACCAAGATGCGAAATAGCAAGTATTGGATATTTCTGCAGATAGACAGTATGAATTGCAGATAGATTTAAATGTACATCAATATCGCAAAATATATCAACCGTTACCTAACACTTGCACGTGTCATATCATTGAGACTGCATTGTATGGTGGCTGATTTATGCCATGTCGTATTTTCGCCACAACAAAGCGAACATACGGCAGAGTAGACTTTTTCGCATTGTTGCATTGACGTGGCGAAAAAGCGAAATACGACAGAAGAAGGGCGACAATACGACACCAAAAATGTGTCTTATTTTTGCTTTACTTCTGTCGTGGCTTTTCGTGGCGAAAATGTAACAATACAAAAACACGACAAAGTCGTCTTTTTTGCATTGTTTTGTTTATTTATGTTTCGCTTTATAAAATGTTGATGATTTTACAATTCACAGTCGGATCTTAGAATTAAGATATAATGTAAATATGGTTTTAACTGAACGACATACTTATCCGCGTAAAGGTTTGCCTATTTGATAATAAACTGACATACCTAACATTGGGGCATGAAAGTGGACAAAAATATATATATTGGTATTCTGAATTTTTATGACTGTAACTGATATTTTACTAGTAAATGGTTTTAGTAAGTTGTATAAAAATCATTTTAGATATTTAACATTTTGTTAAACATATATTTACTCCAGAAGCACTGCAATAATACGCGAAGTATCAGGAATTTATGTTTGTTATAATAACCATTTTCAAAAGGAAGTAAGTCTTAATCAATTTCTCATATTACCGTTTCACCGTAGGTCCAGTGTTACTAGGCTTCATTTATTTTACTTATCAATAATATTGATACGTGTTAAAACAACATTGGAAAAGATGATTTGCAAATTATAATTCTTTCAAGTAAATGACCAAAGGCAATTGTATAGCTGATTGTCACTAAACGTTACAACACGCAGTCAACCATTGAATGGCATCGAATCCCGAAATTACTCAGGCGATATATCGATTACAGTGGTACAGTTTACACGTTTATTTCAATAAAGGGGGAAAATCCACTTAATTAGTTATCGTGAAACTAAGGGAGATCATTATTGCCAAACTTCTTGGGTTCTTGCACATGTATACAACATGGCATAAATCAGCCACCATAGTATTGCTTTTATACGTATTAGGCATGTTAACGCAAGTAGTGTCTTGACTGCCACTATGAACGTTTTCTTTAGTGAAGAACATGCATTTCTGGAGATCTGTTTCCAGGAGGACTGTACTCCTATTCACCATCTTTGTTAGCAGTACCCTGATCATTTTTCTTACAGGACATTTGTGGAAAAGTTATATGGTATGTTGGTATAGCATTACAGTATGATGCATTATAATTCGTGTTATCAATAGTTTAGCGTAATACATTGCTTGCATTTTTGTAATCAAAAACTAATCGCTGACGTCTTTGGTGATTCATGACTAACAAGATGAATTATATAATGCCGCATTGCTTACATAACGCGGTCGTATCTATATAATAGTGTCATCATAATAATCAACACCCTTTGTTTTAATTAGTTCGGAACGTGTTTCACACATTGTGGTAGAACATTGCGCCCCTGCCCTAACTCCGCCGTCTTTTTGTTTTGTTTTATCATAGTCTCGCTAGACTTTACTGCACACACCGTGAGAATGTTTTTCTATGACGTAATGAATAAACCAATGTTGGTGTGAAAAGGACATTCAAACAGAAAAATACTGCAAATTTCATCTCACTCAAGCGTTTTTATCTGTTTTTTTTTATGCAAAATTATTTTCTATAAAAAGATCTCTTTTATGTTCAAATAATTTCTTTACCTCTGAGCTTGATTTAATTATTACTTTTTGGTCCATTGTAGTTGTATAACTTGGTAAGTGCTTTGAAAGCTCTTTTTCTCTATCTTCAACCTAAACCTACAAAGATCAAGAAACTTTTCTAATGATGCACCCATCTAAAAATTGTTGCAGGAGAAAGATGTGGACATTTGTGAAGTTTTTGAAAGGAAAAAATTACGACTTGAAAATATGGCTTCATTTAACGTACTGTTCTTCCATTGAAGAGAAGGTGCACATTTTTTAGTCCTCATTGATGGAGAAATGTTTAATGCTACTCGTATTCTTTTAAGTGAACTTCGTTCAAAAACCATTAACATGAATAACTTTGCCTTAATTATTGTACATTTTCTTTTATAACGTCACATAGGTGCAAAATTTGCGGCATTATATTTGACTCACAATGAGTTTAATGTTATTTTGGAGTAGAAACGTGTTAATGATAGGGTACTTTTTGCATCGAAGTAAACTGGTTATAATTAAGTGAACAGTTTCAATTATGTGTATTGTATTAATGAAATAGTTCAGATTGGCGCAGTTTTGGCACTCAAGGACATAATCTAACATTTAATTTCACCGATTACAATTGGTTATTTTACACTGAAACCCTTGTTTCGTACTAATTGGTAAACGACTTGATAGCGGGTAAATTGAATTGTGGATTCATGTGATGTTGTTATTGCATTGTGACGATTGGTACCGTGCCGTGTTTGTCTGTTTGTAGAGGGATATACATTCATTAAACGGTACAATTTATTACATAGGACATTTTTATGGAAACTGATTTATATTTGTTATTTCAGAATTATTCTAATATTTTGAGCGCTGGAGGGAACTATTCTGTAAATGTGCCTATGACCTCCGGGATCTCCAGACACAAAGAAAGCAAGCTCTATAGAGATCTAATGTTACAAACAACAACAACCCTTTTACAAGATCTCCTTAATTGGCCAGAGTATGATGACCAAGCACTTCCTATTTATATACTCACTGCTATCGGGTCCAACGCAACTGACGTAGACGGATACGAGAAGGAAATAAAACTGAATGGCTGGTTGGACACAACACGTGAGATAGAACGCATTAAATGTTGTTTTATGTTGACTGATAGAACAACTTCTGTACATGTTAATCCTAGCCTGACATATAGTAAGCTAGCAGTTCTTGTTGCGACACAAATTTCCTGTCCCTATAATCATGCAACGTCCGACATAGTTGGTGTAACCGTAGAATTCGCACGTATGATGTGTCCAATAGACGAACAAATGTACGTCAAACCAACATTTCCGAAAAGGACAAATAACCCTGACTCATTCGCATTATGTTTAAAAATTGTTTATGACCAAATTCATAACAGATTATTTATAGACTGGATGGAATTCTATAGGGAAATGAAAATAGACAAAATATTCATGTTCACATACAATATAACAGAGCAGACGGACACAGTCATACGACATTATGTTCAACTAGGTCTTGTGGAAAGAAGGAACTTTAACTATCCTAGAAAATCAAACCGTAAGTAAATTGCAAAATATGTTTTTGCTTTGATTTTTTTTCTGTTCAAATTTCAATGGTGCATAAATCCTGGGACGGCGGATTACAACACACGTTTTTAGAAATCAAACTTGAGAGGTGAAAACCTGGACGGTTGACAAAAGTTTTTGTTTTGATTAAAAGCAGTGTAGTATTCCTTAACCAATCATACACACTCGTAGACGTGGCCTAAATAGAATGCATACATGTCATGTACCAGCTCAGGGAGTCTGGATAAAGCCTTTGGAGTATAACGTAGTTCAATAAATAAATTCTCGTGATAATAATTATGTACTGACAGATACATATAATCTCATTTATTTAAGGAATTCCCTTTGGTAATTGGAATATCTGATCACTGATTGACTTTACTTTGACATTGGAATCAGATTCCTTGAAATCAATGGCCTTGTTCCGCCGTTTACGCAACATAAAAACGCACGAAGGCATGCCGTTCTTGGCTTCATATAATTATAAAGCATTTTTGATGTGCAGTTTCCTAAAATTAAATGCATATCTAGTTGGAGTGTGCACTTTCCAAAACGGTATAACCGTAAAACCGTTTAACTACCTAGAATAAAATGGTTAACTCAAAACTTTTTCTGTAATCCTGTTAATTAACGAAAACATAATCGAAATTATCATACGCGAGTAATAACGATAATCGATAACGTTCTTTAAAGATGCGAAATAACCGATTTTACCATGTCTTCGACTAGAGAGTGTTCCGAGCAATTGGAAAAAGAACGAAAGATACAGTTCTAGTACACCGGTGAGGTCGACGTCTCCTCTAAGGCGGGTGGGAATACCTCTCTTATCTAATAAGCTTAGGTTGTCCCTTGAAAGTATTATTTGTAAAATAGCAACGCCAATATCATCAAGTGATACACTCGATAACTTGACCTACAAATGCATCTGTTTAGAGTAAAAGGTGAATTCATAGTCATTCACTTCTATTATGAACACTGACCATTTTGTCACTGTTCAATTAGAAAATCTAACATTTTTATTGTGTGTGGCCTTGATTTTTATTTTGTTTTGAAATCTCTTTCATAATGTAATTTATTATTTTCAGGTAATCTTCACGAAAAGAAACACGCGGTGTGGCAAGATGAACGGGTTGTAGTAGCAGACTGTTTACAGCGTTCATCTGGTTATAAATGCATGGTCATCATAGACATGGATGAATTTCTACTTCCTAAACGACACAACAGTTTTACAGATATCATGGTATTCTTGTCCAATTGTCACATAAGAATAATATTTTAGATGCTAAGTTTTCTGGCATAGTGTATACTCATGTTGTATGAACACATGAAATGTTCAGTTTATTTCTGTTTCATGTAACCATCTAAGTTAAGGAAATATACAAACATACTGGTCGTTTTCAATTACATCATGGAATTTATCAGTAAACTTTATTGATAAGATCACAACATTATAGTAAGAGTTTAAATGGCATCCATCACCATGAAGCCGCGCGTCTTAGCATATAACATACCGATATCATGCCCTAAAATCCATATATAGCAACGTACAGAAACCAAAAAGATATATACGTATATATGGAAAAAGGATTCCTGAACACATGCCAAAATATCCCGTCTTTCCCAAAGTGTTACGTGCCCTCAAACCCAAAAAATACAAATGACTCTGTTGCCTTAGTAATTTTCACAGACGAATGGGTCTTGTTTATTATGGGTAAACTATCTTAATACACAATATCGAGGTTGCAAACTGTGTTGATTGTGGCGCACGATTTGAGATATACATGTCTGTATTCTAGTTCGATCTTATTTCTGTATTTAAGCAATTTTCGTTTCAGAAATATTTGATGAAAGTACATCCAACAGCCGCTGGTTTTACATTCGATGCTGCCATATTTCCGAAAGATGTTGAGCCGGACCGCGATGCTGCTGTCAATAGTTCAGACATACTAAAATACTTCTGGCGTACTCCGGTCTTACCAAGATCTCAAGCTCGGGTGAAAAACATCATTCTACCCTCAAGAATCTATGCAAAAGGATACAATACTCATGGTTTTAGTCCCATCTACCCGTATAAGAGGTATTTATATGATATTGCCAGTATTTTTTGTGAGGGTATCGACTACAGTATTGGACAAGAAAAACATGCATGGATTTTCTTAGATAGCCACCTTAGAAGTAAAAGGGCCTATCTGCAGTTTTCATACTTGTCAGATAGGCCCTTTTATTCCTAAGGTGACGTACGGTCCTTTTTTGCTTAGATTAACGTCGGTGTCATACATTTTTAACAGCGTGAGGAAGACCATAGTTGTATACTAGGACAGAACCTCACGAGTGAATTTTTCTGGTCGCATGTTGTGTTCGAACTCAAATAGTACAAGAACATCAAACTTTACAGAGACAATAAATTCCCAGTTGGTTTAAAAGTTAGTAAAAGTAATTAACACATCAATGATTTCAAATGAATGTGGCAAAACGATGTATTTAATGATAGATCCGAACTTGAAGAATATTAGCAAAGTCTATAAGATTCAATGACACATTGGTCTGCTAGTTTGACAAACTCCAACCTAATTCGTCCAAGTAGTAAATAGTTCAACTGATGTCAAATATGCGGGTTCGACGATCCGTAAAATGCACGTGTATTCCGTAACAAATAATAGAAAATGTCGAATCTGTGGCAATGTCACGCAGAGTTGACTCTCACGCCACGTCGTTCTGTTTGTAAGTCTAACAAAATAAGAATATTCTGGACATTGTCTTGAAACAAAGCATATATCAAACATAAACCCATTAAGTGAATAAACGATAAATGATGATTAAATTATTACGACTTATTTTTCAGGGTATTTGTGGATAATTCCATAGCGGCAATAAACCATTACCGTAAGTGTTACGGCGATTTGAAAGCTGTATGTTCAAGTGCGTTAACAGAAGATAAATACATTCTGAAATTTGTCGAGAAATTCAAAAACAGAACGTGGTTCCCTGACGAATAACATGTGATAACTGTATGCAAAGATGTCTATATGTTTTATGATTGTACACTGGAATATTATATCCATTACTGGCTTTATCGACCTCAGATCGGGAGGTGCAAAACTTGAACAAATTGTAGGGCTTTCGTGTTCAATCTCTAACATATATCGTATCAATCATTGTAACCCTGTTTCGGCATGGCCCTCCTATTTCTGTTCGATATTATGTGTAAAATGATTATTAATTATAAGCAAACATAAACGGAGACTTGTTTCGTTGTTACTGCATTTGAAGACGAATTTGTCTGTACTATAAGTTCACGATTACAGAAATCATCAAATTTCCGATAGTTGACTGTTATCACGGCTTTAATCAAATAATCGTGGAGATTTGATTTCATGAATGAACCGACCGACGAAATCCATGATATTAAACCTAAACGAAAATTTGTGAACCACAGTATTCATGGTTTGATAACTTACCCTGTCCAAAATTCTGCATTAATGTTTGCCCTATTTTCCCAGCCAATCAGCTGCCGAGATTATTTGAATTTTGTACCGATTAATTTCATGAAGACGACTGTCTGGCCTACTTTTATTAAGAGTACGATGGGGCAAAATGGGGCAAACACTAATGCTCGCTTCCCTTAGCGTTTCTAATTTCATGTAGAACAGTCATTTTAGGCACTAACCATTACCAAGTATTAGGGCTGTGGATCGTTGGGTAAGTGGCGATCCGATCCAATACACGATTCAACACTTACGATCCACAAATCGAATCACGAATCTTTTGTCATCAAGTAACCTATCTAAAACTTCAAAATTGCAGTCCTGAAGGCAGCTAAATTATTTTTTTAGGAATAATGAAGTAAATCAATGTAAATTGTAATCGATTTACCAGAATAATTTTTTAAAGTACCGATTGGACATCTTGGCAAACAAAGTAGTCCATGATGAGACAAGATTAATTCACAGAAATGGGATTTTTAAGAATAAACTTTTAATTTGTTAAAAACAAGGTCGCGAACCACGAATCTTAGTAATGACGATTATTCATACTCGATTTTTCAATTTGATTCGTGAATATCCGAGTACTCGGACACTCGCCACAGCCCTACCAAGTATTTACATTATTGTTTTTGAACGTGACTGCCACCCTCTCCAAATGAATGATCAGCGGAGACGCAATGCCTCCCCAATGTTTTTAGACCAAAGACTTTCCATATGATAAAACAGTTTTTGACTAGTAAGTCATTCAATATGACGTGATATCCATCAGCAGAGTACCATGTTAACCGAGGCTGTATACTACATGTATCATATATAGTTCATCTCGTTTTCTTTACTAAAAACAACTTTTCCCACACGCGAACAATGACAACTATGCATCGTTAATGAACTTGTTTTTGTTTCATTCAAACATGATTGAAGTGAGTATATGTGAATGACAAAGAACGAGAGAACTTGAGCGAGTACATGATATCTTTTCTTATAATGAGAATTTCAACAAAGGCTGAGGTATATCTAGTAAATGCAATGAACTAAAAAGAGTTTATTTCGAGTCATTTGTAGTAATAACAAGGACATAATCATTTACTAGCACTGGGAATTATGAAGCAAGTAAATATTGAAGTTCGAGACATGCCGCATTCGGCATACTTTTTATTACCACATTTGCCAAATACACAAAGCCGAAAACTTTGATCACAACCACCCTTGACAGGGTACATAATACTAAATTTAACACAAAGCAAACAAAATCCCTTTGGTAAAGCCTATGTAAAAGAGATATAAACTCTATGAGTCACACAACGAAATTCGGGAACTTGGGTAGTATTTTCATTTTATTTCTGTTTTTTCGCCCGTTCGGAAATTTTTAAAAAGCCTTGTGTTTCTCTCATGAATGTTTTCAAAATGTTTTTAACAATGTCAACGATGTTTATCAGCTGGCGATAGGACATGTGGTGTATTATTTATCTTCTAGCATCACTTTCTAATAGTTCAAGTCTGGATTCGTGCAAAATAGAATGGTGTTTTATCAAAGGCATTTTGATCCACAATTGCCTTTTAGAAATTAAAAACTTTTAACGCATATTTTATACATGTTTATTGTACACTGATTCATTTGTTTCCGAGTAAAACTATATGATACTCATTTTTCGGATTATTCTAAAACAAAGCTCAGACAGCAAGTTATACGTTTCATTGTCGGGCATTTGCGTAAGTTTGTCTGACTTTGTCATTTGTCAATATAATATAATCAGTTCACAAGCTATCTGTTGCACAATCAAATCCCAATTAAACAAAACATTATAGATATATATGTTCAGGTTCCTTAATTATAAATAAAGTATACTCAAATAAACATTTAAACAATTAACACACCATTTGTTATGATAATAGTTAATCAAACAAATTAATGCGGGTACTCATATTTGAAATAGATATTCCAAAAAAGATAGTCTGGTGTAATGATAAACAACGGTGGACAGTATTTGAAAGTAATGCCGCTATACCATTTATCTGAATCAATTTTACTTTACACACAAAGAACTGAGCAGAAATCATGGACGTCACAATCACTTAGAATGTTCGACTGTATTTAAGTGTATATGTAGTTTTTTGTAGTGCTCGCGTTTATTTAAAAAAAATACTTAGCTTGTGTATGTATATTGAAGAATTATCCTTAAATCTATTTAGTCAATTGGAGTTATTTATAAGCTTTCTTATAGAATATACATATTTGTATATTTATATCAATTGAACGGCGTCGATTTACAGGTAATTTTGGACACACTTGTAATGTTTAATACTGTAATTCCATTTATTTTCGTTGGGCTCAATTTTCGTGGCTTTTACTAAAATGGCTGTTTCGTGGGGACATAAATTCATAAATTGCACGAAATCCGCGAAATTAAATCCCCAGCAAAAATTAATTATTCCACAGTATAGAATGAATTTATAACAATTATACCATTATATTAATTATGTTACTACTGCCTGTGCTCGGATGACTTACATAAAGTAATGTTTTATGAAACAGCAGAAAAGCCCTGCGTATAAGCAATTGTATTCATGAATTATCAGAAATTGTACTAGTATTAGTAGTAATGGGCGTTACCCTGGGGACCAAATCAACGTTATTGGTCCCCAGAAGTTTTCAAAATTGTGACAAATTGGGACAAATTGGAAATCAATGTTGTACCCCAAAATAGTATGAATTGAATTTTAGGAATGTTCTGGGTACTGTGTGTGTTTTGTTATTTGTACTGTATAGACTTAGACAATGAGAGAATTTTCTTTCGAAAAGACATGGTGGCCCTGAAAAGGGCCGTTGGTGGTCCTGAAAAGGACCGTTGGTTTCTTCATAGCTGTTAGTCGGATCTTCATTTCTTTATTTCTTTACCATACTTGCCCCGAGGTTGTTTCTCAAGGTCATGTTTTCGTTTCTTCGTTTCTGTCATCTCCGGTTTCTTTTTGTCATGCTCCGGTTTCTTTTTGTCATGCTCCGGTTTCTTTTTCTCATGCTCATGTTTTCGTTTCTTTGAGTCATACATAAACTGTACAGGTACAATCATTTCTTGTGGCTTAAACCGTACTTCTTGATTCTTCATGAGTCTGACCATCTCTTGCATGACTTGATTCATCTGTACCATTTCTTCCCTGATACCTTGTAGAACAGACAATCCCGTTGTAGGCTTTGCATCACCCGTTGTATTAGACTGTTTATCCGTCATAAGCTGTGTATTCGCCATAGGGGGTTGTGTATTCGTCATAGTGGGTTGTACATCTACCATAGGCTGTGTATTCGTCATAGTGGGTTGTACATCTACCATGGGTTGTATCGGCTGTACATCTACCATAGGCTGTACATCTACCATGGACTGTTGACTGTATTGGCTGTACAGTGGTTGACTGTATTGGCTGTACTGTGGCTGACTATACTGTAGTTGACCGTACTTTGGCTGGTTGTACTTCGGCTGGTTGTAATGCATACCCGCATTCGGGTCTATCAACTCAGATGATTCTAGTGCTTCTCTCAATACATCGTATGGCATGTTGAAGGACTCCATGCTAGATAATGAAAAAATAGTGTCTGCGCCGGGGGTATTTATACTTTTTGCCTGCACGCGCCAGTGTTCTATTAGGTCAAGGTCAATTGTGAGAAATTTTTTTTTGAATACGTGTGACACTTCAAGTTTTTTTTGAACAAGTGTTTGATACGTCAAGGTCAATTGTGACACTTCAAGGTTATATTGTAGACATACTTTGTACACATCATACAAGCACAGCACTTTGTAGAAAATACATCATACAATCACAGCACTTATATTTGTTGAAAATGCTTTGTACACGTTATACAATCACAGCACTTATATTTGTGGGAAATACTTTGTACACGTTATACAATCACAGCACTTATATTTGTGGGAAATACTTTGTACACGTAATACAATCACAACACTTTGCAGACTGTACACATTATACTATCACAGCACTTTGCAGACTGTACATCATACTATCACAGCACTTTGCAGACTGTACACTTAATATATACTATCACAGCACTTTGCAGACTGTACACTTAATATATACTATCACAGCACTTTGCAGACTGTACATCATACTATCACAGCAATTTGAATACTGTACACTTAATATATACTATCACAGCACTTTGAATACTGTATACATTTGTTGAAAATGATTGTACACATCATACTATCACTTATATTTGTAGGAAATGTTTATAGAAAACTTACCTCACACCGTATATTTGTATTTGGTGTTATCAGATAGGAATGTAAATATAGTAGTAAATAGTAAAGTATGATAATATTGACAATATGAGAGTGATTCTTTCTGAATTGTATGGGGGCCCTGAAAAGGGCCGTTGGTGGTCCTGAAAAGGACCGTTGGTGCTTGTATGGGGATTAATGACGTTGACCGCATCTCCCCATACAAGCGGGACACCACTTGTCCCATTTCTGGACATCCTTGGGGTCCGGTGTAGGTTGGTAGAGGTTCGACGGAACCTCTACCAGTTCATCTTCCCAGTTCTCTGGGGTTGATTCTTGAGGGGTATCCCCCCAGTCCTCTTCCCCAGAGCAGACTTCCACCTCCTCTGCAAACTCCTTCCCCTCTCTCAGGGTCTTCACCTCCAACCTCAACTCTTCTAACTGCATCTCCAGTTGTTCAATATACCGCCCTAAGGCAGCATATTTTCTCTTAATAATGTTGACTGTACGTTGAGACATCTTGATACAGAATGAAATTAGATCAAGGCAAGGTCACTCACTGACTATGATACAAGGACTCTGATTGGTCCATTTTAACGGTATTTCATTGGTCCATTTTAACGGTATTTCATTGGTCTATTTTACTGGCATTTCATTGGTCTGTTCTAGGTCAGTGTTTTTTTCGTGTTCCATAGCTCATTTATGTTTCATGATTCAACATGGGCAACTGCTTGAAAAGTTCTTCTGATGAACCTGATGAGTTACAAGAAGATGTTTGGGTGGTCAAGATGGGTAATTTGTACCCAGACTTGTCTGAATTCCAAGATGTTAGTGTTGTCAAGATGGATATCAAGATGGGTAATTTATACCCTGACCTTGCCATCTTTTATGATGATGAGTTGAGAGCCAACTATTGGCGGTACTTATTTCTTGCAGAAATGCAATGAATTACCCAACGGCCCTTATTAGGGCCACCATATGTGTTAGATTCGTTTTATATCTCAAGCAAAGACAAAAGCATATTACATTGT
This sequence comes from Lutraria lutraria, assembly GCA_964023205.1. Classification (NCBI taxonomy): domain Eukaryota; kingdom Metazoa; phylum Mollusca; class Bivalvia; order Venerida; family Mactridae; genus Lutraria; species Lutraria lutraria. Next base: position 19,296,268 of record OZ026841.1, read on the forward strand.
CTATCATTTTATTTTTGAAAACATTCAAAGTACAAACAACAAAGTACAACAAAATACAACTCACTTATATACACAATTGTCCAACACATTGTCCAACACATTGTCTGGATTACACAAAGTCACTCACAGTTTTTGTTGGATTCTTTTTGTATTTACGTTTTTTCTTACTCTGTTCTGCGTCCTGTAGATCGACCTGTTCACCTTGTTTCTTAGGACAGTCTGCGATGAAATGTCCTTGTTCATGACAATAAAAGCATTCATTGTTGAAGGGTTCCGTACAGCTGGTAGAATAATGTCCTTTCTTTCCACAACGATAACACTTGATATGATCCCATGTTACATTTTTCTGTCCACAGAGCTGATCCGCTAAGTTGTTAAGCTCTTTAATTTTTTTCTTTAATGAATACATCAAAGTTTGATCTCGGTTCTCTTCAACTTGGTTCATTTTAGGATCGCTCATGTTGAAATGATAAAAAACGGACGGAGCGTACGTCTTTTATAGAGTGTCACGCGTTGTGACCTTGAACCCGAACTATAAAAAACGGCGGAGAAGTTCTAAGATCATAATTATGTCAGATACCGACAGTACTAGTGGTGAGGATGAACCTCCAACTAAACGAAGTAAGGTTGAGCCTGTGCGCGACTATTATGACATACAGTCACGCATGGAAAGAAAGTCAAGGAAATTTAAGACTCAATCTAGAGTATATGATGTGACATTTCAACCGTATAATCAATCGTTTGAATTTACAAACAGGTTGTTTAATGATATGATGGACCAACTCTACAAGAGATGTGAAGTGAGATCGAATGATCGAGTTCGAGTATCTATTCTACATCCTGATTTGGACTTTGGGATACATGTTCCGTTTAATAGGGCATCTCGTATTAGTGGAGATACATTATTGGATGAAATTGAACGTGTGGCACAAAGTAACCGTCAATTTAAAATTCATGATGGGGCGGCACAGATGGAAATTACGCATATTGCTATGCCACAGGGATCCGGAAAGAAAACGTTCAAGGCACCAAACTTATCCAGTATGCGAAAGTCAAAGACAAGTGTTGTGTGTATTGACAATAGTAAGGACTCTATGTGTTTAGCTAGATCGATTGTGGTAGGACGGTGCAAACTACATGAAAATCAAACCACGGAATGGAAAAAACGATGGGATTATATACGTCACTCTAAGAAAAATCTTCAAAAATACGAAGCTGAAGCATTATTAAAGCAAGTGGGTATTTCATCGGATCAGTCGTGTGGTATAGAAGAATACCAAAAACTACAGGACTATCTCTATCCAGGCTATGTGATTAAAATCCATCCACAACATTATGGAAGTGAATTGTTATTCAAACCACCTGCTATGACTGAAAAAAGTCGTGTGATTCATATCTTTCACCATGATAATCATTATGACTGTATTGTATCCATCACCGGATTTCTCGGACGGGTTTATTATTGTGAATGGTGCGATATCAGTTATGATCACCGTGAAGGACACCAGTGTAGCCATATTTGTCAGTGTTATGCTCACACCCTGTGCCCAGCAGGGCAATCTATAAGATGTCCGGATTGTCGTCGCCTATTCCAGAGTCAGGCATGTTTTGACAATCATAAAACTAAAACGGGAAAACAACGTAAAACCATTTGTGAATCCGTATGGAATTGTAAGAAATGTGGGCAAAAGGTGCTTGGAACGAAACGGAATCATGTTTGCCCAGGGACAAAGAAATGCAGGTGTTGTAAAGCCATAGTAGGACCAGATCATGACTGTTACATTCCAACGTATGAACCACCCGATAGAAAACAACCAGAAGTACCATTCATCTTTTTTGATTTTGAATGTCGTTTTGATTCTGGAGAACATATCCCTAATTTTTGTGTGGCTCAACGTGCTTGTGGTGACTGTATGTGTAAGTCAGTGAAAGCTCCATGTGAGTATTGTGAAGAGGTGAATGAGGCCAGACAAATGACATTCCGTGGTGAAAATACGTTACAACAATTCTGTACTTGGCTATTCCTCCCTACCCATCGAGGATCGACAGTGATAGCCCACAATGCTCAAGGCTATGACGCTCAGTTTATTCTTAGATATTTGGTCACTCAGGGGACGGCGAAACCCCAGTTGATTATGAATGGTAGTACAATCATTCAATTGAGAGTGCATGGAATACGCATGATTGACTCCCTCAGTTTCCTGAGTATGCCTCTATCCGGTTTTCCCAATACATTTGGACTGACCGAGTTAGCCAAAGGATGGTTTCCATTCTATGCAAACACCCTAGAGTATCAAGATTATGTGGGACCTTATTTACCGCTACACTTTTACAAACCGGATAGTATGAAACCAGAGCGACGTGAAGAGTTTTTAACCTGGTACAATGAAAGAAAAGGTGACGTATTTGATTTTCAAAAGGAAATGGAGAAATACTGTCAATCGGATGTGGACATTTTAAGGCGCGGATGTGGAGAATTTCGTCAACAATTATTGGACAGTGATCAAATAGATCCATTTACTGAAGCTACCACATTAGCTCAAGTGTGTAACAAAGCCTGGCGCAAAAATTCCATGCCACCTCATAGTTTAGCCGTGATTTCGGATGCCGGGTATCCCAATAAAACCCGGTATTCCATGAAAGGCATACGTTGGCTACAAATGATGGCTGTCACCGAAGAGATACATATTCGACATGCCTTGAATAACAAAGGCGAAGTCAAAATTGGACCTTATTACGTGGATGGCTATTGTCAAGAGACCAACACCGTGTATGAATTCATGGGATGTTGGTACCATGGGTGCCCCACCTGTTTTCCTAACCGAAGTACCATCAATCCATATACTTTGAGAAGCATGCAACAGGCCTATCACGATACGTATAAGCGACTGGAGTCTTTGAAAGAACAGGGGTACCCTGTTGTGGTCATGTGGGAATGTGAATTTGATCAGCGTTGTCAAAAGGATCCTGCCTATAAGACAAGAGTGGAACGATTCTATCATGGTCAAGACCCGATTCAACCCAGGGAAGCTTTGTTCGGAGGTCGTACGAATGCCATCCGACTGTATCATGAAGTAGACAACGATCAAGAAATCAAATATGTGGATATTTGTTCTCTCTATCCGTATGTGAACAAGTACAGGGCTTATCCGATAGGCCATCCAGTGATCATGAGTCAAGAACAAATTGATCAACAGCATATTGAGAAATACAAAGGACTGATTAAATGCCGTGTTCTACCCCCGCAAGATTTATGGATGCCTGTCTTACCCATACACTGCAATAGTAAAATGGTGTTTACGCTATGCCGTACCTGTGCTGAGAAGGAGATGGATTATTGTACACATTCATCGTATGAACGATTCTTGTATGGCACATGGACTCATGTTGAATTGGCTAAAGCTATTGCTTTAGGCTACCAAGTATCAAAAGTGTATCATGTATGGCACTGGGATGAATGGAGTACGGACGTCTATCGGCAATACATTGACAAATACTTGAAAATGAAACAAGAGGCTAGTGGATATCCTCCAGGGGTGGATACGGAAGAGGCTCAAGATAAATTTAAACAAGATTATTTTGAAGCAGAAGGAATTCGTTTGCAACAGGTGGAGAAAAATCCAGGAAAACGAGCTTTTGCCAAAACCATGTTGAATTGTCTCTGGGGTAAAAATGCTCAAACCAACCTCTTGCCTAAAACAGAGTATGTTCATCGATTGGACCAGTTCTACGGAATACTGAACGATCCTAAAAAGTCTGTGAAATATGCAGAGTGTTTTGATCATGATGAATTCATGTTAATGAATTACACTGATGAATCGGACAAAGCAGACCCTCATTCATCAGCCAATCCTGTGGTGGCTTCATTTGTGACGGCTTATGCTCGATTAGAACTGTACAAAGTGCTTGAACCTCTAGGAAAGAGAGTACTGTATTTTGACACAGACAGTTGTATGTACATTCATGACCCTGATGGCTATAATGTTCCTATTATCTCCAGTCGATTGGGAAAATGGACAGATGAGGTACCAAAGGGTCGTATTGTGAGATATGTCGCTTTAGGTCCAAAGAACTATGGCTATGAATACATTGAAAACGGTGAACTCCATCAAAAATGCAAAGTGAAAGGCATTACGTTAGACTACAATGCCACTCAACAAGTGAATTTCAATACGATGGTGGATTGTGTGAAAGACAGACATCATTATTCGACCGTAGTTGAATATGCTTCTCGGATTAAACGTCATAAGGACAGAACCGTGACCAGTGAGAAACAAGTCAAAACATTTCGTTCGGTGTATACCAAACGTATTGTGGTCGAGAATCATATGACTGTGCCTTATGGTTATCTACATGACTGACCTTGACCTTTTAGGATACCTTTTGGCCTAGAACAAGTCATCTAAAATTCATTATTCATAAAGACATGGATTGGATACCCTTACTACCGATAGAGCTGAGACTTAAAATTTATCGTTATGTCATATGGGCTAACGCTAAAACATGGAAGATGGAGTTAGTGCACACATGGGCTACTCATAATGCTATACATAGTTTACAACATACAAATCATCGACGGATAGAGAGACTGTTGAAGGATGTAGGTGATCGCCAGGACTTGTCATTCAACCAAAAATTACCTATTCTACGAAAACTGAATGTGGTACAACAAAGCTTAGATCGTATGTTATCTACGACATGGGATTTTTTAATCCACGATGCTAATTTGAGCGACGTATCTGCCTTAGCTAACAATTTTCGTTCTACCCCCAATGTGATATGGTTCAGTATGGCTGAAGAGGACAATGGGAGATCTCACCCCGGATGGCGTCAGTATTCACAGTTTAAAATACGTGGTATCATGGTATTTAAGAGACAGGTACCGTTCACTCATGTTATTCATATTCTACAGTATCGTGCCGTGTTCTATAAATTAAGGCACCGCTTAAGAGAAGTCAAAGACGAGATTGAATCCGTTCATGCGAATCGACCTAGAATAGTGATTTGTTCAGGAAATATTCAATTATGGTTAAACCATCTAGACGATTTATAAGTTTATATTACATTTTGGATTTTGAGCTGTATACGGATACGTTATACAGTATTGTACAAGATGACCTTCGCGCGTGGATTCTGAACCCTCACACGTTTGAACTATTTAGACAGATGATTCGTGATGCTATGATCAGTGCACACTTAGACTTGAAAGCTATCCATCGAGACGATTGGAATACTTATGTATGTAACGATAGAGTGATTCACACGATTCAAGAATGGAACAGTTTGATATTATGAACCATACCCTGTTGAGAAAAGCATTGGTATTTGCTTATCGTATGAAGATACCTGAAGGTCATCATTCTCTGGAATGGATTCGACAACAGTTGAGTACACCAGACATGTTTGAAGAAATGAAACATGGACTTCATGTGATGAATTCATTTTATAAACAATCAGTACCCATGGACTTGAGTGAAACGGATTGGTTCAAACAGGTGGTGAACAATGACTCTGTGTTAACATTTCTGAGTCAATCTGGACATTCAGAATGTGTGTTTGAATTTTCTGACAAACTGTTGTTACCCTTACATGACATGTGTTGTTCTTGTTGTGATTATTCTTGTACTCATACATAAACATTCATGTTGTCATCAATCATGTTTTATCTGGTTATACAAATAAATAAAATGTTTTTCTTCCAATAGTGTTAGTTGTGATTTTCACGTCATGGAGTCCAGTTTACTTTTTAAGCATCCTTGCAATATGTTTATCGCAGGCCCTAGTGGCTCTGGTAAAACACAATTCGTAAAAAAGGTGTTGGAATACAAATCAGATTTGTTTCAAGTAGTACCAGAGCGTATTGTATGGTGTTACAAAGAATGGCAAGTAGCCTATGCACAATTACAAGAACAAGAACCTAGTATTCGGTTCATACAGGGGATACCTGACGAGGATGAAGAGATAGTAGAGGATACATCCATTCCTCATTTAATTATATTTGATGACATGCTTGGTGATAAAGATGAAGAGAAAATCAAATTATGGTTTACACGAAAAGGTCACCATCGTAATGCTAGTGTGATCTACATTACACAAAACATGTTTCAACAATCGAAAGCCAGTCGTACCCTGAGTTTAAATGCACATTACATGATCTTATTTCAAAACACAAGAGATAAAGGACAAATCAAAGTGTTGGCGAATCAAATTCAATTGCCACACTTGTTACCCGCTTATCAAGATGCTATCTCTACACCTCATGGGTATTTAGTGATTGACTTTCACCCTCAAACACCAGACAGTTATCGGTTAAGAACAGATATTTTTCATCACTGGATCACTGGAGAAAAACGTGGGCCAGTTGTGTATATATAAACATCGTTTACTCATATAAGATCATTCAGTCATCATGTCAGCCACAGCCATAGCTCAATCGTTAGAACATTTGGGTCAGGAACGAGACCCTACTGTACGGGAGCAAATGCTACGGTCTGGATTAAAAGAAATGCTCAAGTGGTTCACCTTAGCAGCAAAGGTGATTTTAAAAAAGAAAATTGTGCTACCTAAACAAACACAAAACTTTATGCAAAAACATCAGCATGAATTAGAGCAGTTGGGAGATGATCAAGTGGACATGGATACTAAACGTCAACTCATATTGAAACCAGGAGGAGGTGGATTTCTTGGTGGAGTCATGATACGAAGTTTACTCCGATGGAATGGTCAAAAGACGATTCGTAAATTTGTAAAATCTCCAGCTAAAAAAGCCAGAAAAGCGCCTGCTAGAAAACCTAGAAAATCTCCAGCTAAAAGAGCAAGTAAAGCACCAGCCAGAAAACCTAAAAAAGTAGTCAGAAAATCGCCTGCCAAGATCAATGAACGTTTTATTACTCTCCGTCGTCGAAAGCAAACCACTTCAACACCCTCTATGGCTGTAACTCCAATCAGTAAGTTACAATGGTCTCCTATCAGTCCTGGGAGTAGTTTGAGCTTTAGCTCATCTAGACATTCATCTAAAAGCTCATCTCAAAATTCTTCTAGAAGTGGATCAAACAGTTTTAGCACACCTAGAAGTTCAAGAAGTTTATCAAGAAGTGGACCAAGCAGTTCATCTAGAAGTTCAAGAAGTTTATCAAGAAGTGGACCAAGCAGTTTGAGCTCTTCAAGCAGTGGGCCAAGCAGTTATTCAAGCAGTGGGCCAAGCAGTTTATCTAGAAGTTATTCTAGAAGTTCGCCAAGTAGTTTGAGTTATTCAACCAGTGGGTCAAGTAGTTTTAGCACACCTAGAAATTCATCTAGGAGCTCATCCAGTAGATCATCTCACAGTTTGAGATCATCTCCCAGTTCAAGAAGTTCACCAGACACTCCATTGTGCCGTTTTTCACCTCTATCCTTATCTACCTTATCAAGACAGGCTGTCTTGAAACCCCTTTTGAGACATCGTATTCACCTGATGAGACAGGGTCCTATGAATCCAGCTTCAAGACAAGCCTTTGATGCTTTAGTATAAAAGCTGTGAAGAAGTAAAAACAGGTATTATTTGACATAATGGCACCAAAGAGACCACTCCTGCATAAATACGGACATCTGGTTTTGGGTTTAACTCAAGCCCCAGATGGGTTAAGAAGAAAGATGATACATGGAGCATCTAAAGAAATGATTCAATGTGTGGCAGAATGCTGTCAGAATGTTTTAAAAGGCAATGTTGCCTTATCCCCCTCTCAAAAGCAAAGGTTGAAGTCCAAGCGTCAACATCTCCGCACTTTAGCAGATAAAAGAGTATCCATTCAAAAAAAGAAACGTGTGTTGAATCAAAAAGGAGGATTATTTCCATTACTAGCTCTTGCTCCAATCATTGCTAAAGCTGTTGCTGCAGGAGCACTCAGTGGAGGTGTTGCCACACTGGTGAAAAAGCTATGAAGAAAATGGCTATCGTCCCATTCAAAATGCTAGAAGAGATGAATCGATGGAAAACAGAACAACGACCACGTTTACCTCCTCCCCCGCAAGTCAGTCAAACATCCGATTTACAGAAACAAATGGGAGACGTATTACAAAATGAATCGTTGTCTGAATCAGAAAAAGCACAACACTATGGGCAAGTCTTGCAAAGGTTTCAACTGTCTCATCAAAAAGCACGTGAACCGGCTACTCTGGCTGCACCAGTTGCACCGGCTGCACCGGTTGTTCCAGCTGCTCAAGGTGCACAAGAGGCACAAGCGGCTCCTGCTACATTGACGGATCGGATTCTTGAAAGTGTTCCTACTACCATGCGTCGAAAAACTCAGCTTTTATTACACTTTCTACAAAATCATCCCCACATGTCATGGAATGATCATGGGATGTTGGAATATCATGGAAAACCAATACAAGGATCCAACATTATTGATTTGGTCAATGATGTCATACGTCATAGAAAAGGGTCGGAGCCTAGAGGATGGGAACAGTTTTCTAGTGGACTAAGAGATGTCAATGTACCACAAGAAGTGATAGGAAATAAACGGAGATGGTCATGGATGCAAAAAGCAGACGATTCGGAGGAAGATGATGAATTTGATAGTTTTGTTGAGTCTCGTTCACCTATAAGTAAACGGATGAAAGCAGAACCTATAAGTAAACCTGTCAAACAGATGAAAGCAGAACCTAAGTGGGAAGCCTACTAGACAACATGAACAAAAAGGTAGACAGTCTGTTACATCAGATTTATTATGATCCCCATCATCCGGCTGGTTTTGGTGGGGTAGAACGTCTTACTACAGCAGCTCGAACTCAACTGAAATCCATCACGCCAAGTCAAGTGCGATCCTGGTTGAAGGGACAAAAGACCTATACCCTGCACAAACCTATCCGTAGGGTATTCTCGAGACGGAAAACAATTGTGGGTGGTATTGATCATCAATGGCAAGCTGATTTGGCAGACATGCAATCCTTGGCTCAGTACAACACCCCTTATCGATATTTGTTGTGTGTCATTGCCGTGTTTTCAAAATATGCTTGGGTCGTTCCCCTCAAGGATAAAACGGGGCTCACATTGGTGGAAGCGTTTCGCTCTATTCTTAAAACGAGACAACCTAAAGCGTTGCAAACCGATAAAGGAACAGAATTCAAGAATCAAAGGTTTCAACAGTTTTTAGACAAAGTAGGGATTCATTATTTTACGACTGAAAACCCAGAAACTAAGGCTAGTATAGTGGAACGTTTTCAACGGACCTTAAAATCACGCATGTGGAAATACTTTACGCATCATAAAACACGAAGGTATATTCAGGTATTGCCTGATCTCGTGCATGCCTATAATCATCGTGTTCATCGTAGTATACAAATGGCACCCGTATCCGTAAATGAGAATAACGAATCTCAAGTGGCCTTGACCTTGTACGGAAAATCAAGAAAGAAAGCGTCGACGACCCTTCATGTGGGAGATATTGTTCGTATCAATAAAACAAAACGTACATTTGATAAAGGTTATCTACCCAACTGGACCACTGAACTGTTTAAAGTGATCCAAGTCAAAAAGACCTCTCCTGCTACTGTGAAATTGACTGATTTAGACGGAGAACCCATATTAGGTTCGTTTTATTTCTCTGAAGTACAGGTTATAAAAGATGATGCTATCTATGAAATTGAATCAGTGCTCGCACATCGCCAGAGTAAGGTAGACGGAAGACGAGAAATTAAAGTGCATTGGAAAGGTTATCCTTCGAAATTTGACAGTTGGATTCCCGAATCCCATCTCGTTTGAACTGGTTAATAAATACATCATGTCTCAAACCGATACGGCCAGTGTGGTAGTGACTGCCTCAGAGCAAACCAAATTGTGTGAACCCAAAAATAAGGTCACTTTTTTGTCACAAATTGTAGTGGTATTTATTATTATTACCGTATCGCTATTTAATTTGTGTTTTCAACGACCCGATCGAGAATTGTGGCTTCTGCTTTTAAGTAGTTCTCTAGGTTATATTCTACCGAATCCCTCCTTGAAATTCAATAAACCTAAATCAACATGAGTTCGTTTTACATCACACTCATGAGTGATAGCTCTATGGATTTATTCCAAGACAATACGCAATGTTGTTTTCGTACCAAACTGGCAAAACCCATCCCTCTCAATAAACAAGACTGGGAAATTGCCTTAGTGGAAATGATTGTTCCTAGTCAGGTCATTAATGTCACTGAAGAAGAGCGACATTTCTGCATTGTCACACATGATCCTGTCCTGGGTAAGACCTTTGAATCCTTAATTTCCTATTGTACTCTCCCCAATAAAGAAGAAAAAGGTGTACGACTTTGTATTCCTGTAGGAACTTATGTCACACCACAACATTTGATCGAGACGATTGACTTTACCATTAAAGATAATCTGGGTAAAATATTTAGACAGAAAGGCCTTCGATTTACCATGGGTTTTTCAGGACAAAGTAAACGCGCAAAACTGGACAGTTCGGATCAACTAGGCATTCAGTTTCATCCTCACATGTTTATTAAACTGGGTGGAGCCCCTGATAGTTCTCCTACCATCTTTTTTAAAGACACTCCAGATCCGTTTCATCATGGCGTAGATATTAACATGGGTCATAATCATTTGTTTGTTTATTCTGACCTCGCGTCTTATACCTATTTGGGAAACATAGAAGCCCCCATCTTACGTGTAGCTCCATTTGATCCGAGAACGAAAGCAGGAACTAACCCTCATATTCATTTCGAGTTCTTGAATTTACACTATGTACCACTGGCTAAAGCCGACTTTGACACCATCACTATCCATATAAGGGGTGACACTGGCCAGTCTATTCAGTTTATTCATGGGAAGTCTATGGTGAAACTACACCTACGTCAAAGACAATGATACCTACTTACCAAGGTCAACCTCGACAATATGGACACGGACTTGGGTCCATGTTTAAGAAAGCCATGAAAAGAATTATGCCTTTACTAAATCCATTTGTGAAATCTGGAGTTCACACCTTGAAAAAAGAAGGACTCCAGCAAGGAAGAGCCGCTATCAATGATATCTTGACAGGATCAAACGCTAAACAAGTAATACGAAAACGTGGAGCCTCTGTATTAAAAGATGTGGGTGAATCCTTGCTACGTGCTGTGGCCAGCCCTAAAAGACGTATAAAGAGCAAACCAGTCAAGAAAAGACCTCATTCGAAACTTCATCATCGCCGAGTTAAGCAGGCCAGACCTCTTGATATTTTCGATTAATCATGATGCAACACGGTTCCTGTGAATGTAGTAAGACAGAGTTGGATGTGTCTGTTGTGCCACCTACCATGACAGCCATGCAAGAAGGTCAATGGACTGAGCATTATCCCATTTCTGCCCTGGACAATAATGCTCCGATTGAATTTGTGATTCCTGCACAGACAGAAAAATGGACAGATCTGAATCAATCTTACCTGTACCTAAAACTCAAAATTATACAGGCAGATGGTACAGACCTAGCAGTCGACAGTGAAATTGCTACCGTCAACAATTTCTTTCACAGCATGTTCTCAAGCATTGATGTGTATCTGAATAATAAACTGATCACCAGCAATGCGGACACGTATGGCTATCGGGCATACATAGAAAATTTACTCTCCTTCACCTCAAGCTGTAAAGACACTCAGCTTCAGGCGCTAGAGTTATGGGCTGAAGACACCGCTGGTCATATGCTCGAAAAAGTACATGACGGGGATAACAAGGGCTATGGTAAGAGACGTGCTCGTGTCCATCAAAGTCGTGTGGTGGAACTATGTGGACGGCTTCATTTGGATCTGATGATGCAAGATAAATATTTACCCAATGGTATGGAAATACGCTTAAGACTAAACAAAGCGTCACCTCAATTCTGTCTCATGAGTACTTCACCGGCTAAAATCAAGTTTCTAGAAGCAGGATTTAATGTAAGAACAGTAGATTTACTGCCAGTGGTAGCCAATCAACTCAATCAACAGATTGCTCAACATAACATGAAAATCCCCATCCGACGAACTGAAGTAAAAACATTTACGATTCCTAACGGTCAACGATCCAAGATTGAAGATCATTTATTTCAAGGTCAATTGCCAAAACGTCTTATCATCGGTATGGTAAGAAATGGAGACATGAATGGAGACATGGCTACCAACCCCTTTGAGTTCCGTCATTTTACACTGAATCATCTAGAAGTCAGCATTGACGGAAAAAGTATTCATAACAAAGCGTTTCAACCCAATTTTGAAACGGGAGAAGTTCTAAGATCCTACATGTCACTCTATCAAGCGACAGGAGCTCTTGGTCTCAATCGTTCATTTGGATTGAGCATGAATGATTATCGGAACGGATACACACTCTGGGGGTTGGACTTGACAGCAGATCAAGGTTGCGAGGAAGGTCAACTCCATCCTATAAAAACGGGCAATCTGAGATTGGAATTTCACTTTGGAACAGCACTTGCACAAGCCATCAACGTGATTGTATTTGCGGAATACGACAATCAAATTGAAATCAATCAATTCAGAGAAGTACTTCTAGATTATTAATCTAGATTATTAAGATGGAAGACATGGATATTGAACACCTGGAAAAAGGACAAGATTACGAAATGAAGTTATTGGCGTATCCTTGTTGTACAAGTTCAAAGACGGACTTTTTACAAGAGTGCTTGAATCATCACGTCACAGAAGCACTCCAATCTTTAATTTATAATCAAGTGCATAAAGACTGTTATGGTTGTCGAGTGAATCATCCTAGTCAAGTACAACATGTACTCTGCTTATACACGAATACGGAAGAGTGGACAGAACTTTACATTCAAAAAGCGATTCAACGTTTGGACGTGTTCAAGGTCATGGAAAAGTGGTATCCTGAATTAGTGACCTTGACCGATAGTGAAAAAGGAGACGCGTGTCGATTATGGATTCAATTTAAAGAAGAACTCACTCAGAATCAGTTCATTGATCAGTGGATCAGTGTTTGGGCTGAACGTGTCAACAGAAATTGGCATTATGGAGACGAATGAACTACAATACCTATTAGATCATTCACCGTTATTAAAACCACTACATGCTCGTGTTTGTGCCAAAGATCAATTACCTTCAGAGAAACCGCATGACGTGAAAGCCTATATTGTGAATACCCATAACGGAAATCAACCTGGAGAACACTGGGTGGCTCTTTATTTAAAAGACAATAAAGCAGTGTACTTTGATTCCTACGGATTACCACCTTTCGAAGAGATTTTATCCTTTGTGAAAAAACATGCCAGCAAAACTTATCTGTGGAATGCCATGAGAATACAAGGCGATATGTTACCGGTGTGTGGTGTGTATTGTCTATTCGCTTTGGATTTTATCTCACGTGAATGTGACTTGAACCAGATACTGTTAACCCGATTCAAACCGGACATGTATGGAAAAAATGACACTTATGTGACGCATTGGTTTCATCAATATTATGGTACTTATTACATGCATGCTCAATATGTGAACAAGTGTGGACAAAAGTGTTGTGCTCAACGTAACTCTAGACCAGAAGGTCACAGACGTTTGTATCATAGTATCATACATAGAAATACAACTCTTTATGGTGATCATTAAATGTAAACAATGTTTCATAAAATGTTTCATGTAGTTTCTTGTTTCTTGTTACAAAAATAAAAGTTTAGAAAACTGAAACTAGACGTCTGTTGTCTTTTTTCTAAGTTCATAAAAATCAAGCTCCGCACATGCATCGGCGCGTGACGCCATCCAACCCTAGGGTGACGTCATCCAAGCAATATGACGTCATCCAACCACGAGAGTGGGGGGTGTAATACAATACTCCGTCTTACAATGCCTCATTTCATTCTGAGAACTCAAACACTCAAGATGGAGGCTTTATTCAATGAACTCAAAACAGCAAAACAACTGACTGAAAAACAGAGCAGGGTATGGCGTTCAATCAGTCGCTTAGCGGCTAGCATTGTTAGAAAAAGGGAACGTGATCTTCAAACCATTGGTGAGACTTTGAATACCATTGAAACCAATCGATTTCATCATAGAGAAGAATTATCTCAAATGCGAGAGCAATTTCGAGATCAAGTCAGAGAAAGGCAGCGAGATGCTCGGGAACGAACGACGAATAGACAACGGGAACAACAACAAGAAGAAGAGCATTGGCGTATCATCACTACCGCTCAAGTTGAGTACACGGAACAACCACCAGAACAGGAATGGTCCTGTGGGGATCCAACATGCAGGCTCTGCTATCCACCACCAGACTGCCAATGCGAACTATGTACCCAACCAGATCAGTCAGCATAGACAACTATCAACGGTCCTTTTCAGGACCACCAACGGCCCTTTTCAGGGCCACCATGTCTTTTCGAAAGAAAATTCTCTCATTGTCTAAGTCTATACAGTACAAATAACAAAACACACACAGTACCCAGAACATTCCTAAAATTCAATTCATACTATTTTGGGGTACAACATTGATTTCCAATTTGTCCCAATTTGTCACAATTTTGAAAACTTCTGGGGACCAATTACGTTGATTTGGTCCCCAGGGTAACGCCCATTACTACTAGTATTGTAAGTCTTTTTAAGCGGGGATTTATGTTAGATTATTCACTCCACTTGAAAATTTGAGACAGCCCTCTTGATGTGTGATATTGTATTGTGTAATATCTAAAAAGGTAGCGAACACCTTTAAAGGCCCATTAGCTTTTTGAATTTAGCAATACTGTATGACAGATAAAATAATTGTAAAATATAAGAAATATCTTTCATTTGCACTAAAACAATGTTAGCATAATTTTCTTACTTTTTGCAATGTCATAGAAAAAATACTGTACTATATTTCTATATGTACTTCATGATTAAAAAAGAAAATTTCGGAATGTTTTTACTTCAAGTAAAAGTCAATTTCACTCATAAGACACCTTTTTATGTACGACCTACTTTATTTTTAACATCCAAAAAGGACTTTAAACAAACCCAATAAAAAAGATAGAAGAGTCACGTCAATCACTATCTCCGTAATCTCGTGTGTCAGAATAATCATTCTAGATCTCTGAAACGCTGAAGCATACAGGTAGACAGTCAAGCCTGTGAACATATATCACCTTTTTAGGAGACAAAATATGGCCTTAATTGACGGGTGGTTCTTTTTCGGAGGCTAACATAGGTTTTACTGTACAGTTTAACCTCTGCATAGTGGCCTTTTCTTGACCAACATCCTCCCTGCAACAACAGCAGGATTTTTCCCACAGTACAATTTAGCTATAAATTTAACCTCTCTAGAGCAACGACTTCTCAACAACACAATGATTTTGCTACCCTCAAAGGGTGTTGCTTTTGAGAGGTTACACTGTGCATAAAAACTTACAAAGCGATATTTAACGGATATTTTGTTCGTTCTTCTCGTATTAAACAAAGTCAAATAAATGTTTTCTCTTCAGCTAATGATTCCACATGATCATTTAGACAGCAAAATATATCATGTAAAAATGCTGAAAGTTAAAGGCGCCACTTAGTTTGGCTTTTTATTGTCATAGAATTTCCTCAGTAGAATAATTACAGTGTTTCCAATAGCATTTCGTCCACAATTTCCATGGTAATTATTGCGAAGGAACTTTTTATCCGGGCAGATCGCGATAAAATGATCGTTAGTTGCGATGTTTCATCCCGCTGTATTTTTTTTAATCAGCTTCCATTTAACTTTCAATAGAACTTGCAGATTGTTATTGCTTCATAGAATGGCAAATAAAACAAAACACGCGTTGGTTGTGCGAGAATGCAACTTTAGAAAAAAAATCATTCATTCAACAAACAATGTGACAGAAATTAAATTTTTCATACAAAAGTACACTTTCCCTACATTTAATGTAAAACAATCCTAGAAAGTATCAAATACAAACCAGGGAAA
This sequence comes from Lutraria lutraria, assembly GCA_964023205.1. Lineage (NCBI taxonomy): Eukaryota > Metazoa > Mollusca > Bivalvia > Venerida > Mactridae > Lutraria > Lutraria lutraria. Next base: position 19,312,144 of record OZ026841.1, read on the forward strand.
GAATGTCACCCTTGCGAAAGAAAAAAAGGTGGGCTTTTTGATAGATGTCCTTATCTGGAGGTAATTCTGTCTTAAATAATATAATGTCATCAATTTCTGTTAGATCATCCGTGTTTTGGATCTTAAAAACGATATTCAGAAAGTTGCTGACGATGTACTCTAGAATATAGAGTTCCCGTATAATAAAACACGGATGATCTATTCTACACCGTTTTCTCAATGTTTTGATAATCGTCTAACATGGTGGTCCAAAAGCATGTCCCAAAAACAATGCATAATAAATATTTCAATGTTTGTAATATGTTTTAAACGTAACATAATTAAAGCACACGCATGTAAGATTTTCTCTGATCAGAAATTTACCAGTGTTTATTTATTATGTTTATTAGATGAATCCTCAAAATGAACACCACGTTTTGCTGCAACCAGTTATTAATGATGTCTCTAGTAGACTCTACAACTATGTTGATTGATCAAGCACATTTCTCTGCAAAATGGTTCTGACCGAGGCCTGAATAAATCTCAGAATTCCTAAGTCAAAATATGAAAAGAAAATGATTTTGCTTTTTTTTCCTGATTTTATTCCTATTAGTGGTACAACAAATCGACTTTAAAGCTTTCAGCTCTCATGATCGACTGCAAGACTTAAAGCATAAAGGATAGTTAAGAAGACTGAGAACTTATTTCTTATTCAAACCAAGATAGAAAATAGAAACGTAAACTGAATGTATGATTGTACAGAACTTACTACATAAGGTATTCCAGTTTGAATAGTTTGCATACATACCAATTGAGCTTCTGGAGGTCGCCCATACCATTTGAGGTTTCTTGATTTTGTTTTGTTTATTTATAATGTCAGACACGTTGTGATTGACTATAGTCGATTTGAAGTTAAATGTGAACCTTTGTAAACATTTGCATTTATTTACGAGGTAGATCAGGTTATTTACAGGTTGAAATGACTTTTTATTGTAATACATAAACAGCACACTATTGTAATGCGCCGTGGCTCAGAGGTAAAGGCTGTGATTTTTTTATTAGTAGCGGCCACGGTTTCAAAACTGCCAAAATGCTTTTTTTCAATTGACTTATAGTATTCCGAACTGCAATTTATTTCCTACTTTCAATTACCCTTTAAATTGTAAGAATCAGAATCAATATTTTGTTTTATATACACAATAATGTGTACTATAACATAAATTATACATGTATACGTGCGCTTTGTGAAGCCTATAAGATATGGACTCTTTAATGGTATCAATCACTTCTAGCGAAAAGGAGACAGACACGGCGAGTGATCAATGCGATGATGCGTGTTGAATTTACATATTTGAATTGTTTTGAAATGATATAAATAAAATGAAATATATATATGAAATAATGACAAACTAATGAAAAATAAAAATACAAAATGAAAAGTTTTAAAATAATCAAGAGAAAAAACTTACAAAATATAGTCATAAAATGACATTAACTAAATTCGAACCAATGGTTGAAATGATGTATAATCTTATAACCATCAGCACTAACCTAATACTATTGAGGCAATCGTGATTATGTTTTCTTAACCGTGATTAACATAATTTATAAATCTTTATCTTACAGTTACCAGGTTGCCTAAATACCGAATTGAAACCGATCCCTTATTAGCACGCATCTTCAAATCGACAGTAGTTGGTGAACTAATTAAGGCTGTTTTCATGATAATTGCCACATCTACAATATTTACCTCCCTTTTTGAATTAGCGGCCACCTTGATAGGCACATTTCTTATTGTTCTGAATAGAAAAAAACAACAGAAAAGTAGTTATTAATCGACTCAATTTATAAAAGATAACTTTGTAAAAACCATAAGCACGTCAGGTTTAAGAAAATGTAGTTGTCACATAAGAATATCCTATATTTAGAATTTTCAAAGCAAAATATATAAATATCTTCTATCAATGCTTGTCAAATTTGCCCTCCAAGATGGCCGCCAATTCAAAATTCAAAAAAGGAGGTAAATATTATAGATGTATTGTGCTTCTTCCATTATTCAAATTGCTGATGGTATTAGATAGACTCGAGCAAAAAGTTTATATAAAGTCTCATAGACACCGTACCTATTGCTAGTAATGTATGCGTACTTCTCGCCAATAACATGTTCAATCTAATAATAGTTTTCGTCCTCTAGTTTTCTTTAATGCAAATCTTTTGTTAATTTATGTTAAATTTGTATGCTTGATTGTACAGAACAGAACAGAACAGAACATATCATTTATTCACTCAATGCATGTACAAAACATGCAAATATGAGGTTTTTACAATAAAACAAAACAAATAAACGAGGCTATAGAATTTAGACATACTGAAAAATGTACATTTGTCAAAGTATATCAACATAATATTTAACAATTTCAGCATATAGAAGAATTACATTATCACTTTTTGGATTATACATTTTACAAATTTACATAACTTATTTAATTCTAACTTATTTTTTGTGCACATTAGATTTTCCAGTTTAAACATATTTGGTCGACGGTAATAGATGGGTTTCAAAAATCGTTTTCTTTCATCATTAAATTGAGAACATTCGAATAAATAATGGAACTCGTCGCCAATTTTATCTTGACATGTGTTACATAATCTTTGATTTATTGGTGTTCTTAGCCAGCTACCTGTTTCTATTGGCAATCGATGGTTTCTGGTTCTAAATTTAATAAAATAGTATAGAAGTGGACTTTCTAAGTCTGTTAAGAAGGGCTCAGTACCAAATGTCTTTTTGAATACTCTGTAAAACAAACTGTTACTTGAATTATCAATTTTGGAATACCAGTCATTAAGAAATAGGTCTTTTAATTTTTGTTTTACAGCAAGTTTTAGCCATTTAAAATTTGTGAGTATATTGTTATACCACACATTTACAAAACCGCATTTTATCAAAATAGATTTAACATTAAACATCCATGGAAATTTCTTTTTAAATGTAGCATCATTTAGTCCAGCTGTAGAAAGTAGTGTATGTTTATAGACAAGCGTAGATATTTTATTGGTAATTCCGTCGTTTGTGCAAAGTTTCGACCAAAACGATATAACTCTTTCTTCGATATCAAGTGACAAAGGCATACAACCAGTTTCACCATATACGAAATAATTAGGAGTTGATCTCTTTAACTTTAATACATGTTTTAAAAATTGTAATTGTACACGTTCTAATATATCTAGATTGCCAAATCCCCAAATTTCTGCTCCATAGAGTAAAATTGGTTTGATGGTTTTATTAAATAACTCGATTTGTAGATCAATTGGAAGGTTAAGTCGATTTGAATTTTTTATAAGACTATACATTGCTCTGGTACCTTGGTTTGCTATATGTTTTTTACAGTTTAAAAAGGAGCCACTTCTATTAAAATATATACCAAGGTATTTATACTCCTTTACTACCTCAATAGGTTCATTTTTAAATGTGAAATTATACACGGGTTGTCTTCCTTTTGAAAAAACTACTATTTTTGTTTTGGAGGTATTTACTTTCAGTTTCCAATTTACACAGTATTGTTCATATGTATTTAATGCTTGTTGCAGATCGTTAGCTGTTTCAGCAATAATAACTGTATCGTCTGCATAGAGCAGAATAAATATTTTTAATAGATTAAATAGTTCGTTTGTGTTCCGTTCATTTTCCATTATTATTCCTTGTACATTACTGTTATTTTGAAAGAAAGATTCCAAGTCGTTTAAAAATAAAGAAAACAACAACGGTGATAAGTTTTCCCCTTGACGTACGCCAATATTACACGAGAAGAAGTTAGAAAAATCTGAATTTACTTTGACGCAAGATTTTATATTACTATACATATATGTTTGATAACTTGTAGACATTTTCCATTTATATTCGAATTTACTAATTTCTCCCATAGACCATTTCTCCAGACAGTATCAAATGCCTGTTTTAAATCGATAAAAGAGCAAAATAACTTTTTATTGTTATTATTGAGATATTGGATAATGTGTTGTAATACAAATAAATGGTCGGTTGTTGAGAATCCCTTTCTGAAGCCCGCTTGTGTATTATTAAGTATATTATTAGATTCAACATAATCTGTTATTCTTTTATTTAAAATACAGGTAAAAAGCTTCCCTAAACAACTTAACAATGTTATTGGTCGATAGTTTTCAGGTTTAGTTATGTCCCCCTTATTTTTGTATATTGGGTTAATAATACCAATGGTCCATAGTTCTGGTATAATACCAGTATCATTGATAAGATTGAAAAGCTTAACATATATTGTTTTCATTATAGGAAACGATGCTTTTATTTGCTCATTTACTATTTTGTCATACCCACTAGCTTTGTTATTTTTCAAATTTTTAATTGCATATTCTATTTCGTTTTCTGTTATAGGAATATTTATTTCTTCGTTATTATCATTATTTCCATCGACTAAGTTATGTTGTATTCTATCATTAAGTTTAGAGTTATCGTCATTTACAAAATTTACATTTCTAAAGAAATCATAGAGATCGGATAAGTTCGCTTCACTTTTCTTATTTGAGTTTTTGTTTAAAATTTTCCAGTATTTTCGTGGATCTTTACTTTTCGCTTCACGCAATTTCTTTATTTTTGATCTTTTTTGTTTATTATGAAAATGCTTGAGTGTATTTTTATAAATTTTTGCCTTTCTTTTTAAATTTTCTTTTATTGCATCTGTTTTTCTAAGTTTATAAAGATATTTTGCCGTATGAAAATTTTTCCTTGCTTTCTTACACATTGGTCCAAACCAGGAATCTGCATTAATTGTATTGTTGTTATGATTACTATTAATTTGCGTATAGCCAAACGATTCACTTGATGTCTTTAAAAATAAAGATGATATATCCTCGACTATTTTGTCAAGATTTTGTTGGTTGCAGTTAGTTTCGGTTGTACAATTTTCAATAGCGTCTTGTATATTTTGTATTATATTCATATCAAGTTTATTTATAAAATCGTTTACTTTCGTTCTCTCCCAAAGTTTTACAGTGGGTTCGTTTTTTTGTACATTATTAAAATTACGTAACTTAAAGTTTAATTTTAGTTCAACTGGATTATGCACATCTGACAGCAAGGGACAAAAATCTAATACGTTAAGAGATACAATATGGTTAAAAAGATTGGAGTTGCAAACAAAATAGTCTACAGTACTAGTTCCTTTACATGTTGTCCTTCCGGGGACATCACTGTTCGTTCTACCGTTTAAAATGTATAAATTATTTAGTTTTAGAAACTCAAGAAACTGATTTCCATAGTTATTTGAGGTTTTGTCACCATTTATACGCTTCCTGTTAACATTTGGGGCCATATCAAACAAATTCATTTCAATGTTATATTCTGTACAAAGTTCGTCCAAATTTTGACTTTCAAAAAATTCAGTGTCAAGTATGATATAATCATTTAAAGATTTAGTTCTACTATTAAAGTCTCTAAACAAACAAATTGTATCATATCTATCAAAAAATTTGTTAACATCATTTTGGATTTCTAAGAAAGGGTCTTTAATAGCATATTCTGAGTACTCGGGTGGTATATAAACAACGCCGCAAACTACATCTTTTTCCGTTTTACAAAGCATTCGAGAAATAGTGAACCATAAAACTAATTTGCTATCTAATTCTCTAATAGTAATATGTTTTGAAATGTCTTGTCTAACAAGTAAAGCAAGCCCGCCAGATTTGCGTCGCTTACTAATACTTTTCCTATTATTAACAAAAATATCATAACCGGGTAAATCTATATAATCCAAGTCATCACATTTAGTTTCCTGTAAACCTATAATACAGTATTGCTTTAAAAAATTTATAAACTCAGGACAATTTAATTTTGATTTCAATCCACAAACATTTAATGAGAGCACATTTAGTATGCCCTCCTCTGTAAAGTTTTCATTAACACAACATATCTCTTGTTCCGGTTTTTCTCTATTCAAATTATCTCCCTTATTTTGTAAACTGTCATTCGAATTTTCAACATTTTTCTCAATATAATTTCTTACATGATAAAATGTCGGATACAGCATGGAAGAATTTGGATGTAGTACACTACAAAACCTACTACATGTACTATCGATATCGATTTTATAATTCAACGGATACAATAATTTATAATCCTGCATGGTATATCCCTGATCCGTATAGGCATTATAAAATACATTTGAATGGTCAAAATTACCCTGATATAATTCTCTATAAAAATGAGATATGAAATTGTCATAGTAATTATATAAATACCCTAACATATAATTGTAAACATGGTTGTACAAATAATACATTTCAGGTGATGACAATGACCAGTAATAACATGGAATGCAATAATAAGTTTGATCATTTGTAACAGCGTTATTACTTGTATAGTCCAACGATAAAGTCACAGGTGAATAAACACCGTTCACAAAATAGTACGGTTCAGTTTTATCAATACACGGCCAATGTTTATAATTGGGTGTTAGTGTCGCCAGCATTGGTTAAACTTTGAGGTTCCGCATTTTGGTTACTGGGAACGTTACTGGTATTCCTGGAGATGGTCTGAAGTGTACAGCCATTTGCAGTATCACATTGGGTAGCAGAGTCACAATTAATCACTACACCAGCATCTTCAGCCCATTGCACATTGTCACGATTATTATAAGTAGATGGTCGCTTCAGATTGTAGTCAATATCCAGCGGCGAACGTTCCTTACGCTTTTGTGACGTTCTGTCTACTTCCATTGCTTCCTTTCCAAGTAGATCAAATCGGTTAGGGGTTTCAAAGTTTAGTGTTCTACCACTGTAATTCTGGTCACGCCGGGCTTGTGCTGTCTGCCATATTTATTTATTAATGTTCTTCAGCTTTTCCCGGTGGAAATTGTGAGTTTGGACCTGTTCAAGCTCCCGTAGTTTTATTGAAGTTCGTTCCAAGGGAATTGTTTCGGCGAAGTTGTGTGTAAATATCCACTGTTTTTGGAATGCTTTTTTTTGGGTGGGGGTCGATTTGGGATTTTGTGGCCTTTGCCCCAAGGTAATGATTTGGGAAAATTTCTAGGAGTCTGATTTGTATTTTTTCGTATATGAATTTGCTAAAAAGATGTAACAAACCTGATTTCCTGTTGTCCTTCACTCCCAACGTACTCGTTCAGAATACAACATAGAAGGTGCTGACATAACAAATGTGCGGCTGCTATCAATCCTTACAATATTCCGTACATATCATGATAGATACAGACGCAGTAAATCAGGAGGTTACCATACAATGAGCATGTTGAAGGTACTTACTTCATAATTCATGCTCATTAGCACTACTTGGATAACAATATTATTCATTTATTTGGACATTGTTGAAATAATGAATATTTATGAAAGGGAGTGCTTATTCAGAGAAATAATTAGACATTATTATATTTGAAAAGCATAGTCTAAGCTTTGTCTAGCATTCATATAGTAATGCATACTAGTATCAATTTTTCAATACAACTACTGTAAGTATATAATCCAACAAAGTGGTACACATATACAAATTAGTCACCCACAAGACCAAGTATGGATAAATTTCCAATTTTACCAAAAGTTCTCATAAAACCGGAATTCTCATAAAACCGGACTTTTGGCTCAGTCCGGAAGGGGTCCGGTTTCCAGAGGTTATACTGTATTGAGATAAGCATCAGAATGAGATGAAAACATTCCGTAATTTGCTTTATCTACAGTGTGGAGACATACGGACTAGCTGCAAAGTAAACCTTAACAAATGTAAATCAGGTATTCGTTTTAACCATATATCTAGTAATAGGGTCAATCAATAGCGCTCATGTAAAACTATCTAAAACGACTTCAGTCACGAAGCACATGACAACTCTGTTAAAAAACACCAAAACGTTTTTACAACTGTTATCTTATTGATGTCATAATTATTAAGTAAAAGTCAAGGTCATAAGAATTGTTGCATAAAAAGCTGCTCTCTAATTCACACATGATTTTTTTTCGGATCTTTATGGGCATGAGATCTCGGTTAAGTTCGATTATTCAGCCCAATCGCCTTAGGTACTTCTGGTTTATGCCCCTTTTTATATAATATTTACAAATTTTCCGTATGGTTTAACGTCACACAAACTGCTAAATCATTTTGCGACTTGTCCGCCTTTAACTCGAGTAGCACTACCAATCGTATGATCGGTTGGATGACATCGACATCACGTGTCTAGTTGGGATTCAGACACAAAAGGGATAAGGAAAAGTGATTATTATTCAGAAAACAAAACCACTATACGACGGAGGTCCCTTCAAAAAGCAAGACAAATGTTCTATGTATTTATTGCAACAGCAACGATTGTTTGATAGTGAATATGATAAGTGCATTTTTTTGTAAAATGAACATTTTTATTCTACAGCTCGAGCTGTCCAACAACTTTTCTTCTAATAGAATATGTAATAAAATGTTTCTGTTATTGTTGTAGTCATTTCAACGTAAAACATTAAAGTTTTATACTATTCTGATTGATAAAGATCGTTTTTAGCTCTCTAATTAAATAGAAAATGTCGCGGTTCTTTCCGAGGAGATCTTTGTAAGTGATTTAATCCCTAAATAGATAATGTGTCTGGTGTCTGTATAGGTTCCGATCTATGTCAGATCAGAACCGTTAAAGATGAAACTATAATATTCCTTCACAAATAGAACTCCTCTTTTGTCAAATATGAAGAAGCACTGTCATCTTAATTCTAGTCATTTTCATTGCAACTGGATGATATTCAATACTCGGTATGTCCGTCCGCTCAGTCATTTCCATTCTAGTCTGTTTGCTGTTAAAGCCCCATGAGCATTTTGCTATAAAAATATATGCAAAAAAAAACAAAGATTTGCTGATATTATCTCAAGATAATTATTACCGACGAAATAAGCCCCTTTTCTTCTAAAAACACTCATTTCGCTGTGAATTTTACTTTTGTAAACTTGAAATATATATAGAGCGTGACGTCACTTAATGCCGTGTGCATAACATGACTACGGGAAAACGCACCTGTTCTATAAATAGTATTTATTTCAACGGTATTGAAAAAAATACGATAGTGTTTTCGAAGACATTTTTTCTTGCTATAAAGTATGCACGGGAGGAAAACACACCGGATTCCTCTGTTATAGGACAAACAGAAACAATTACGACCGATTAATGTATATGCTTATGGGACTTTAAGTATAATTATGATAAGTTACAGTCACTTAATGTTTTAACAGACAGTTCTTGTCTAAATATGCAACGATCAATTCATTTTAATAGGAGAGTTCAGTCGAAGTCATTAGGGCAGCAGTTTCTACTAGATGAACTCCGCGTGCTCGAGCTGGATTTAAAAGAACGTTTAAATCTGACTAACTGCGAACCAGATCTATTAACTTGTGTCAGTGGTAATTTTGCCTCAATTTTGGCCATCCTTGTGTTTCTTCTGGAACTGTTTCTCGTAGAGGTGTAACTGTCATATCGTAAAGCTCTTTTACGACATAATATTCGACTGAAAGCTGATTGAAACTTCGTTGAGGTTAGTCTGTATATGATGGGGTTACCAACACTATTGACATACATTAAGATTCGAGCCCATGACACTACGTTGAGATAACCTTCAAGGCCCAAGTATGCTTTATCTTCCTGGGAGGCAAATATGAGCCACAGTGTGAGAACTCGAATTGGAAACAAGGACATAAAGAACAGGATGATGATGAAAATCAACATACGTATCACTTGTCTCCTAGATCTCAGTGAATTAAGGACTGAACGCTCGTTCTGGGCAAGAGATCTCAATTTGTCTGATATAAGCTGTTTTATAATTCGAGCATAAAATCCAACAAGTGCAATAAAAGGAACCACTAGGAACAGTATGACTATTGCCACAATGTACAAATATCGTAAATTCGTATTAACAATCGTCCGGCACACTTTTACTGCACTGCCGTCGAAAAAGGTGGCATCTTGTAGTTCGGTCATCAAAAGAAACGGTAAGGAAACAATGATACCAATAACCCATAATAACAGTATGGTTTTAATTGTTTTCGATGTGGTAGTTGCCAGGCACTGTTTAAATGGGTGACACAATGCATTGTATCGTTCAAAGGTCACAGCTAACATTGTCAGTACTGAAACGTGTATAACAGAATTCTCCATCAGCGGAATCAGCTTACCTGAAATGTAAAATAAGATAAAAACTGTATGGCACGGCCATGTATATAATAATTATGTAAATGAGCCGATTCACATGAATTTATTCCTACGCTGTTTGTCGAGAAAACAAAATGGCTGACCTAAATTTCGAAGTGGGCCAATCGGTTCAAATTGACAGAAAAATGGAAGCAACCATTGTGCAAAAAGTTTATTATTTACTATCTATGATGTGTCATATAAATGGAACTATTTTTGTGCTCCTGATTAAAAAGCCTCATTACGCATGTGTCACTCTTTTGTTAATAGTAGCAATGTCATACAGGTATTTTGTTTTTTTTTTGCCGTATTTTCAGGGTATGTGATAAAATGAATATTAAATGAGTGTAGGTTCAATGAATGAATTCAATACGGAATCCACACTCATTTGATATCCTCTATATAAATCAAACAGTCACCGACAAAGGAATACAGTGTCATTCGAGTTACTAAACAGAAATGTCAACATTTTTACGCCATAGAATAGAATACATTTTGTAATTGATAATTCATATATGCAACCATTAGACTCAAAGACCTTTTACTGAAATTCTTCATACATGATTGTGAAACATATAGATGCCTATCAGTTGTTATAGGGGGGGAGGGTGTGGGGGTGAAAGAGTCGCAACAAAACACAGGACGATATTTCGAATTCTTCCAATTCTTCCAGCTTTTAAATATAGAGGAAGACTCCATGCGTAATTCAAGCTTAAGGTAGAATCACCGACCATCCTTACGCTGTTTGGACAGCTTCCTCAAATGTGATTTCATTTGTTATGGGTAGGATTCAAACAAACATTAGTAGTGGCCTCGTGATTGTTAGTGAGATACTTCAGCACTAGACCATGAAAGTTCCTCAGTTGTGGGTAGTGGATATCTGTTAACGTTGAATAAATGCAAAGACAGCGACAACTGTCAGACTCGGGACAATATTGTTTTACACACTCTTAAGATAAAATAGCACCACTGACCGCTTTAGAATAGTGTGCCATTGCTTCTGTGTGTTGACGTGAATACGTATAACCATAATTCAACAATGTTCGTAATGATATAATTTGTCTCGAGAAGACAATTATGGCCACAAGATATATTGATAACATCATGCATTTATGTTTGTAACGTATTGAAACTATGTTTCTTAAAACAATAAAATATCACTCAGTGAAAATGTCAAAGTGTATATATAAGTGTATAAATCTTGTCACTACTATTTCTAACTTTTTCGATCTTTTCTACTTCTTAACCCTTCAGTATGGCAGATCTTTTGTGGAGTGCACCATAGATCCCTTCATGTTTAATGCTATGCTCTTTGTAACATTAAACAAAAATGACCATCAGTTTGAATTCGACTGCATATTTTCGGGGTTATAAAATGTCAATAGAGACCAAGTAGGGAGCTAAAATAATAAACTCTTATTGTAACAGGTTGACGAAATCTAGACTTTTTATTAGGCTCGACTAAACGTACAATTACTTTTTCTCTTTTTCACCTTTCCACAGAGCGAAGGAAAAGCCAAGACCTGCCTACTCTGTTTTCAAGGAGAATAACACCAGAAACACAACCATGTTGTTTCACGCCTAAGAGAGAAATGCTGCTTAGTTTGTAAGATGTTCTTGTGCTTTCTTAGATTGCTCACTGATTCTCCAGAAATTTACATGTCACAACATCTTAATATTAAATATTCCGTAATTTGGATAATTTTCTCCTTACACGTTAAGACACTTCCTGCTGTTTTACATTTGAAGAGGACTTTCTGATATACAAAAATGTATCTTACATTCAATCTTCTGAGATGAAATTCACATTTAATGCAATCACCTTAAGCTGTCTAGTATTACGATAACAAAAGTCACACAAGGCACGAAATATGTGAGTTAATTTTGTGACAATGAAATTACAGACGATGTTCTACATCTTCATTAATGTCAGCGTTGGTGAGATACTTATTGACTAGAACTAAACGTTAGCGCCTTCGTAAAAGTGTAGAAAACAAGTTTTAGTACACACAGGTTTCAGAAAATTTCAAACCACATCTTATAGTCACAGGTAAACGCTGAAAACAAAACAAATTGACAATCCCACAGTATATCTGCCTTTGTGTGGTCCCCAACTTACTACATGTAGTATACCCATCGAACTGTTGTGTCAAATTAATTTACTTTACTTAATTAACCTCACGACTGTCTGTTAACAGCGGGGTCAGTCCACAGGTGGCAGTATCAGTGTTTGGTCCACAAATGATGCAAAACAAAAATCCCGTCACTGATCTTATTTATACTATCAAGGTAAAAAGCCCTCTATATGTCTATATGCCAAACAATATGGAACATCGCATCTCGTTGTTTCAGCATAAAAGATGTGCGCTTTGAGTCAAGTGCGAGTGATGTATCAAGCGATCTGATTGGTCGGCATAAAATGAACAGTCTATTGTACACACATATCCGACCAATCAGATTGCTTGATACATCACTCGCACTTGACTCAAAATGGCTTACAGCGAAGTTAAATAAGGAAAGGAACACAATTTTACCGTTTCACAGTTATTAGATGTAATTGAATGATATTTTCGGTAGGAATCAATATCTTATAGTTTATCCGAATGACACGTGTAGCAATTTTCCTTCAGCACACGTCGTTTATGCTGAAACAACGAGATGCAATGTTCCACATTGTTTGGCATATAGACATATAGTAGGCTTTTTACCTTGATTGTATATAATAAATTATAAGATCAGTGACGGGTTTTTTTTTGTATCATTTGTGGACCAAACACTGATACTGCCACCTGTGGGTCAGTCCTAGTATAAGCAACAATGCAGTTCGTGCCTTTTTATTTTCGCATCCAAGCACAGTAGGAGGAGCGAAAGAATTGGTCGCGAGTTTGGGCATACTGGATCAATGGGAACAGGTAAGTATGGACATTTTATTTAGTAATTACATTCTATTGTTATGTCTTGATAAAGGCGTCAAAAAATATAAAGTAAGTGGAATGTCTTTGCTTATCTTATTGCTGGAAACCATGGAGCTATGATAATTGTTTTTGAATTTGAATAAATTACATGTTTCTGATTACCAACTAAATATCATAGTTAAACAAAGTCGAATTACGTAGTCACATTCAAGGTGTTAAGAAAGAAATATAATTAGAAAAGAATAGCTTTGATAAATCTAATCAAGACATGTATTTGTACTCGGCCCTTATGGTATGAATTGTTTTCCATGTTTCAGAAGACGTCATCGACGGTTTCATATTTCAAATGCTCTATAAATCATGGTTTTACTTTTTCTTATTATTATTGTCATAAAAAGGGTTGTTTTTTTTCAAGATAAATGAACAAAAAAATATATCAATCTGTAATCTAGTCTAAGTACTCTTAAAAACGTTGTCTAAAATATCTAGGACGGTTATTATGTTTAGACGAACGATACAATTACGGGCACTCCTGGAGTTGAGAATTATACGAAGATTGCACGATATATGAATGTGGCACGAATCGTGATTCCAAGATAAAACAGAATCGAAAAGAAAATCATAAAAAGGTATTGAAAAAGCAGGACATCACAGCGACAAAATAACTGGTAACTTCTTCGTATAAATCTCACGAATCAGTAATGGATGTCGAATAACCTGTGAAATTAGGTCTTGAACCAAATAATCAAAGAGCTATAAGAAGAGTTCGAGCTCTTGCTTCTCATAGACCTCACACTCTCCGTGCTGAGCTTGGGCTTTGGACATGTTACTGTTATTTAAGGCATTCTTCAGAAATAACATCGTTTGTTTAATTGTCATTGTAACGATGATGTGGCAATATTTGATGTTTGAGTATGATTATTGCATTAATCGTAATTGCGTCTCTTTCATTGTTTTCTGAAAAATCAATGGGCGTTTATCAAGGAATATTGGATGACAGTAACAGCATCATTTGTTGAAGCTTCTTTAGTACTGATCTAGATTTCATTCAAATTATAGTCCCCATTTGTAAAATGTTTGCAGCAAATCATTAATATTTATAAACCTTTATTCCTGTGGGAGCATTATGAACAACGCTATGCAAAACATGAACAGAAAATTGTACAAAATAATTGCATACTAAAATCGACATTATTATTTTGTGCATAAAATCGGATCAAGTATGGAACTATTTGTTTCGTGCTTAGAAAACATTATGTTTATAAAAACCTTTTAGTATTTATTCGCCTTTCAGTGCAATCTGGGAATTAGTTTTATGTGCACCTTACAACAGCACTCGATGATATATTGTTGTTCGGTTATTTGCGTTTTACGCACCTTTTCAACAGTCAGAGTCATATGAGGCGGACAGTTCTCCTAACCCTTCTTTCCTGGGAAGAACCAGTACTAGAATCTTATCCTCCGTAAGCAACTGCCTACTGTTACACATAAATAGACATGGTCGGTAGCGGGGCTCGGATCCACGGCCCTTTATCGGTGAGAGGTTGTAGTGAATTGATGTCAGCGACCTTAACCGCCCGACCACGGAGACGGGTCGGGAGTCGACGAAGAATGTTCACCGAAATATGCATTCTAATCATGGCGTCTTTGTCCACATCATGCACTGCATGAACTAAATTGTTCTTCGAAACTTAGAGGTTTTATATTCTATAAATGTAAGAAAGCCAAACTATTAGAAATCCTTGATTGGAAAGATCTAAAAAGAGCAATTATTTCGACGTGCAAATGGAAAATGACAGGTAAAGAAATCTACAAAATAAAATGAATAATGCGGAGGGGTAATGTAACACTGAATTATGGTGGCTGATTTCTGCCATTTCATATCTTCGTGTGTTCGCCCCTAAAAGGCGAAGCACGCCGACACGAACACACGATAAATTGATCATTTGTCGTGTCTTCGCCTTCGACCTTAGAGGGCGAACACACGAAGACACGAAATATTGAAGGCGTAATAACGAAATTTTGATAGGCGAACACACGAAATCTACTCTTGTAGAGTTTCGTGTCGGCGGGTATGAAAACGTCGTATCGGCGCCCTATATTTGTCGTGTGTTCGTGTTTTCGCCTCGAAAGGCGAAGACACGAAGACACGACGACACGAAACATTGCACATTACCGTGTCGTCGTGCTGGCGTGCTTCGCCCCGAAGGACGAAGACACGAACGCACGATAATGTGCAAGGTTTCGTGTCGTCGTGTCTTCGCCTTCCGGTAGACATGCGCAGAACAATAAATCTAGTCCATCGTATAATAGTTTTGCAATTCAATAATATGTGTAATGGTTCTGCGCATGTCTACCGGAAGGCGAAGACACGACGACACGAAACCTTGCACATTATCGTGCGTTCGTGTCTTCGTCCTTCGGGGCGAAGCACGCCGGCACGACGACACGATAATGTGCAATGTTTCGTGTCGTCGTGTCTTCGCCTTTCGAGGCGAAAACACGAACACACGACAAATATACGGCGCCGATACGACGATTTCATACCCGCCGACACGAAACTCTACAAGAGTAGATTTCATGTGTTTGCCTATCAAAATTTCGTTATTTCGCCTTCAATATTTCGTGTCTTCGTGTGTTCGCCCTCTAAGGTCGAAGGCGAAGACACGACAAATGATCAATTTATCGTGTGTTCGTGTCGGCGTGCTTCGACTTTTGAGGGCGAACACACGAAGATATGAATTGGCAGAAATCAGCAACCATACTGAATAGATAGGGCATATCCCTTAAAAGTCACAAATTGTCGATCAACCGAAGCTTTCTTATACGTGTAGTTTAATTTATATGATCAATTCCAACGAGTTTATCTCTGTCATAGTCTTATTTTTAATGTTTGGATACAGATTCAATAAAGTTAATAAGTGGCACAACCTTGACTGTTCGTTTTATTATACAATCTGTTTAAAATGTCATTTCATTGGATTAACGTTTTTGTTGTATTAAAGAAGGAGCAGATGTTTGCTATCAAGGGACTTATTTTATACATATGTCTTAGTTAAGATGGCGGTTTTCAAATATTAAAATTTCTGTGTGAAAATGTCATTTTATGGATTGAATTTTTATGAATAAATCATTTAATGCAAATTAATAACGGCTAAAGTATATAACAGCAAAGGCGCGGAAATAAAGCGGCGCCACAGAAAAATCAGTCAAACATGCATATGTCCCCAACCACACATCCCCACCACCCAAATTTTAACCGGTCCAATTAAAAGTTGATAATGTGTACTGTAAATTTGTATAGACTAAAACGTAGTTCTATATTTCAATCTTGTGAAAAATATCAATGTTTTATTTGAAAGAAACAAAAACTACACCATTGTCCGTCGTATGATAATTCTACCGAACACTGAGAACGAGACATGCAGAATGACAAAGACTACCGACACAAATAATTCAAATCAAACTCATTGTACAGTGAGAATAGCATGATCTAAAAAGCATTTGAAACTATTTAAGCCAATAATGATTCAAATATTGAGATTAAAGAAAATTTAGATCATTTAAATAAAAACAATGAGAGATAAAACCCAAAGAACAGCTATAAAATTAGCATTAGGCAAAGTGGTAGTGAAAGGCAAAGTGTCTCTGAATACAATGATAAAAAAGTAATATTCGAAATGAATGAAACAGTGATGATTATTGTCATAAAATGTTTGAAAAGACTCAATATCGTGCAAATGAAAAAGTAAATAATTTAGAAAGAGAGACATTCAAAATATAAAACAGACTAATGAGGAAAAAAGAAAATAAGACAATGTAAAAACGAATGAGAAAAATACATCAGGAGAAATAATATCAGAATCAGGGAATTCAAGGACAACCTGAATAGAACAGCAAACCAATAAGCAAAAAAATATTTAATGATTCTTTTGAACTTGAAATGAGAGGGATTTATACGACAAATCTAATTCCTAGCGAACGAAATCAACCATGATTAATTATAGTAAAATTGAATTTAAGATCAAACAAAAATGACATTACGGGAATGAAACACTGGCAATTAACATACACATTAAACACATGAAAGAAAACTACATGTGAATTATGGGATGTCATTGGTATTTTGGATCCCTAAATATACAGAAGATATTAACATTATATTCATCACTCCTGTGACAAGCTCTAGTTTTATTATTATTATTATTGTAATATATCATGTATGCTGTACGAAATCCATCTAATGAGTCCACAGTTATAAGGAAATAAATGAATACCTTCCAGTACAAATATTCTAGAATTCAGTTCAGTATGCAAAAAATTATAATCCTCAACTTTTGTTGTATTAATTTTGTATTGGCAATTTTTGTGTGTATATGTAAATATACATATTTATCTGACTATCGCTTATGGATGCAACACTACTAAACGAATGATTGATTTTAGATGGTGTTCAATAATATTTGCCAAAGATAAACGTTTCTAGTCTCTTATAATTCTAGTCCGAATGACCATATTTTATCTCTTTTATAATATATGATGTGTTATTATATTTGTAAATGTGGATGAGACGTAAATAAACAAACTAACATTTAATTATAAGTACGAACTTGGAGAGCGGAATCGTTGACTATTGTGGTCGTCGCTCTCCGAAGGTGTTCCTATTCTATACCGTAAGACGGAGTATGCTTTTATAAACGGATTTACAAGAAATGCCACACTAATACAATATGTACCTTACCACTCAGACTCACTTGATAACACTCACGAAATATTACAAGTACCACAAAGAAATACAGAACTTGACAAAAACACGACTTTATTAACACGGCTCCATCCAATCCCTACTAAATCTCTGAGCAGGAAATAAAATATCATAAAAACAGCATTTGCGAAGATTGTTACCATGTATTATCAAATATTATTAATAATAAAAATAAAGCAATTGTCATGGACATTTATTCATTAAGAATATCATAACATAGTTATTTCAAGGTCGGAGCTATAATGTATATAAGTCCATGGCAGTGTTTGTAGTCAATCGATTTTATTATCCCGAAATATTTATTTTGTACTTTAACAATTGCGGTACATGTTGCAAGACAAAAAACTATTATACTCATGATCAGATGAACGCATAAACCAATTTGTTCTAGACTGTGTACCTTTGATATTTAGTTATTATCAGAATCACAGAACGTAAAACGGTAATGCAATGTCCATGATTCCATTATTTACCGACAGCTAAGTCATAAAAGTGATTTGTAGGCGCTGCTTCATTTGTATGTCCTGATCTCACAGAGAATCTATGCTAAACTACGATTGTTTATCAAATAAGGATTCAAATTATTTTCATTCTTCAATGCACGGATTCCCAAGTGACACAAATTGAGATAAATCTAGATATTTAATACATAAGTAAAAAGTAAGATCTTAAATGCCACACCAGTCAATTGTTGTTACAGATACTGTCAAACCAGTGAACAAAAGCCATCCATGGGGATAACATAAAATGATCTTTACAGGTGGAATCTTATTCTAAGGTCATTTAGTTCTACCTTATCAATGACGGATTTTAGAAGAATACCCTTCTTTCACATAGTGACCTATATTCGGAGATGGCCACTGAGACTGGATTGACTGTACAGAAACAACTGATAAAGACCATGGTCCTATTTGCTGCGGTTTATTAATTTAGCATAATTATGAAAATTTCTCTTTATTGATTAAAATGACAGTTCTAATGATTCCATACAAAGGTATCCTGTCAATCCTTGGCTTCATGAATTATAATACGCTTAGTATGTCTGCCTTTCAAAAATGTTGGCTTTTATTCTCCGTGGACAGCTTATCGTATTGTTTTGTATATTGCTTGATCATTGGAATATTTCATATCTGTAACTTTTGACTCATATTTATCTTGAAGCAGGCCCGCCTCCGTGTTCTAGTGGTTAAGGTCGCGGACTTCAAATCAGTGTAACCTCTCACTGATAGAGGGTCGTGTGTTAGAGCCCCGCTACCGACCGTGTCTCTTTATTTGAGAAAGTAGGCATTCACTAACGTAGGATGGGAGTCTAGTACTGGTTCTCCCCAGGAACGATGGTTAGGTGGCCTGTCCGCCTGATATGACTCTGACTGTTGAAAAGGGGCGTAAAACTCAAATAAACAAACAAACGCATTTGAAGCAATGGTATAAACCATGTATAAATTGCTATAAACTGAACAAAATATTTTGGAATATTGTTTTTCTTCGATATTACTGTACAAATTCATGTTCTAAATACGAAACATTACCTAAAAACTAAAGAATAAGAAAAAAATATGGCCCAAATGGTGTTTGAACTCATGACCCTCAGGAATATGTCCATATATCAGTAAAATTCATGAAATTGAGTACTCTTCAAAATTTAAGTTATGCATTAGAGATCGAAATTCTTAATATAACAATGGAAACGTGACTTTCACTTTTCGGGCAATGTCTTTGGTCTGTTTCTGTGATATCATATTTTTTGGTATCAATAACATTCAATGAAATATTTGTTTCAAATGATGTATCATTTTTTTTTTTTTTTTTTATTTACATACATACATACATTTTACACAATTTACAAAATAAAATAGAGACATACATACATACTGTTTTCTCAATTTTCAAGTTATATTGGAGACATGCATACAGTTTTTTGTTTCTTTCATAGGATTATAATGTACATTTACAGAAATTTAAGTACATGCAGTCAATTTTTACACTTTCATATTATGATTATATATTATAATATACATTTACATGAACATTAGATACATACATGACTATTTACTCACTTTCATATGTTTACAATATGCTTAAAGACATTGAACCAGGAATGCGAGGCATGTGACTTATGGACCAGAAAGTCCCCTAATTCCACAGTAGGGGGTAATAAAACAGACAGGGTCATTGATAGACTAGCACCTGTTTACATAATCTGTTACTCTACGCTTATAAAAACAAAAGCAATTTAGTCATAAACTTATTATCACTGTAAATCAATAAAATTTATAACCCCACTTTTTGACTAGGTGTCCAGTCTACAGATCGTGACCAGACTGGTTTTATCTGATTAGGGGCAATAAAACAATTAAGAGATTAGACCACATGTGGATTTTGGGGGGGTCACTTATATAGTAGCTGTTCAATGTCTTTAAGTATTAAATTGTGAAATATATACAATCTATTTTCACACTATCCTATGGTAATATTATATAATTACAAAAAAGAATGAATAAATAACATACCAACATACAATTTTCACACAGTTACACATGTAAGATTTTTTCACAATATAATCATGCAAGCTGCCAAAATTATATATAGAAATAAATACCATTTGTATGTGTAAACCTCCGCCGGTTTGTTTTTGCCGCGCCGGTCTTTGGCAAATACAGCCCCCACTTTTACGCGCTTTTGAGGAACAAAAACATTATTATTAAATGTGTAGCATTTAGTTATTTATTTGAAAATTGTAAGTCCTGATATTTCTATCTTTACTAGATTTCTTGAAAAATGCAAAGAAAAATGCCATGAAAAAAGGCGTTTTGCCATTGGTAATATACTCAAAGTATTATTTTTTATTCTCATTTTTAAAAGTAGGTCGTTTGTACCCAATATTCTATGGTTAATGAGAAATTGTAACAAATGAAGTTTAGAATCCTTTGTTATAAAGAAAGGGGTTTCATAAACAATTTTCCAATTTGAAGTTTTGTGGTAAGTTTAGTTCAGTTGCCCATTCATTATCTGATGATTTTACAGGTTAATTGCAGTTTGATATGAATTTGTCATATATCAATCTACAACCACTTTTATTGCCACAAATAATGTTATTTATGTATGGTTGAGTTGGTAAGGGTAGTGTGTCTAGAGGCGTAACAATTCTGTGTACTGTAAACACTCCCTTTAAGCAATTAACAACCAGTATATTGTAGAAAATTGGTTCTTACATCAAACTTATTTATAAAGTTGTCAAATGACAAGAGCTCTCCATTCCTATTCAGGAAATCATTCAACAAAAATGTACTTGTTCCTGCAATTTTAAATTTATTGTACCATAGAGGTTGTAGTTTACAATTTCTTTTATAAATTTGAATACTTTCCTGTAACAATATGACACTTTCAAGAACATCTTGTCAGAAATTATTTGAAACCAGGTTCCTGTTATTTTTGATAAAATCACTACTAGAGCATTGAATATTATTTAGATAAAAATGGAAACATTGCTGTAATAAAATTAGTATACATGTATATTGATTTCTTTGTTATAATTATTCTTTTAATCCAAGTACAATTGAGAGCCATTAAGAACTTTTGATATCTATCATTCTAAGACCTCTATTTTCATAAGATTGAGTTATACAATTTCTCTTGATTCTATCTGGGCCTCCATTTCATAAAAACTGAGCTGGTTTATTATTTGATTAGGGGGATTGGCGATACTCATATTTAACTGGTTGAGTTTTGGTAATGCCAACTATTTGATAACAACTATTTTCCCAATTCGAGTAAGGATTCTTTTTAGAGAAACAGTTGAACACATTTCTAACAGCTTCCAATTGTAATCAAAATTTAACTGGACGATATTTTCAATATTTGTAGAGAAGCTGACACCAAGTGCATTAAAGTTGTTCTTATCCCAAGTTAATCCTAGGTCTGGGCATAAATTTATATTGCAATTTTTCCAATCCAAATAAGTTTAGTTTTTATCAATGTTGAGGCATAAACCAGATATCTTCGCATAAAGTTTTAAAACTTTCATTGTAAATGATGTTTCAGAGCCATCTAAAAGAATAATAATATTGTTTTGATTTTAGCATTAAAGTTAAAATTTCCGTACATATAATAAAGAGATATGAGGAAAGTGGATCTCTTTGACGACAGCCACGATGCACAGGAAAGCAATCTGGTAGATGGCCATTTACAATAATACAATATTAGTATAGAAAAGTTTTATCCATTTTATAATTTTTTCACCAAAATTAGATATAAAATCCCAAGACACTGAGTCAAATGCAGTTGCAAAATTAATTAATGAAATCAATCCAGGCGTATTGTATTTTTCTGTATAAAATAAAATATCATAAAGTAACCTATGTTGTCGCCAATGAACCTGCCTGGCAAGAAACCACTTTGGTCTTCACTGATAATACTATGTAAAACTTTTTTAAACGTGATGCTATAGCTGCAGATGTAATTTTCTCTATAAGATACTTTGAGTAGAGATATTGGACGCCTATTTCTAAGTATTAACTTGTCTTTTGTTTCCTTTCGACAAAGACCTATACATACATATAGGTCTTTGCTTTCGGTATGCAAGTAATGACTCCTTGTCTAAAAGATACAGATAATTCACCAGTAGAGAATGCTTTATTGACTGATCGTACAGGAAAATCGCCTAAGCCATTCCAGAAAAAAATTGAAGAAGGAGGTAGTAAATCCACTATTTCCGGGGGCTGTGTTATTTTTCATCTTCTTTAAACTTTCAAACATTTCCCTGTTTCTAAATTCTTCCTCTAAAGACGTTTGGACAGCTATAGACAATTTAGGTATTTCAAGATTGTAAAAGTATGCGTTTGGGTCAAAATTTTCAGTTTGTATTTTGGAATAAAGTGATTTATAGTGAGTTATTGTTTCTTGAATAATGTCTTTTTGTTGTGTTATAATATTACCCGCCTTGTTGTACAGTTTATTCATAGTGCTTGAAATAATTTTCCTATACTCAATATTACAAAAGTAGTTTTATGGATTCTCCTCTTCATGAACCCATTTAGCTCTTACTAACCTAATTAATTTTCCTTCAAGATAGGTTTTCATAGGTCTGAAAGTTCCCTCTTCCTGAGTTCAATCAGGTCAATTTCAATGTTTAAAGAATTTTCTAACATTTCAATCTCTTGAATTAAATGTTTTTGCTCCTTTGCTCTTTTTAAATGAAGCATAAGAAATGGTTTCACCTCTAATTTCCATTAACAAAGTTTCATAATATAATTGGTCATTGGTGTTAAATTATAAGATTTTATTGTCCACAGAGTCCAAGGGGAGAATATTATGTTGCAGATCTGAGGCATATTGATGTTTTACTCTGTTTATTGTATTCTTGATTTTATTCAAATAATTTATGTCTTGAAGTAAAGAGTCATTAAATTTCCAGCAAGATTACCCCTTAACAACTTTATCTAAGGACAAATTTAATGTTATCATAGCATGGTCAGTTCTGTAGTCCGGTAATATTTCTGATTTTTAGCTCACCAGAGGTGAACTATTGTGATCGCATCAGTCCGCCGTCCGTGTTGCGTGCGTGTGTGTCAGTGCGTCAACAATTAATTTAACAATATGTCCTTCTTAACCAGTTTGCCAATTTCAACGAAACTTTACATGGATGTTCCTTGCATGAAACTCTACCAAATTTGTAAAACAAAAATAATTTCATCAAAATCTCTGGTTGCCATGGCAACCAATAGAAAAAAACAACTTTAAAAATATTATTGTTCAAAACCACAGGGCCTAGACTTTAGATATTTTGGAGTGTAGGATTGGCTAGTGGACATCTACCAAGTTTATTCAAATTATTGCGATTGGGTCAAAATTGGCCCCGCCCTAGGGGTCACTTGATTTTACATAGACTTATAGAGGGAACTTTTAAAATCTTCTTGTCAGAAACTACAATGCTAGACCTTTGATATTTGGTGTGTAGCATTATCTAGAGGACCTCTACCTATTTTGTTCAAATTATTGCCCTAGGGTCAAAATTGGCCCCGCCCCAGGCATCACTTGATTCATATAGGCTTACATAGGAAAATTTAAAAAATCTTCTTGGTCGAAACCGCAATGCATAGAACCTTAGATATTTTGTGTGTAGCATTACCTAGTGGACCTCTAACGAGTTTGTTCAAATTATTGCCCTTGTGTCAACCTATTAATGAAAATTTAAAAGATCTTCTCCGAAACCACAAGACATTTGGTAGGTAGCATTGTTTCGCAGACCTCTACCAAGCCTGTTAATATTATGGCCCCAGTAATAGTTAATAGAATGTCACTTATTAAAAAAATCTTACCTTGACTGTTTTAATGGGTTCTTTTTTAATCATGTATATTTTTTCCTCTGTATGTTCTTCCCTCCATACATCAACAAGATTGAATTCTAACATGATTTCTAACACTTTATCCGTCGAATTTGAGTTATTACCATGCAAATAGTTTAAATAATCTTTATCGGGAGACATAACAAAACTAAAATCACCCACCATTATACAGTGGTTGATAATATCAGATATTCTTCTTTTTTTTCAAAGAAATTCGGTTCATCTTTATTTGGACCATCTAGGCAAAATAGAGATATATTAGTATTGTAGCTTCTAAAATATAATATAATAAAATTACCCCTGTCATCTTTCTCCATGCTTTTGAAATTATAGTCAAAGTTATTCTTAATAAAAATTGCCACCACTCTTGAATGTGAACTAAAATTGCTAAAATAACATTCGAACCCCCACATACTCCTAGTTATAAGTTTATCTTTATCAGTTAAGTGTGTGTCCTATACACATGTCAATGAAACTGTTTTGCCTTTAAATAACTTAGGACATCTCTTCTTTTACAACAGTCATTTAGTCCCCGTGCATTCATGGAAGCTATAGAAAATATCCCATACATAACCTTTAAGAAACTTCACAATCTCTTGAGTACTGATCATTCGGATTGTTGGACTATACATTTACTTCTCGATTAAAATTAACTTAATAACAAAGTGTTATATTTTCAAAGTCCATAAGTGCACTGTTTTAATGTTCCCGATTCTTTAATCCAATGTAGGGCACATTGATAGCGTTTTACTGCATTTATTTACTTTCCATCGTATAGTTCAACCCTTTGTTAAGATAAATTAGTAAAATACTGGTTTATATTTTTTGTATACAAAAAGTTTGTTTCCGATCCTTCCTTATTTCTCCACCACCTCAGACATCTCACATCCACTTTCTCGCGTGTTTAAACCTTTCCAACACGCTTCAAAAACGAATAAAAACCTCGACCTTTATGTTGTACCTAACCCATTTTGGTGAGAATTTTAACAGAAATAAACATTTTAAAGACTTAGAATGCATTACATTCCCCACGATCACAGGTGCTCTTACACGATATTCTATAATATAAATATCTAACTCAGAAATTAGCCGTTTTAAAGCACTTAAGAGTTCAACTCTTTCAAATATAAAACACATAATCCTAACTAAATGAGTATTATATTGGTTCATTTTATCTCTCTTCAAGTTGGTATGTCAAGATTTAACGATTGTCTATTTTTTATTTATAACAACAGAAAATTCCAAAATCGTTTTAATGATTGCATCCAGGACTGCATACAGGCACTTGAGGGATCGAACGTTAGAACTGAACTTTACGCTCTCACAATTATGAAGGTTGATGTTACATGTCTGTAACTGTGATACGCATTTAAAATAATGTAAAAGGAATATTTGATGATATATAAGAAAGTGTATATAAATAAAGGCTTTCACTGAAGCAGATGATGCCACATGAGCGTAAATACGAATAATTCCCTTCCGATGTAAGGCTTGTTAATTCACTTCAGAAGATATTTAACTTCATAAGAGTAGTAAATATTATCTTTATAATTTACTTTTGGATGACTTTTTGTCCTAGTTGCGATTTATTCAATCCTGTTCTAGTCTGCCCCTCTTGTTGTATCTTTTGTACCAAACTACACGATGGTTAACGTGAAATAATGGCATTTCGTTTTACAGTCGTCTTATAAGATAGTTCATGTTTTTTTGTTGGACTTTTTATTATTATAGCGCATGCTACCTCTCTAGTATACTAAATCAAAAGTTGGGGAAAAATTAGAAAAAAGCTTTCTGTTCGGTAAGTTGTTAAAATAATTGGGGGAGTAGGTTTTTTATAATAACAAATCATTCGTACACTGAGGAATGATTCGTCCCCAAATGTTTCGTACTTGTATTCGGTGTTACGAGCTTTTGGGTCTTTGCACAAAACAACCAGAAGCAAACATATCCATCTTCCCCGAAATACCACTGATACAACCCCTGTCAGTCCAAAGCACAAAGAAGCATACAAGGGTGGGGATCAAACCAAGAGATTTATCCCCACCCCCAGTTTAAAGGCTCATTTGCTTTTTAAATTTAGTAATATAGAACAATAGATGAAATGATAGTAAAATATAGGAAGTATGTTTTATTTGCTCTAAAACAAAATATACATAATGCCTTTCTATAGCCACATCTCGTAAAAATGTTGTCGGATACTTTTTCTTATTTTTTGCAATATCATTGAAAAGAATACCGTACTACATATCTGTATGTACTTTGTGATTGAAAAACAAAATTTCGGAATGTTTTTATTGCAAGTAAAAGTCAGTTTCTCTAATAAGACATCTTTCTAGGTAAAATAAGACTTACTCCAAAAAGCTAA
Source organism: Lutraria lutraria (assembly GCA_964023205.1). Classification (NCBI taxonomy): domain Eukaryota; kingdom Metazoa; phylum Mollusca; class Bivalvia; order Venerida; family Mactridae; genus Lutraria; species Lutraria lutraria. The sequence goes on from OZ026841.1 coordinate 19,338,705, forward strand.
TGGGACTTAAAGTGTTCAAGAAATTTTCACTCAGCAGATATATATACGTATACGAGTATACACTATCAATTAAATAGTATATTAATATCATGATGCGACTTTAAAGAGTTATATGCGATGAACATACATGAATCTTTCTGGCAAATGTTCGCTCAGGCGGGGTTTAAGTATGCCCAGGAATATTTCTTATAAACCTACCCAATTTCCTTTCTTACTTTCCGTATTTTATATGATTAGAGAGGTGTAAATATTTGATTAAGAAAAAAAATGTAGGATGCATAATTTTTTTTTAATCTTCCCTTTAAATTAGTAATGCATGCGTCAATCTGTCCCGAAGTAGACACCAGACGGACACACGATTTAGGAAATGTTCAAATTCGGGTGTGATCGTGATAACATCGAGCCATTCGTGAGGGCATCTTAAGCCATCGTATGACCGCCGGTTCAGTTTCTCAGGCTTCGGTACCAACTTCGTGAGCGGTGACAAAATCTTTGGCATGCCAAACAATTGCCGATGGTCCACGCGAAGTATCATGTTCGTGTTGAATTCGTGTGTTCATTTTACCCTTCGTATTGCCATCGTGAGGGCATCTGGTTTAATCGTGTCATCATCGTATTTTCTTCGTGTAATCATCGGTGCTATCGGGCATTTTTGCCATACGAAGACAATACGAAGGAAACAAGAAGCCGCCCGATTGTCTTAGGAAGGCAACACGACTACGTGAAGCCCTCTTAATGCCGTCGTGTAGACATCGTATTACAGTACGATGACATCGGGATGGAACCACGGTGACTACGAAGATAGCCGATTTTGAGTAGCTCAAGCGTTTCACAAGTGTTATGGTAACGAGAATATATAAAACGCCAATCATAGAGTATCTTCCTCTCTACATCTCTATATGCATCTCTACAGAAGAGCGTTGTGTGTTACTATCAAAGCTTCAATCACATTACAGGCCAGTACCTCCTCTTAAAGGTAAATTGTCTTATTTCTTTTCATCATTTCTTGCTATTTGCCTTTCTTAGGTGATAGGGCTATCATGACCATAAGTACATTATCTTATCATTATCATCATCAATACTAACATTCTTTCAGTCCGAAATAGTATGGTCATATTTATCTTAATAATATATGATATATGACCCAACCTACGGTTCACTGTTATAGCACGCACTCGCCATTTTACTTTCATAGCGTATCTGATATGCACTAGGTAGTAAACTTTATCTGCAAAGTGAAAAGCAAGGTAACTTTTGCATTGTGATCTAAATATCATTTATCATTGACTGTTGTTGTTTGATATGATTTTATTTCATATCTTAAACTTGTTGCAACACACTTTCCATTTTGCTTCCGTAGCGTAGAGACGAGTCTGAATCCCTTGGGTTTGTAACAAAATAGAGGATTACACTCGCATTTGATAATGTACTGAATTCGTTTAGCTTTTTATTTCAAGGGCAAGGAAAACTAGAAGTCTATGTGTGTCAGGAAATGGCTCTCTGGTAAAAGAAGACAAAGCTATAACCAACCATTATAGCACTCTTCTAACGGAACTGAAGACATAGATAGGAATACCTTCTACAACTACATAAGCTTCCCAGAGGTCCGGCGAATGCTAGAAAGGTCGTTTAGAAGAGAAGGACACATTTCCCGGTCTCAACCTGTCTATCACCATACGACGACTAGCCGACGGTTACAATTATCCTAGCTTGTCCTACAACTTGTCCAAACACCATATCCTTTATCATAAATGAAGTATGTGAAGCCGAGTTTGCTGCTGAGATGATCCAGTGTCCTACTACAACTTAAAAGTTGACCGCCATTGCTGAATAGTTTCAGAAGACAATTTCTACGCTGCTGTGGTGCTCTGGATGGCAGGCATGTGGTGGTCACATGTTGTTGGAACAGTAGGTCTGTCAACAGAAACTACAAGAGGTTCTTATCATTGTCATGGCCCTGGTCGACGCAGATTACAAATGTCTTTTTATGATTTTATGCCCCTTTTCTGTGGCTCAGTAAAGTCAACTCAGTTTTCTCTGAACTCTGTATTCTCATTCCCCTGTTAGTCTATGCATTGGATGTCATGTTAATTGACTCCAGTTTGAAATAATACCAATTGAAATCCAATGATAAGTCAAAGGTTTTATACCATCGGGAGGTCACATGACGCCATCTTGACCTTGTTTGAAGGCATCGTACTCACCATACGACGTCGTGAAGCCATCGTGTAAGCTTCGTGTGTCCTGCGGGTAAACATCTTAATAAAAACTCACATCATCGTTCTGACTTCGTAAGTGTTATCATGTCATCTTCGGAAGGCATCGTACTTGATTCGGCTGTTGATTCGGCTGTTGACTAGGATCGGGGTCTTTTTCGCGCGATTCTCAAAAATCCATATTCGTGTGGCCATCTGCTGTCAATATCGGGACAGTGTGACGCCAGCATAATGGAATTTATCACGTATTTCATTCCATTGCACAAATTGCGTTTTCTCAATTACAATTTTTGTTTTAAGCTTAAACCATTTTCAATAGATAAGTGATTAATACACATTTTAAAGTTTATAAGTGATCTAAACAATTCACCGTCTAAGATAACTTAAATACTTTCCAAACCATGTTCTTTTTGATAGATTAGGTAGATAAAACACTTAATATTTGATCCACTGACTAGTTTTGCTACTATTCATAAAAAACACTTCTTTGAAGCAAGTTCCAGTGAAAATAGGCATGATACCGTTGAGGCCATTCTTAAAAATGTTGGACTGCGGCTACACAACGTTTAACGGTGAGTAATAGAACTGGAATTTTATCTGGTAATATACATGTAATACATCATGTACCAAAACAAACAGCTGGAATGAGGAATGTAAAATATATTTTGTCAGTTAAATATGAGTCATTTATATTATTCAAAGGCAACTTTTTTATCTATGGCCTAAATTGATTAATTCATTAGATAGAAAAAAAGTCTGAAGGTTGAACTTTTCATAACTTAATTCAAACATCAATTTATCAATTCATTAAACAACTCTACCTTTAAGAAAATGTGCATATCACGCAAACCTACTTCCATGCTTTTTGTGTTGTATGTGACTTTCCAGCCCAATGATTTTCATAGAATAAAAAGTACTTACGAATACTAGATCATGTTGGTAATTATGCATTGGGAACTTATCCTTTTAATGCGATGAACTTGCGTTGTTTCAAGAAAACTATTCAGAAAAAAAGGTATAGATCAAAACATCATTTAACTTAGTTTTCTTGAGTTCGTGATAAATATACATTTTCACTTCAATTACTAACACGAAACTCTCTTCATGTGACATTATCGTAATTGCTAAATGGTTCAAAGAGAAGCCTGAAAGTTTAAGCTAATGACTGTGTCCTACATTTAAGTTGTTAACATTTTTAGTTAATGGCAGTCATGGTAGTTTAATCAATTAGGATTAAAGGGTGAAAAAAGTGTGCTTTATTTCATTTCTCTAAATGTATCTAGGGGTGCTGGGTGGTCAAGTGGTAACTAAACGAAAGGTCGCGGGTTCCGTCTTCGGAATTTCTCAGGCACTTTTTTTCAGTGTCCCCATCCCAAATGCCGAGCCAAGCACTGTGTCTAGAAATATACAGGAAAATAGGCGAGGCGTATATTGGTAATTTAAAGGGACATGCGCTGGATCTGAAGCGTCTAGAATACCAACAAATCGGTACCATGTTAATGCCTAAATCAATTAATGAAAGCAGCCCTGTAAAATATTCACGATATATCCCACTAGTTTACTCAAAATACACAAAATACCAAGCCTGCCGATTTCGGCCTCAGAAAGTATTCGTCATTTTCACAACTCGACCCTTTCGGGATCTGTCAAAACCAAAAACATCGCGGGAAAAAAATGTCAACAAACTGTGAAATGGTAAGTATTGATCATGTTATATTCATTTTTTGCGACATAAAGCTCATTTATCGATCAATTATAGATAAACAACACTATTTTGCTGTTTAAAAGGCAGCGCGAACGCCCAGTTAAATTCTCAGACGAATCGGAAATATCGTTTTCGTCAGTAAAAGGCTAACAGTTTTTTAAGGTGAAAACAAAAGATTAAAATTACGTCGTTATTGACGTCAAACGGTCATTTTTACGGTATTTAAAGTGCCTGTCTGAAAATACCTATATAGCTCTATCAATTCGTGTAGATATTTAACGAAATAAAAATTTGAAAGCGGAGAATAAAATTACCTACGGGTATGTATAAATTTGATGTCCATGATTTAATTATAAGTGCAAGTAAAACGATTTTATTTGTAAAGTTTGGTATTTTTTTTTTCTCACGTCCAAACTTAAATTACTTTTATTAAAAATCTGCCCGAGGGATTTTTTTATTTTTATAAGACGGAGGTATTTTAGTGCTTAACGTTCCGCTAGGAAAACAATGACGGCAAACCCCATTAAAATTTATATGAGCTTATTCCGCATAAAGAAAGCTTGAAATTGGTGTATCTGAAATTACAATAGCGGTATGCTTGAACCAATTTTGCAAGTAAAACGTCGATATTGCACCTCTGACATTACACGTGGTGTTGCTAGAAAACAGGTTGGAAAGCAGAAAAAATAAAACGAACAAAAATTTTAGAGCATGCTATACTACCATTGTGCAAAATTTCAGAACAATAATATTTATATATAATAATATTTAATCTCACATTCTTCTTAGACTTTTCGATAATAATTGGTTTTACAGGTGATATAAACGCATTTCTGTTGTATGAAAACCAAGGAACAGCAGGTACTGTTCATGCCCCTTTAAACCAGGCACGAAAAAGACCCAGTAAAAACTATTCGAAAGGAGTAGGAATATAAATGCCCGATTCTCCTGTATCTAATTTCCCCTCTCCCTGTGGCTGCTCTGTAATACCCATAGCTGTCGAATGAGCCGTTAGACAACAGGTAGAAATAAATAACTAAATGCATTCGCCGCGCATTGAGACGTTGACCATGACATCTATTTGTCACCAATGTTTACGTGTAAAGGTGATTTTAGGTTGTGAGATTCGGGTTAAGTTACAGTTTCGAGAAGGTGTGGTTTTTGAACTAATGTTATTTTTCTTTTCAAAATCCTTTTCTTATTTATATTTCTACTACAAATAACAAGGACAAGTCTAAGAAAATATTGCAAAATCCGCGTATCAGCTAGCTTTCTAAATGAGTCTTTGTTCGCCAATCAGCGTCATGTGAAGACTTCCAGTTTTAACGGTAGAGGAAGATTCTAAGCAGAACTCATGGATTGTTTTATCTCTTGAATTTATAACAATATTGCGAAGATATGATAAATGCGACCTTTGAGACATCGAAAAATCGATTAGCAAAGAACATAAAGCAAACAAAAATAGTCTGAAACATATAATGACTTTAAAGATAAATATCTTCATGATAGCTTGTTAAGTGACCAACAAGAGCAATGTTTAAATTTCAATAATTTATTTTTACGAAGACTCATAGTAGTCTCAAAACAGAGGGATGAGAATCAATTTCGTTTCTAACATAAAAAAAAGATTTTCAAGCTTAAGATGTGTTCATGAAACAGGTCTACGTTTCTCAGACAAATCTAAGTACCGACAAAAAACTTAAACATCTTGCTAATGGTATATGCTTCCTTGATCAGCCGGCAAAAGATACCAAGTTTTTGTATTATTGCACTGATGAGTCGAAGGGATTTTTGGTACTGTGCGCACAAAATATAGGTGTTTCATTAGCAAACTTGGCTGGTCCTCTCATCAGGGGTGACACAGAACTAAATAAAACCTTTGCCTTTTACTTTTTACATTACAGATATTTAAGAACACGTTATGGCAAGGTTTTTTAATTTAGAAACTGCTTACAAAGCTGATATGTGAAAGAGGTCACGGCAAAAAAAATATAACAAGTAAGATAGTTGAATGCTTAGAAGAGCAGACAAACAACACGAGAAATACACCCACAAGAAGCTAGCTACTACATACAGCAGTGATGAACACAACATACGACACTTGAAACACAGATCAAGGATAAGGCGCAACGCAATAAAAGCAATTACAAAAAAATGTAATTTGTCAAAAGGTCGATACGAATAACCAGTTTCTATAAATATGTAATTCTGGCGGATAAAGAAAATCCATGGGATTTGATGAATTAGTCAAACAGATTTTTATTGAAGAGTAGAGAAATATATTGTATTATCATTCTGATTGAGTCTCGCGCCCATTGTGAAGTTTTAAAGTTGGGTTGAGGGAGATTGTTTCTAGTCAATATAGTGTAAGGGCCAATGGGGTATGTGTTTGTCTTGTGTTCCTTATTGCTGTACGTAGTAGCTTCTTGTGGGTGTATTTCCCGTGTTTTTGTCTGTTCTTCTAAGCATTAAATTATCTTAAATTATGATAAACCATTCACTCGAAACATTATAATTATGCATTATTCTGTGAAATTATCTTCATAATCGGAAGTGATTCATAGACTCTTAGAGTTTACAGACTTTTGAACTTATGATTTAGCAACATAAAAACGGCGTTATATGGTGACTTTCAGCTTGAACCTGTCGAATTCATGGATAGAGCTAAGTTACACAGCTTTCTCACTTTTAAAATCTGCCCGCCGAGGATTTGAACTTAAAGCGGTGAGAGGCTAGTGATTGCTAGTTAGAGACCGCAATCTCTCGGTAATCTACACTACACCGGACAAGACAAAGAACCAGACAGAAATATTCGAAATAAGAGTAGGGTTATAAATGTGCGATTCTCCTGTACTTCTCTCTACGTTCTCCTCTCTGTCCCTCTCAGTCTCTCTTTCTTCCTGTCCCTGGTGGTGTCTAGCAGTTTAACAGGAGATAAATACGATTGATTAATGTGGCTTTTTCTTTACCTTTGTCTTACGGTTACTTTCACAGCAAACATTTTTGTAAGGCATGCTTTTACATTAAAAATATTCTCGCCACATTATCTTCTCTTGAATTATATTTTCCTTTTAAAAATGATATCAGACACCGCTTGAATTCCTGCCGTTGGGTAACTACTTAAGACGTACTTGTATTGAAGCCATTCTGCTTAAATGTGCTTGAAGTGATTTAATGTAATGTCTTAGACGTTCGTCTTTGTGTATAATGCAAATGATGTAATTATTCATGACTTAATGCCATAATAGTCAATTTAACATATTAATATATACGAAGCATAAAATCCGTCAAGGCGATAATGGATAACAAGATATATTTATGGTTAACATTATATCTTTTTTAACGTATTTTAATTATGAATATTCTAAACAATGCACGCACACCTCGATCATGATTTTCAATAGAATTCCAGAAAGGCTGTTAGAAATAAAATACAATAATACCGGCACATATGCCTAACTTTTGAACAAAGATTGAAAAAGTTTACAGAATAGATTACAGATTGGTTGAATAAACTAATCAATTATTTAAATGATCGAGCGTCTGAATAAGTAAAGGATCAAATCATTAAATGTACTTACACATGAATTCACCCAAAAACCACCTGTCCTTTCCAAAGAATTCCAAGAGCCCTGCTGGTTGACATATCAGCAACACTAAAAGATCAGACACACTGAGGTTGAGCAGAAAGACATTTGTTGGTGTCCTCATTTCACGAACCCGTATAACAACTATAATCACCAATATATTACCAAATGTACCTACACAGAAAATACATATATTAAGCACCAATGTTACTATATATATGTATAAGGGTATTTTCAGTTCAAAATTAGGACTATTTGAAGTACTGATGTTGCTCAACGAATCGTTGTATCTTCCGAGTGCATCTTTTGCAATGAGTTCAATAAAATTGTCCGAAACATTTGCACTGTTTCCGAAGTCCATTGTGATTTTTATTTTACAAATCTAGGCTCCTTCATTTTCCAAATGAAATGCTAATACCTAAATACATTGTTCCTACTGTATAATCCTATTCCGATAAAACATCATCTGAGAAACAGTTCCATTAAAAACACTTTTATCAATGAATCTAACATCTAGTACCTTAACAAAATTCCCTCGCTTAACTGACAGATCATCGGCTTTGAGCTGCCAAGATGGCGTGAGTGTTTTCAATATCTAGTAAAATGTCGATGTAAATTCACCATCCAGTAACGTAATTACAGACCAATCGTTCAATCCTAAAGGATGCAACTAAACCATCATTGATGAGACACTGATGCAATGAGAGAGATTAAGTAAGAATACTAGGATGTCTATTGACGTTCTGTTCGTAGATTTCGATAGTATTCCAAGCGTTGTTGTAGTGAACACTGTTGAATCAAATCGTCTAGTGTAATTAGTTGTTTTGTTTGTTTGTTTTTCTTTAACAAAACAAAACGGAACCGAATATTTATAGTCTACGTCAGAAAAATATAATAGATACAAGTATAAATCACTTGAATATTTACTTAGGTCAAGGTATGCATATATATGAGTGAAATATATCAAGTCATGATATATATACAATGAGGATGAGCATTACAGAAGGCCGGTTCGGTTGGACTCTCGTAAGAAGAGAATACGCGGGCTAGAAGAGCTTAGAAGAGAAACCCAATAGAACGCAATCCGTGGTTTTATATGAACTGTCGTATTTCATCGTTGATAGTAAGTGACATGCTATTTGAAGAAAATCAACATCGTTTTAGATTAAATAAAAGAAATGTTTTGCAAAAGGTATTGCCATGCTGTTTTGTCACGTAACTAATATCTCTTCCACCTCTTCTAACCATCGGGCGGAATAGATAGAAGAGCTTCTAAAATTAGAAGATGACTCATCGAACTGTTCGGAAGAGCTCTGCCTCTTCCGGCAGCTCTTCCGTTTGATCAAACGAACCGGCCTCAAAACTCGCAATTGTTAATAATAACCTTTTAATACAGTGTACACACTGAACGTACTTTCGGATGTTGCGATTTCCAAAGAGTGATTTATCCAAAAACGCCCCAGTTGATTTGCGAAAATATAAAACAATGATGTATGCCATGGAGAAATTGTGATAATGTAACATTGAATGTTTTAATGATATAAATATTTTACTAGTTCGTGTGGTTATCTTCCTTATGTGGCCATAGCGAAAGCAATCACTGATGTTTATGGAAAGTTGAACATTACAATATAATATATATTATTTGCCTATAGATAGAATACATAAGAGTTTGTGTTTATTATCGAAGAACATGCTAAAATTATCGATTTATGGTGAAAGGTGCCTATTTTGACCAAGTACCATAATTAAAGACAAAATACCATAATGTTTAGTTTACGTGTAGACTTTAAATTGTATGACATATTGCAAGTTGACATGTAATGATTTGAGCGCCTTATTGTGAATGGACTATACACTTACTAGTATTGTGATTTAGGGGTGGTGAATTCTATGGTCCTTTTGTGGAACTTATAAAAACTGATGAAATTATGAACATTTTTTCTTAATAAATAGCAGCCCTTATTTTAACTATTATTATCAATGATCAAAATCTTTCCCCGAAACAACAAGCTATCAAGCGCTTGTGGAGGGTGCCATTTTGTGTATACTTCTCCTTCTCGAACCACTAGTTAGATACTCAAAATTAGGCCAGTAACATTTAAGCATTTCTGAATGATTCGTCTGTTTTTTAACCATTGACTGAATTTTCGAAACAATGAACTTCTTAGGATGGAATAGTGTACAGAAATATTCCAGCAAGCTCAAATTTTGTATTTTTTCTTCTTTACCTTCGCCAATGCCAATTCTATTAATTTAATAAATGACCTATTTTGAAGAATGTTTAGTCTCTTTACTTCAGCTGAAAAAAATCTATAAAAAAAATAATGGAATTTCATGAAAGTTTGTATTTTGACCAAGAACAAAATTTAAAAAATGTAAACCAAAAGTAGAAATAATTATGGTGTTTGAGATATCTTTAACTAATCTGCCATTGAAGTGACCTAAAATTAGTCCAAAAATTCAAATTCAAGGGCTGATAACTCAAAAACGAGTTCGCCAACCCCTAATTATTTTCGCTTAAAATAGTTCTATTATCATATGCGATGATCATGCAAAGTTTTAAAAAAATCTATGAAAGAGTTTTCATTTATCCTGAATGTCCGTGTATGTGCAAAAAAACTGGGAACTGTAGCAGACGTCGTTGATATACAAACTAATCAAGTACATGATCATTGAGAATATGTTTTACTACAATAACCTGCATGGTGTTCGCAATCCATGGCTTTTAGACATCTGACTGTCGATCATCACAGCTACATGGACTGAACTAATCTCGTCGACGTCATGAAATTACTGCCTTGTTAAAAAAACAATTTTAAGATTCTATAGGACTAATACACCAATTAAAAAATCGAGGATTCATGACTGTATTAAGACACTTGTATGTATGTGATAATTTTACAGAAGAAGATAAATTAATCAACCTGTTAGTGTCCCGTCCCTGACGCACACCAGATGCTGAAATTGCATGCAGGTACCGTACATTGTGCTAGATCACTAACTGACCCCAACTTTCATTTCCAGGATACAAAAAGATTATATAAGCTGTATGTTGTTTAGAAAAAAAATACAGTATATTGCTACTAATTTAGTGCAATTTAAAAACTTGTGTTAGCGACCATCACCGAATAAAGGCCAATATGTGAATAAAGGCCATCCTTTTAAAAACCGTAATTGGTTATTTGGATCAAAATGACCTCCGAATAAAGACAACCTGATAACAAAATCTAGATTATGTCTTTCCCAAAGGTGTTCTTTGTTCGCTGGAGTAACTGTCTAAAAAGGTTTGTCTGTATTTTAAAACATCTATTCCAGTAAGTTGAATAAGTTTGTGAATATTATTTATAATTCGTAATTTGACTCACGAAATCCTGAATTAACCACTTGTATGTGATATATCGTACTGTGTAATACCTCTTTTGCTATAGTTGTTACTTGTAAACATAGATTATTAAAAATAAAATTTCATTTCAGATTATCAAAAATATCAATCAAGACACAAAACAATAAAGAGAACCACTGTTGCAACCAAACTTGTTACAAGTTTGGTTTTTATTACAAGTTTGGTTGCAAGATCCAACCAAACTTGTAATAACCAAACTGGTAATAAAATGTTCAAGTTGAAATAAGATTTTACTTTTGCACTTATTAACTTACTGATGTGTTCCGCCTTATTAATAAGCACGTGTTGACCTAATTAAGGTCACTAGCGCTTGAAATGACCTTCATTTTTCATATTCTATATACCATCTATCTTACAATCAAACTTGTAATAATTATTACAAGTCTGGTTTTTATTACAAGTTTGGTTGCAAGGCCCAACCAAACTTGTAATAACCAAACTTGTAATAAAATTTTCAAGTTGAAGTAAGATTTTACTTTTGCACTCATTGACTTACCAATGTGTTCCGTCCTATTAATTAGCACGTGTTGACCTAATTAAGGTCACTAGCGCTTGAAATGACCTTCATTTTTCATATTCTATATACCATCTATCTTACAATCAAACTTGTAATAATTATTACAAGTCTGGTTTTTATTACAAGTTTGGTTGCAAGGCCCAACCAAACTTGTAATAACCAAACTTGTAATAAAATTTTCAAGTTGAAGTAAGATTTTACTTTTGCACTCATTAACTTACTGATGTGTTCCGCCTCATTAATTAGCACGTGTTGACCTAATTAAGGTCACTAGCGCTTGAAATGACCTTCATTTTTTCATATTCAATATACCATTTATACATACAGTCAAACATGTAATAATTATTACAAGTCTGGTTTTTATTACAAGTTTGGTTGCAAGGCCCAACCAAACTTGTAATAACCAAACTTGTAATAACATTTTCAAGTTGAAGTAAGATTTTACATTTGCACTCATTAACTTACTGATGTGTTCCGCCTCATTAATTAGCACGTGTTGACCTTATTAAGGTCACTAGCGCTTGAAATGACCTTCATTTTTTCATATTCAATATACCATCTATACATACAGTCAAACATGTAATAATTATTACAAGTCTGGTTTTTATTACAAGTTTGGTTGCAAGGCCCAACCAAACTTGTAATAACCAAACTTGTAATAAAATTTTCAAGTTGAAGTAAGATTTTACTTTTGCATTCCTTAACCTACTGATGTGTTCCGCCGTATTAATTAGCATGTGCCGACCTAACCAATATCTTTGGAAACAACTTTTTTTATATGAGAGAAAGCAGGGTCTATATGGAATTTTATTCTGAAATTTCTGACAATTGTACGATCATTGCAAATATGAAAAGTATCATCAAAAGGTATCTCAAAATATCTTATAATAGAAAATGTTCTGTAATCTCGAGAATATCGAGAACGAATTAAATAAGATTAAGGACATAACATATTTCAAGTTTCATTGCAATCGCTTCATGGATATGGAAGAAGTTCGCTTAAAAAACTTGTGATAATGTATGCGGGCGGACCGACCGACCAACCGACCGACTCCAATACACCCCCTCTCAAACTTCGTTTGCGGTGTACAACAAAATAAAACAAATTCAATACATTCAGCTCTTTGATTTGTATACACAAATTTAACTGTATATAAACCGTCTGTACACAACTTCTGACGCTGTGTCATTATGTAATCTCTCTACACTGAGATTGTGGCACTACTTTTGTGAATGAAACTATTTTCATTATGCAGTAAATCTTATTACCTGGACAGATTATGAATGAACTTTGGTGTGGATGAACACTTAATTATCATACTTGTTAGTTTTACTGTTTAAATTGCCGAAATATTTTACATGCTTTCAAAATAGACAGAATTTTGCAAAATATCTCCAACTTTTATCAAAAACGTAAAGTCTGCAATGTATTCTTATACAACAAATGGTACTATTTTTCAAGGCGGATGAGAGACGTATACCTGTAGGAACTTTGTTTCTGTAAATGATTCTTTTTCAGACGTCAACGTACAATAAAAAATCAAAGTACTGAAAGTACTGTCGGAACTTGATTTTTTCATATGAGACAAGTCGCTGGTGTAGCTCGCAACACAACAATGACTGTTAGGAGAAATCCTCAATTGGGAACTGTACAGTCGATGGATATTCATGTTTAGGAATTAACATACACTATCTCAATATTGTCATCTATATTCTGATATTCATATACCAAATTTCACCAACCTTGCATGAAGGTTATCTAAGTTATCAGATGTTTCGATTTTTTTCATGTAGCCCATTATCCAGCCAATAATTTTCCGAATCCATTGGTACCAAAATTAGCATTGTTACTGCCATATTTACAGATATAATATATACCGAAAAGCTCTTCAAAACACCCCTTTTTAATAATATACTTAGTATCTTGATTATGACCACATATCAGCCATAAAACACAATTTATGATTTAGTACAATACACAATAATGCTACATGACATTAAAGACAAAAGCATACTCTTTAACAGCATTCAGTGCAGGTGCCATTTATTAAACCAAGAATTGTAAACAGTTCGTCATTTTCTTTTATCTTTTTATTGTTGATCAGCATTCCTACACTTATTTTCTGATGCATATTGAAAATAATATTTATTTAACTTCATGTAGAACAACATTAAAGTACAGTCCGTTTTAGTACGAGCTGATATGGAATTAGGCCGTTTCGGTAATGGACCGTTTTTTAAGTTGGCCGTTTTGACCCGCACTCTTCGGAAACGAGCCGTTATATTATATACGGCGACATTTTCCGATCTCGCTACGGAATATACCGACATTGCACGATTTCGCTGAGTTCCTTCTGTCTTAACACCAAAATACCCTTCACACACTGAACCGACATAGTAAGTGCGATCAATTTAACAATAACTGTTATTAAAAGCTTATTTCTTCGCAAATTTGTGTGTACCGCCATTCTGTTCTCTGCACTTTGACGGGAAAACCGCACATTCTATTTTTAGAATTTATCGAACTAGACAGTATCGATCGATACGCGTTATGGATATAAAGCCTTAACATTTACATATCATGTCAAAAAGTCACATATAACACGCACACCAATAGTAGATTAATGCAAATGCATGCATACGTCTGTAGAGAAATTACTGACCTATTGAGCGAAAGCCGAAAGTAAAACTATTTTATGCAAAACTAGGTTTCCGTAGCACACAATAGAGTGAGAGTGAGAGTGGGAACGGGAACCATGACAGTAATGGAGCCCATGGCATCTAAGTAAGTCATTGATAGCTAAGAAAGTTTCCAAACATTGCATGAACATCTCTCAAGGTATTGGCTAATGCAGAAATGATATATTCCAATGATATTTCCATGGTAACCAAAATAAAATGCGCCACTTAACGGAGCGCAACGTTGTGTGATGATTTTAGCGATAATTCCTACGTGTTTTCACGCAAATGAAACTTATTTTAAACTTCAAAAGAAGCTAAAAAGTCGCCGTAAAAACAAGATGGAAGTGGCGTTTATCAGAAACACTTATAGATGTAATCTTGATTTCTTTTCTTTGATCTTACGCATGACACACCGTCACATGTTCGTAGACATTTCTGTCAAGAATGTCCGAAATCTATCCACATTTGACAAAGTTACTGAGCGGACATAAAATAGAATTACCGATTTTTTACCTTTAACCCCTATGTGTGACTTTGACCTTCGAGCTACAGCAATTGGGGTTGCACGTGATACATCGTCTAAAGATGGTTAATATTAGTGGTAACTTTCTGCAAAGTCCGCCAATGAATGACGAAGTTACAGAGTGGACACGCCGAAAAGACCAAAATTATGACCTTAGAACTCTATGTGACCTTCAGCGCTCTGATCTTTATATAAACTGTTATGCTGTATACTGAACTTCTGACCTTGTCTCACATCTGCGTGTATTTGTTAGTCCTGGACTTCTTTACAGAATGAAACTGTTTTTGGTGTGCTGTAGGGTTACAAATCGTTAGGGCAGAGTTCGTAATTATTTGTTTTACTACCTCTGAAAATCATTCAACATTAAAGCCGAAAACATCAATACAATCGCATATTATCACCATCAAAATGTTTACACAACGAACAATTTTGCAAAATATAATTCATATACGGTAAATATGACGAATATAAATTATTATACGTAATCTAATTTGCCGAAAAATAGTACTTATACTTTTAGCATTTAAAATAATGGGAAAATGGGAAATAATTTGAAGAAACTTTGTAGAAGTTCAATAGACAATGGTACACGTTAGATATCTAAGCTGTAGGCCCAGAGGGTCGGACAAAAAGAGTTTTAAAGTTTTTTGTATTGGTTGCCATGGCAACCAAAGTTTTGGTAGAGCTTCATGGAGGAACATCCCTGTAAAGTTTCGTTTAGGTTGGCCAACTGCTTAAGGAAGATATTTTGTTTAAAGCAATTGTACCGGTACGGTTCCACCAAATATCGCTATATTTTTAAAGTAAATTGATATTGACCATATTGGTATATAGAATATGAAACAAGAAATGTCTTCAAAAAGACAGTCGCGAAGTGTCTTTGATGTTATGATGCATGATTTTACTTCCTAAATTGCCGTTATAGTACCGTGTGAACACCACTTATCACCTAGCAGTCAAATAAGGGCACGCATTAAAATGTTGATATTAGGTCAGCTAAATAAATTACGCATTTACTCATATCTAAAATGTTTGTCAGGAACGGTTCATAACTTTATTTCGACCGCAGAAGGATACATTTTCGTACATTTTTACTTTCTAAATTTTACAACCAAAAGAAGTACACATTAAACAATACAGATTCACTATAAGTTGGAGTGGTCTTGATTTTACTACGCTTGTAGATTTCACCCAATGGGTCAAAGAGTTTCCACTGAATCATCAGAATAATTAATACGTCATGCCAAGAAATATAGATCAAAAGTGAGGTTAGACACCTTCGCTAAAAAAGCAGGTAAGTTCAAGCGCCAGTGACCTTAATTAGGTCAGCACGTGCTAATTAATGCGGCGGAACACATTGGTAAGTAAATGAGTGCAAAAGTAAAATCTTCCTTCAACTTAAATGTTTTATTACAAGTTTGGTTATTACAAGTTTGGTTGGATCTTGCAACCAAACTTGTAATAAAAACAAGACTTGTAATAAGTATTACAAGTTTCACTGTAAGGATAGATGATACATTGAATATGAAAAAAATGAAGGTCATTTCAAACGCTAATGACCTTAATTAGGTCAGCACGTGCTAATTAATGGGGTGGAACACATCAGTAAGTTAATGAGTGCAAAAGTAAAATCTTACTACAACTTGAAAATTTTATTACAAGTTTGGTTATCACAAGTTTGGTTGGATCTTGCAACCAAACTTGTAATAAAATCCAGACTTGTAATAATTATTACATGTTTGACTGTACATTGTATGTATAGATGGTATATTGAATATGAAAAAATGAAGGTCATTTCAAGCGTTGGTGACCTTAATTAGGTCAGCACGTGCTAATCAATAAGGTGAAACACATCAGTAAGTTAATGAGTGCAAAAGTAAAATCATAACTTCAACTTGAAAATTTTATTGCAAGTTTGGTTATTACAAGTTTGGTTGGATCTTGCAACAAAACTTGTAATAAAAACCAGACTTGTAATAATTATTACAAGTTTGATTGACGTAAGGATAGATGGTATATAGAATATGAAAATATGAAGGCCATTTCAAGCGCTAGTGACCTTAATTAGGTCAACACGTGCTAATTAATAGGACGGAACACATTGGTAAGTCAATGAGTGCAAAAGTAAAATCTTACTTCAACTTGAAAATTTTATTACAAGTTTGGTTATTACAAGTTTGGTTGGATCTTGCAACCAAACTTGTTATAAAAACCAGACTTGTAATAATTATTACAAGTTTGATTGTAAGGATAGATGGTATATAGAATATGAAAATATGAAGGTCATTTCAAGCGCTAGTGACCTTAATTAGGTCAACACGTGCTAATTAATGGGACGGAACACATTGGTAAGTTAATGACTGCAAAAGTAAAATCTTACTTCAACTTGAACATTTTATTACACGTTTGGTTATTGCAAGTTTGGTTGGACCTTGCAACAAATGTTGCAACAAACCACAACTATCAATGTATCATGAAGAAAATATATAAATATCACATTTGATATGAGTTTTATTAAATGTACATGTGTATATTTATTTAACGGTCGATTCGAGGGCTATATTCATTTCAGGGCCACCCAAGAACGAGGGATAATAAGATACAGGAGAACATGGCATATGTAACCTTACTCTTATTTGCGATCGGTGGGGTTTAAAAGTGAATGCTGATAAAACCAAAGTTGTTGTTTTTATGAAACAGGGTAATTTACGCAATGATGAAAGTTGGACTTACATGAATTCTGCTATAGAGGTCGTTGATAACTTTAATTATTTAGGTACAGTTTTCAATTACACGGGTAATTTCGCACTTAATGTAGAAAATCTTGTAGGTAAAAGTCTTAAAGCTTTGAATATTTTAATGAACAATTTACATAAGTATCCTATAAAAAATATTACTAAATGTCAATTGTTTGATGCATTTGTAGGCTCAATTCTAAATTATTCCAGTGAGGTATGGGGCTTTAAAAAGTACGTATTCATCTTCAATTTTGCAAACGAATTGTATGTGTCAGACAGTCAACTTCTACAATTGGGGTGTACGGGGAATTGGGAAGATACCCATTATATATTAATAGTTATACGAAAGTGATTAAATATTGGAGTCGAATTGTTCAGTCTAATAATACTATAATTAGATACATCTGTATACTGACATTGAAACAAGTCGCAATCGTGGTGTAAAAAATTGGTTATCTAATGTTAAGACCTTGCTTGATCAATTTGGCTTTCCATTTGCGTTTCACAACCCATATAGTGTAGATATTGATACATTCCATATACAATTCAAGTCACGTGTGATAGATGTGTTTTTACAAACATGGCGAACTAGTACTGCAAATTATAGTCAATCATTACTGCTTTACAAAGCATTTAAGCTTTCCTTTGACTTTGAATTTTACCTCAATGCTATGTCACGCAAATTATGTATTGCTCTGTCGCGTTTTAGACTTGGTTCACATGATCTTCGTATTGTTACCGGTAGATATGCAGCAAATAGAATAGATAGACACGAGCGTGTGTGTACTTTATGTGATGGAAGAGATTTAGAAGACGAATATCATTTCTTAATCACCTTTCCAGTTTATATTGAATTGCGTAAGAAATACTTATATATTTTTACCATAGGCCATAATAAGTATATTTTAAATAATCTAGGACATTATATTTTGAAAGCGTCTGCTATTAAAAAATCATTAGCTAGCAACATTGCTTATACATAGTATAGAAAATTGTGTTTTTTCAAGTATTTTTCTTTGCGTGCGTGTGTGTGCGTGCGTGTTTGTTTATTTTGGGTTCGACCTCCAAATCTATATGTTTCAGTATAATACTTGCTTTGCATAATTATAACATATTATCCTATTGATTTTTAATTGACTATTGTACTTGTTTAATATTAACTTTTTTTCTTTTCTTCCAACTCTTATATTCTCTTCACCTTTCACATTTATTTATGTATGTATTTATTTTGTATGATTATGGGCTGTATAGCTCAAGTCAAAGAAATAAAATGTTCTGTTCTGTTCTTATTTCGAAGTGTTTTTAGGGCATTTCCAAATGTTAACTACAGCATGTATCTAGATAATATAGATATTAAATAATACCTTACAGCTATGACAAGATTTAGGGTTTCTTCTCATTGTTTAAGAATTGAAACAGGTCGTTGGAATAACACCCCCAAAAATGAAAGATTATGTCCGTGTTGTCTTAAACTTGAAGACGAATCGCATTTTTTTCTATTTGAATGTAAATTGTATGATTCCATAAGATCTCGGTACAGTAGAGAATGCATCCAAACATCTTTAAGACTTAACAATTACAAATGCACTTAATGCTAGTAATATCTTAATAATGAGAAACCTACCCGTATTTATCTATTAAGCATTCGAGATAAGGTCGTCATTTAGTAATCAAACTAAACATTATAGTTACGTGTAAGAATACTTATATCTCATACCGCAAACTTAACGGTTTATTAATTAACTATATAGATAATATTCAGATTTGCCTTACACTCATATCTGCTATTTACTTATTGTGCTATTGTATACGTTTTATGCCAAGCATTTCTTTTTCTTGTGTCTCGTGTATGTTATATTTCTTTTGAAGCATAATGCATGTACACAAGGCCAAACTTATAACTGTGCAGTTCTATAAATTCCAATATCTCCGGAATTATTAAAGCAAGATCCTTGAAAGATTTATGAACAATGTGCATTTTTAATTATTGATCTCGAATTTCATTATCATGTATAACATAAATGAATAAAAACAACAAATAAAGAACAAAAATCAGTTTTTCTTCATTTTATCAAATTGAATACTAATGTTAGTGCATAACATAGTTAGTGACGGGTATGACCCACATTAGCCCGTATAACAGCTAAACGGCTTGCCCTCATTGACAAGATATAATTGTTGAAGAAATGTTGCCTAATGTTGTTCCTACGAACGTCCATTCTTCTAGCAACCTAAAGTGTTAATTATCGATCGATTGACTATCGACAAACTTATTGCGGATAATGTGTAAAAATCAATATATTCAGATTAACCGTTTGCAAGGAATTATAAAAAAATGTAGACCTACCTCTAGTTTTGAAACACCCGCCTGGTCAACATATGTGTGAACTACACATGTATCATTTTTACTTTTTTCAATTAACGCTTGCACGTTTTCCACGTGCACTTTTGTTGTTTTCTTATTGGCCACAGTAGCGCACGGAATTATCGTTTTTTTAATCGATATTGGATTAAAATTATGGACATCATGCACAAGCATATATTTCTAAAATTTGGTGTAATTTCATTAACAAATAAAAAAATGATTTCATTTTTTAAACTGCACGGTTATAAGTTTGGCCTAGTGTACTAATGTAAATACATGTATGTATTCGTTCGCATGTACAATTTATAATTAGAAAAATATATCTAATGTTTAGCAATAATTGCTTAACACTTCGTAAGTTATTCTGTTGTGTTCTGCATGTATTAGCATATAAGTGTTCTTGTGTATACATGTACATGCATATCCATAATTATGTTTTGTGTTACTGCATTGATGTGATCTTCTTGACTGTCATGGGCTTTTAGCCTTTATCGTTGTTTTGTAAATATATAGGCTATGCGGTATAGTAATAAGGATATGTTCAATGTTCTTATTTAGATTATTTTTCCTGGTTGTATATCGTGCTCGGTGTATAGCACCGATACACGCCTCTGCCTTCTTCCTATGACTTTCCCGACAAAGTAAGTAGTTGAGAAATTCAGAAGGCGGAGCAAAGACCTTTGGTTAAGTATTCCACTAGACCACCGATCATGCCCTATCACATTTCAGAGAACGATGTTAAAAACTGTCAGCTAGAGAATATAATGTTGAACGAGGAAGCGTTGATGTCGACATTACTTCTTCGAGGAAATGCGATTTTTAATAAGATAAATTGCAACAAACGTGTTCGACTCATTCGGAAAACCTCAATTGACATCACATGTGTCATTCTCTTTCATAAAAGTTAATGTGGTGGTTATTTGTTCTTATGTTTTGACAGTGATCCATTTATTTGGTACTGGACACGTTACATCAGACAAACTGCTTAGTCAGTTTATTGCAATGAAATCATAAAATTTGTTGTAGCCAATGTTGGATTAATCATTAGTGTGGAGGAAGTAGATGAGAAGATAGGGATGTAAAAGTCAATAAAGTTGTGTCTCCATACACAAATACATTCAAAAGAATGGACAGAATTGAATACTAGTATACGTCCCCGTGCTTCGACAGCGTCTGGCCATTACTGACTTATATAACCCCTAGACGGATTTTGATACAGTTCCAAAATAATTAAACTTATATATAATTATGTCTCACCATCACGTCACGGATGGCGTATGTATATACCGACTGTAAGAAATATCATGACAATCGATTGGAAATAATAATGTAACAACAAAATAAACAGTAATCAAAGCACTGAGATAAAATACTAATGACAAGCTATGCATTGTTGTGAGTTCTTTTTCCTGAAGTTCATTGCTACTTATTTTCTTCAAGTTTATTCAATATTTAGATTGGGCAATAGAAGAACATGCAGATATACAGGTTGGTCTGTATTTCTCAATGTGAAATGCAAGTCATAGAGATTAATGTCGTCAATCACTGTGAAAGTATATCTCCATTTTAATGTTTATTTGTATTAATTTTAATATATAAACTCGATTCTTCATGTAGAAAACTAAGATAACTAAAGAAAATAATCAGACATGCTTAGCGTTAATCAACCAGACTCATTAAGTGTATGCTGGTCGAAGAATAGGTTCTATATTTGTTTGAATATAAATTAGAAAATAATTCAGTTAAAAAAAACATTCAAAACATCTTACCTGTAAAAATGCTACCTTCTCCCAAATCACCAGCCCTTGGTGGTGATATAACGTGCGGATCGTTCCAACCATTTTCTTATTCATTTCTCATCCGAAATTTAAGGTTCGCTGCCAAAAATAATGTCTGCGGGATGCCGTGGGTACAGATATATTTTGGAGCTTTAAACGTGTATGCGAGTCGTACATGAGTATTTATTTGTTCTACTGCATATTTACCAGTTTAATGTCGAAAACAGTTACTTACATTGGCATCAGTAGTCTTTAATAAATATGAACAAACTTGGATACCTGCCTGATATTACACTTGGCATGACAATTTAATAATGCAGGCAAACTGTGGTACGGAACCGTCTCAGAATCTTTGCGCATTTCAGCACGCGATGCTATAGTGCGTGGTGATCATAGCTTTAATATTACTATCCAATAAATTTACTTCATTCAACATTTAACTGCTGTGCATGTTTAAAGACTGTTGTCGGTCGGAAATCATTTCATCGATTTCCTGAAAGCATTTTTCTTAACCATTGTCTTGATCATTAATTTCAAACCGATTTATATTAATTTTACGACAATTCTTTGCTCAAAACAGCAACCTGATTAGAGTGTTGATAAATATTACTTCAAAACCAATGTCGATGAAAAGACGACTATGGTCCGTTTTTAGAGTTACATAGTTTATACACTGTATATATAAAATGTTAAAAAATATCCGAGTCAAGTAAATTGATAATGAAAAATAATCAGCATTCCATATTAGGTATTATATATTGTTCCAATTTTCAATCTATGACAATTTATAGCAAAGCTACAAGGGAAAAAGTACAACGAGTCGTTCTCATAGCTGGTGCCGTTAGGTGGCGTTTTAACGTCGTTTAGCTGCTAAGTTACCGACGTCAAAATTTAAAAAGAACTATATTTTCGTAAGCGCTGCTACTTCAGGTATAATTCCTCCAAATTTCATGCCATTCTAACACACTTTCTTTTTTGCCGAGCAACACCGCGAACTACCTTAAACTAGGAAAACATCACGTAAGTGCATTATTTTTCGTTTTCTTCTAAATCCACATAACTGTTGCAACTCCTTACATAAAGGGCTACCTCCGGTCCAGAATTTTGTCACTGTAGGCCCTCTGCTATTTTACTTTTCTTGTCCAACCCGTTTTCTAAAATGTTCTTGCAAAAATAACATTCATTTTCATAACACTGTCAAACGGTTCGGACAAGCGGCAAAAAAGTAGAGGGCCTACAGTGACAAAAATCTGAACCGGAGGTAGCCCTTTATGTAAGGAGTTGCAACAGTTATGTGGCTTTGGAAGAAAACGAAAAATAATGCACTTACGTGATGTTTTCCTAGTTTAATTGACAGAAAACGCGCTAGTAACGATAACATTGTGACGTCACTAGGTCACGTGGATTCCCCACACTGGATACAATACAATTGTTTTCATAAATCATTTATACTATGATTATAACAATTCAAGAGAACAATTCAAATATATGGCGGGAATCAGATAGATGTGAAATGTCAAGAGACTAGAAAACCGTAACATCAACAAAAGTATCTGAAGAATCGAAGTAATTTGATCTTAATTTGTTTGCGAAAAATATATATTTTGCTAAATTTAATTGTACTTTCTTGGACCTTAAAAACAATAAATCAAGTTTTGTTTAACGTTAGGCAACCACAAAAATAAGTTTTAAAGATGTTTAGAACATTTATAAAATTGTGTTTGCACTAATACTATATCGTTCGCACCTATGAACCCCATTAAGTTTATACTATGTCATTACAATTACAATGACAGTACATTACGTCATCGCGCACCTGTCGCTTCTGAGTTGAAAAAAAACGAAACCTTAGATTTTGTGAATCCATGGGGAAATAAGGACATCAGTATAGATCGCGTTAGGCCTATTTAATAATTACAGTTTTCCAATTTAATTTGACCTAAAGTTCTCTGAAAAACGGAATACTCAGAAAACCGGACTTTTGACTCAGTCCGGAAGGGGTCCGGTTTTCCGGGGTTATACTGTATTTAGATAAAATACAAGTCCGCTCGCTTAGCTTAACAGGACGAACGTAAGGTTTTTTTCAGATATCGTGTGAGCTCGTCTTCTCCGTGATGATTTGGTTGGAGATTAATGGCGAAACAATCGTTTTCTACAGCCGATTTGAGAGATTTTTGGTGTTTGTCTCTTACTTACAGAGAAAATATTGATACTGGTACAGTAGCCAGGACACTGGTAAGGTGAACTGTCCACCCGCCGGCATTTAATTGATACAGTTTTAGAAATTGACGTAGAACTCGAAAAAAGACATATTCAAGAGACATTCGTGTATGGTCATTACTTGTTACAAAAGAGGAGAAGATGATATTTAATATATAATTATGTACAGGTATTACATGTATTTGATATTTCCTGTGGTAGTTCAACTAAGTAATGAGGGACCTCCATCATTGAGTGGTTATCATGTCAGACTAGTAATCACTAGCCATTCATTGACGTGAGTTCGAATCCCCCCTCCGAGACCAGTCAAACTTCTCATTGTGATAATGCTGTCCAGCTAACTTTAGGATTATCAGCGGTTCTTCCCAGATGTGCGCCTGGGGCTTCTTGGATCGTCACAGCCAGAAAAATCGTCAAATGACACTGACTACAACGTTTAATCTCAAAGGGAAAAACAAACAAGACAAAGAAGTAACCTCATCCGTTAGACCGTTATTTAATTTAATTTTGCCCGAGGTGGATTTGATACCAAGGTTGTAATGCACGTATTCCATTTTATATCATAGACTTCCCACAGTATGATTCAACAAAAAATCCTAAGTCACTAACCTAATTGTAACCGGAATACGACGGCGCTCAGTCATTTAAGTAGAACAGAGTGTGTCTTTAACAAGAAAATCAAATAAGAAATAAAATGAATTTGTCTGGATGAAAATCATAAATATGGAACAAATAGAATTATGCTGATTAGAAATTTGTCTCGAAAACCAACAGTGTGACTAGAATATCAAGATTGAAATGAACAATGAAAAAATACCGATATACAAATGTATTTTTATCCGTAACTATAACACAAAGTTAGACATAAAGAGGAAGTGTTCAAGTCATGAATCATTACGTAATCCACTTAAAGCTAGACTATGGTACTCGTTCACACACTAACATAGACTTAGGATTTGATAAAATAAAATAATTTCCTGAAAATATCTAAAATGTGAAACTGAAAATTATAGAAAAATCTAAGTAAACGAATGACTTGAGTTTTGGAACATTCAATATGATTTCTTTATGGTGATATTCAAATAAGTAAATTCTAAAATCAGGCATATAAAGCAAATAAATTTTATGACTTATACAGAAATTTGTGATGACTATATTGCAGCACGTTTACTTGGCATTTTTTATCAGAGTTTTCTACTTTTCCGATAAATACCGGTAGATACAGTAAAACCTCACATTATGACACCTCAGCCGTACGACCACCCCGTTACAACGATACTTCTGAAAATATAAAGACCTTACCTTTTGGGCTCAGATGGTTGTCTCGATATCGAAGTTTTACGGCAGTCCTTGTTTTTCCTTTTTGACTAACTCCCAAAATTATTTCTCAAAGTGGAATAGACAGACTGTTGAAATAATTATAATTGTTATAGGTTTCCAGATTTTTTTCAAACAAAAGGACAAACCTTCCTTTGACATCTTCCGTTCAAATTTGCTTTGAAGTCTATGGGGGTAACCAATTGTTAAAAGATTAACGAGAAAAGATCAATTTTAAGAAAAACGCATTTCAAAAAGATGCAAATACATAATATCCAACTAATTTGATAAAGAAAATATAGGTCAGCATGTAATATCTGAAGATTGTTTTTTTTTTTTTTTTTCAACAAGGGCAATAACTCTTACAACAAATTGTGTCGTAAAATAATTAGGAGAATCTGATGCAACTATCAAATAAATAACGACACTCGGGCAATATTATTCTAAATGTAACATTAACAGTTTTGTGTAGCAATGAGCTGAAGAGGTAAAAAGGGGTGTGGTAATTCTTTGAGTAAAATTTCATTTTTTTTCCAACTTTGTTTCCTTTCAGTATAAGAATCTGTCCGGCTATATTTTCAGCACGATCAACTTTACGGATCATATTGTGGGAATACCAATGACATTCCTGAGGGCGAATTTTACGATGCTTTTTCGTTATCTAAGTTTTTTAAACAGTAGCCTATCAATCTTCCAAAATAAATACAAAGTGTTGTATACATCATAACTCATGACGATAACTAGCAAAAATCGATCGTGATTGTATTCAATTGTGGCCCCTCAATAGTAAACTAATCTTGAAATAGACATTGTCCGCCATTAAAATTGAACATTTCTCACCGATTCTTAGTTCATGACAGTGTTTGGTACTCCTGTAATTCATTCTATTACTCCTCTGAATACTAAAGTAAGTAACGTCGTAGAGAATGGTCGTTTTACGAGTTATAGTATTTAAATAAATTGTCTTACAACTCACGTGATGGTGGTGACAAGTTCGTTTTACGCCAAAAGAGTGTAAGTGAGATATCACTTAGGCATCATAAAAACTAACCTACACCCTATCGAATCTAGCATTCCTACACATAATAATCTAATGGGTTTCACTTACCTTTCCATCCACCACGGTTGACATACCGTAATTGATATAAATGGAATTTTCGACAGCTTTTAACGACAATTTCATCCATCACTTATATTTGACTTTAAGTGGAATTTGTATTAAAACCAAAAAAATGTAGGACAAGAAGTCAGTTAAAACCCAGTTCTGTTTCACTTATCTTCAAAAAACAGCCAAACAGTGAAATTTAATTCGCAGAACGAGGCTAATATGAATAAAATACAAGATTAATTAAGGTAATGGAGAATGATCATTGATGTTCACATGGATTTGGAAGTACAGCTATCATCACATGTTAATGGGATAACCATTGATTAAGGCATGATTGTTTACTTTCTCGGGCACACTATCCTTGCAACAAATCAGTTGTAACATTCATCGGCTGAGCTGATTGCCTTCTCAAAAACACAATAACCATGGGTTGTAAAACATTGCTGAAAAACCGATTGAACATATGCAAGGGGCTGTCTTTGCTAACCACAGCGATGCCATTTGAAAGATGTTCCTTTACTTTGAGAACACGAAATTAGTTGTAAACAAACAATATTCTTCAATAAGGTAACAAGACAATGTAGAGATAAAACATAGCTAACAGTCCAAGTTGTGTGAGGCCGAACGTTTATATACGTCTTGTCTTCTTTTGGTTTGTTTAAAATATCAGTGTATTATCGTCTAATTTTCGGAGATTTCACAAATTAATTATCTTTCGATCCATTTAAACATTACCAACAAAGGCATTGGTAAAGTTATATTTACAAAATTAGGGCTTGATATATATGTGAATGTGGAATAAAAAGAACAATCAGTGTTCAGGCCATGGTTTTCGGTCACGTGACATAAACTTTTACAAAAAAGTGTCGATTGGTAGCAAGATGATTAAATTGGAAATGAAATTTTGAAAATTATAACATCAGTATATACCGCCAAGAAGCCAACATTATAATGACATAATTATACGGTCTTCCGTGTGGATTTCATATAATGGGAAATTATTGGATGTGATGTGAAAATCTGACACTGGTCCATTATCTTTAACCAATTCTTCACAAATAAGGTATGTTTTTTATTCTTCTGGGAATATATATATATTTTCATTTCTCTTCTGTGATAGGTTAATTATAAACATTACATCACTATGTTTGCCATAACGTTTCATATAAAGCAACGTGGGAGCAACATTTCATTATGTCACTAAGCACATCTTTATAGTACTGTTGATGTTCCAATAAAAGTATGAAAATTGGTGTGAGAAACAATTTCAAGTTAATGAGATTGGTCCGAATGTGTAATACATGTACATACTAACCATGGGTGTTCCATCGGTTGTTACCCAGCTATCCTCCCCCCCCCCCCCCCCCCAAAAATGAACTAGAGAGATTGAAACCTGCTGGGAATCTATTAATATGTATCAATAATAGAATCTACAATATTGACAAACATTTTGTAACTAACAAATATATTTGTTAATTATAAAAAAAATGTCAATATTGTAAATGTAGGATACTGTTCAACTCGAAAAAGAAAAAGTGTACTTTATATTGGTTATATAAATTAGAGAATTACGGATTTATCATCATGAGTAATGTAAATATCTCTTCTCACATAGCATCCATTTACCCAGTTTCGTGTTTCCAATACATTTATCATTTTAGTGTATTTTGATACCATGTTTGTCTATATTTTGCTTCTATGAAATTTAATTTTAAAAATCCCTTCTAACCAAATGTACACTTTCTCTTTCGCGCGACTATATATTGACCCCATTGCAGGTAAACAATCCCTTAGCAACAGCACAGCCACTGATTGTTCCAATGCATACCTCTGACGGTTTAAACCAGGTGATAAAATGGAGTTGGGCTTCTTAGGCGAACTACATGACCACTGAACTTAAATACAACCATATCTTACTTACGATCATAGCCATTATTTTGCAAAAGAAAAAAATATATATTAATACAATTTAACATCTTTACTTAAATGTGTAAAATCTTTAAAGATTCGTATTACCTTAAGATAATTTTCATTAAAGTAATGATGTCAAATATAAAAGATTGATAGATCGATCACCCACTAATCTAAAAAAACTCGTGTTTTCTCTTTATCATTGTAACATTAATTGATTCGTGCATGGCAGTAGTTAATGTTTTATATATCCGATGAGATATCTTACATTACTCTTTTATCCAAGGGGTTTATGATTGAAACATGAGGATCATATATCTACTCGACATGATAGTTTTCTAAACTAACACGCTAAAGAAATATCAAGCTATCGGTTTTACTTGACATTAGAGATATCAGCTAATGTACGTTTAAAGATTTCAACTAAGGCCTTCACTTTTCTAGAAAGATAGAATTTAATATCATCACGTAAAGGCACATAATGCATCTCCGTTCTGTGTTGCTCGAAATGTAGTTCGAAATTTCTGGTGGCGAATATTCAAAAGTACGAATTGACTTGGGGCGAATCCTAGAAAATGCACGACATTTCTGGTGCCGAAACGGTTCAAAAGTACGAATTGACCTTGGGCGAATCCTGTTAAAAAAGTACGAAATTTCTGGTGTCGATTGTTCAAAATTACAGATTGAATTAATTCCACAATGATATACTTACACTCATTGAGTTGGCTTCATCACATTTGCGAGGGCTATTACACATTGCCGATGGCTCCAGCACGTTGTCGATGCCGCTGCAAAAAAATGTGAGTATCTCGTTTTAAAGCGAGCTCTGTGAGCTATAATGTGTGTTGAGGCAAAAGGGATGTTGGGACAATGTTGCATGCACGATTAAATGGTCCAGTATCCACTTGATGGAAAAGAAATCACTATAGACGTGTCTTCTCGTGAAAGAAAACACACGAGTTGATAATTTCTAAAAATTCTAGCAACGTCATTTTCTTTAATGAAAACGTCATTTTCGAGTATTTATTTAGCCCATGTTCCAGTCAATACTTTTCCAAATCCATCAGAACCAAATTTTGCATTGTTACTGTCGTAGTTTGCCCATAGACCCTGCAGAGAAATTTGAAATAAAATTATGAAAAAGTTTGTCCACTTCAAATTTGCAAGCAAGACCAAGATAATGTTGTTAATCACATGATCCGTCTACATGTAGATATTGAAGCTAAGATACTAGATCATAGTACTGTTCTATCAAATAATGCTAATACAAGCCTGTTTAAAAGGCCATTAGCGATCAAACGCTATTAGAAATAATTTTGTATGAGGTATATATGAAGACAAATTGTGAGCGTGCTCTCCTTTGCAGCGAACTTCAATCAGATAACAAACAGTGAGAATCGGAAATGTGAAGGAAATTTAATAGTCTTTGATCAGAGCGATAGCTGTTGGAAAATGGACAAGCTTTATTAATAGGAACATATGATCCTATAATTAGAGTTCATGTTAGTAAGGAAAGATTCAAGTAAGGCCAGTAAATTTTGTATGTAGATATTGCTGTATTAATCTTGTTTTGTATGTTTCTGGTTATTCGGCTTACCCTCATCCCCCGCCCCCGCCAACCTATAGGATTTTTATTAGGCCCGAGCAGTGATTCTTTTTTCGCTATATTTACTGCCGAATATGGGCCAGTTTCCCATAGTAAGATTTCCTTCATTGTTCCCTTAAAATGGCCAGAATGTTCCCCTTACAAGAAGTGTTTTCTGCATGATCATGTAAAAAGAAGAAAAATACAACAGTTTTCACACCATTGTCACCAATTACAGTGTAGTAATATTAAAATTTTATATCTATGAATTAAACAACTAAAATAATCACAAATTCCATAGAAATAAATGTTATTATATATTTCCAATTTGAAATTTGGTGCGCTAAATTTCCCCGTTTGATGGGCATGGGTAGTGAGAAAAGTTTGGGAAAAATCACTGCCGAGGAATGGTACACCTACTGCCTTTCTTGGCACTCTTTCGATGATCGGAGTATAATAAAAAAGCATACACACACCTACCATATTTTTAACGTAACCAGAAACAAACATTCATGAGCACTGAATACAATACGAGGTCAGGAGTTTATTTATTTGAAGTCAGGGACATGTTAAATGTTACCTGACTGATCCTACTTTTGGTTCAGACCCTAAAGTTTCCACCGGTATTATTCAAAGTACGAAATATTTAGGGACGAATCGTATGCCCATTGAACGAAAGGTACGTTTAGAAAAAAGGTTTAGAATTGATAATAAAACTTTTGCGAATAACCTACTTTATTTTCGGTCGATTAACCGTAAAGGTGACTATTTTTACCAGACTGGTGTTAGCAATCAACTCAATGAAGACAGACACACTGAATACAAGATGGTGTGGAATCTAATTTAAGTGTTTTAATTAATTGAAAAGCACTGTTTTGTATGCGATTTGTGATATCCAAATTAATTCTTGAAATTGATATCCGGCAAAACCAGCAAATTACTAGTACTTATAAAGTCAGTAGTTGTTAGTTTGGGCAAAGACCTACCAATGTACAGAGATTATTTCTTTTTTGCAAAGAACTTTTCCCACTGAACGTAACTTCGCGATTACAGCCGAATAGTACCGCCATATTGCCGAATCTTGTAAAAATCAGTTTAAATCGAACTGCATACGAGATTGTCTATTAGGGTAAGATACAAAATTTGAAGCCTTAATATAAAGGCTACATACATTTTTTGTATATTGTAATGTTTTGTTTTGAATCTATGGAGGCAGCCATATTCTCCTGATTTACATATGCGAGGAAGACAACAATACGAGTGAAACTGAAAATTGGTATATTAACTGTTTACATACCTCTTTGGTAGAGTACATATACAATGTACATGGGTGTAAAAATTACGTTTTGTTTTCTGTCAATACCTAGTGATGTATCTAAATGTTTATCTCTTGTAAAACTGACCACGGCCCATTCGACAGCTATGGTAATTCCAGAACTACCAAAAAGGATGAATGAATGAATGAATGAATGAATGAATGAATGAATGAATGAATGAATGAATGAATGAAGGAATGAATGAATGAATGAATGAATGAATGAAGGAATGAATGAAGGAATGAAGGAATGAGAGTATTCGGTAGAATAGGGTATTTATATCCCTACTACACTTTGCCACGTCAGCATTTTATCACACAATTATACAGAATGTTCAAACGTTTATTGTATATCCCGATTTTCTTTAAGAAATTATATCTGTTTCAGGCATGACAATTTCACTAAGTGTCTCCGACATCAAAGTGTCTAATACGGATTGGCTGAAGGTCAATGCGGTCACAAAGAATATGTATGGTAGACTGTGGTTAGTTGAACGAACAACATTCTGACGTATCATCACAGGAAAAATCAAGAATGGATTAAAAGTGAATGACCAGTAACTGTTGTACATCTAGATATATAAACTGTCGAATGGACCTGTAAGCGAGGTGCCTTCTGCCGAGGCTTTGTTTGATAGAGTGAAGTTTGTTGTAAATGTCTGCATCCGATTGAGACTGTCAATAGTGTTTAATTCAAATTGAAATCTCTTACATGTGTATAAGTTAAATTTCACAGTTGTACTTGAATACAACATAGACAATGTAAGATATAAAATGTACTGTAAAAAAATGTCAACAGAAACGAGTCGTGTATAAACTTCAGTAATCTGGTTCAATTTATTTTCGAATCCTAGAATTGTCGACGCATACTCTGATTTTTACCATAATGTTCATGCCGTACGTGTTTCCTAGACATCGATTTTGGATAAATGTTGGAGCAATTAAAATAGTGTGTCTTTCAATATATGACCCGTCTGGGATCAAATTGCTTCTTTGAAATAATTGAGACACCATCCAAAACTAACTAAGTTTGAGTATTTATAGCTATGGTGCATTTGATTTGAACCGTTTTAATACTGCAATGCATTTCACAAGATTATTTTCAATAGGGCCTAACGTCCCATCCTACTGTTAGGATCACTGGGAAGTTTAACTGTAAGATGTACATTTCAAATCCATAAAAAATATCTGGCATACAGTAACTTCCGGATAGGAAGTCTTTCCTTACCATGGGTTGTGGCTGTAAATTGTTACGGTTAGTTGACTGATTTGAGGTTTTAAAAGATAAAAATTAAAAAAAAAAATATTTAGACCCTCCTTAATAAATGTTAGTTTGCAGAACTTAATGACCTCCTAATATAAGTCACCTGTCAATAAAGGCCACATTATGTCTTTCCAAAGGCTTGCTTTTATGTTTACATGTTTGAGTGTGTTCTCATTTCGATCATCATAGTCCCTATCTAAGCTCTTGAGCTCTAATAGTAAAACATAGGATCGTTGACGGAGAGAACCGAACTTGGAAGAGGGGTTTGATCAACAGTCCTCGTGTCGACCATTCAAAACTGACATACTGATAAAACATTATAATCTACGTGCAATGCAAACAAAATGCAAACACGTACTCCATACAATGTTTGCCCTCAAAGACCGCTGATTATGCGATTTTCCCACTGCTGAAAATATTGTTGTTACCACTTCCATGGTCAGTCATATTTGATTCGTTTATTATGATTCTTATTCACTTAATTAAAAATGACAAATGAAATTCTCATTTTAAAGGTTCTAGAATTTTAGTCATTAACTAATATGGTATTTTTTATGGTTCATTAACTTAAGTTGTCCTTGCTTTGAACTTCTGTGTAAATTAATTGAAATATTCTGTTTCTCCGAATGATCATAAAAAATATAAGTTATGGATATGATCTGAAGACATTGTAAAAACTAATCAGTGTCATTCAGCATCATTTTTGTTAATAACCGGTTTAAAATACATCACTAATTTGATGTAAGAAGACAATAGTCGTATGAAACCCCCATGCCGACTAAATTATATCTGAACGTACAGGGTATATAGCGGATATTACTAAAACCAACTCAATTCAATTACTAGAATAATAAGGCCGTCTTTAAAAAATGTTGGTATGCGGTTACGCAGTCCAAACTCTTAACAATGGGAAGACAGGTAAGGTATTTGGTTTGGTGACGTATTCTGTATTGTAACGAAAAAAGGAAAAAGAACAAAAGATCCCTGAAAGAATATTTTTGGGCCAGGTAGGTGGACGCGTAACTGCAAGCCAAGTCTTTTATGGGGATTTCCTTATAGAGATTTAAAGACATGTCTTTTAGAATGACGTGACTCCGATACACAAACATGGCGAAACAAAACTCTCGAGTTAGTCGCTATATCAGGGTAGAGTCAAACCTTTGAACAAAGGTCATCCTCATGAAATACAAAACGTGACCTTTATTGACAGGTAGCCTTAATTCGTAGGTTGTGCAAGATACTAGTAATGAATGGCGTTTTTTTTTAAATTGTCTTGTATTCACATGGTGAGTTTTATTTGGAGGTGGCCGCTAACACAGGATTGACAGTATGAATATTTATCAGCCGCAGTTTTAAATGTGTTCATATTTTTTGTCATATTATATACAGACGTTTAATTACTTTTCGAACCTAAACTATATTCCAGTCTGTTGTAGTTAGATCATTGTGTCTGTAGTTTGACGTGTTTGCATTGAGTACAAATGCACTCTACTTCCCGAGTGATCTGGGGAAGTGTAATATGCCAGTAGTTCACGTACGAGAAGTAATCGGAAGTCAGTAGGCACATGACAAGACTTGAGTAAACGCCTTAAACACATTGAACAGCTACTATATAAGTGACCCCCCCCCCCCCAAATCCACATGTGGTCTAATCTCTTAATTGTTTTATTGCCCCTAATCAGATAAAACCAGTCTGGTTACGGTCTGTAGACTTGACACCTAGTCAAAAAGTGGGGTAATACATTTTATTGATTTACAGTGATAATAAGTTTATGACTAAATTGCTTTTGTTTTTATAAGCATAGAGTAACAGATTATGTAAACAGGTGCTAGTCTATCAATGACCCTGTCTGTTTTATTATCCCATACTGTGGAATTAGGGGACTTTCTGGTCCATAAGTCACATGCCTCGCATTCCTGCTTCAATGTCTTTAAACACATCTTAGCAATACAAAATACCCTTATTTTTAGGATTGCACCGACAGTTTCATTTCAGTGGGTTTTACCACAGACACTTGTTTAGAAAAAATTACCCCACCCACCACGGTCGCTCTTACTGTCAATATACACATAAATATGTATATGTATATTGACAGTAAGAGCGACCGGGGTGGGTGGGGTAATGTTTTCTAAACAAGTGTCAGTGGGTTTTACGCTGATTTTCAGCAATATTTCAGTTATAAATGTATACGACTGTCGATTCACCTGACCAGTTTTCCTGTATACCAATAACCCTTCGACAAGGAGTCGGCATATTCTCAACATGTGGAGGACATAATTTTTATCTTTGTAATTTTTCATAGGATGATATTTACTGCCGTGACTGAGAATCGAACTCGGATTTCCGGGTTACAAGGCCATCGCGATAATCACTGGACCGCGGTCACTGCATCGACCGGGGGTCTGTTTCTGAGTAACCAGAGACCCAACTGTGATACCTCAAGAACAAGCAATTCCAGGAAATTTCACCGGGTGAAACGGCTTACATAACACACCGGGCTTTGAGTTAATGCAAGGTTACAGAGGGAATATTTTGGAATATAAAATGTCTGTCTGGTTTAAGCAAGTTTCGTTATTCAAGAATTAAACGTGCATTATGTATACTCCATGTTAACTGTGTACAGGTCGAATAACATTTGTATTCATAGCATTGTACTGATAAGCCACTAAAAATCGGATCCTTTTAGGCCTGGGCCGAAAGTTCGGTTTTCTGAGAACTCCGGTTTTCATTGAACGTCTGAAAAGTTTCGAAATAAGGGACATGAAAAATCGTCCCATGTTCAGGTAATTTCGTCTGCATTGCATGGCATTTACTGAATATTGTATCTTTTCTAGACGAATTATACTTAAGAGTATTAGTTTATTATAGTTGTTTGCGAGTATATAGTGTAGTGTCTATTACTAGTTTTGGCTAATCCTGGCCATTTGATTGGCTAATGGTGATGAAAGAATCTAATAATAGTTGACAGGTAAGTAAATCATGAAGGCATTGCCTAGATAAGTTGTTGTGTGGTTATCTGAAGTTCGATGTGGTTGTATGATAGTGCTCAGATTTATGGTGAATTCGTTAACATTTAGGGTTGATTGTATGGTATGATATTACCATGTGCTTGTGAACTATATGCCTGCATTTATTCATTGTCAAATACTCATGATTATCATTATAATGTGTATTACTCATATCATGTAAATAGTTTATACCCTTGGATTGAATTAAATATACAGACAATATCCTTTATGAAAAAAGCAACTTCATACAAAAAGCATAAACCAATATGCTTCTTGTAATTCGTCTACCTATAACGTTTAGTTATAGTTTTTCTTGTTATTTTTATTGCTGATGTAATTGACATTCATTTCACATCATTCCAAGATTGACTCTGTTCTCTTTAATTCAGATGACATTGTCAATTGTCGTATTTTTTGTTTTTCCTTTATAGATGAAATCATACAATTTCTCTATCGCTGTATTGTTATCTCCAGACGTTCGATAAAAACATTAATTGCCTTTTAGACCCAGACATTCTTGTAATTATAATTATATTTGTCGGAGCAAAGATCGACCGTTAGCAAATTAATCAAGGTTGTATACGGCAGAACATATAAAACACGGAATGAAATGGAATTCACAAATTGAGAACATACAATGTTCCATAAGCGTTGTATCGTTTGTTTATTAATGCCTTCATCTTTCTACAAAGAAACACATCAAAGAAAAGAAAATTATCTGTCTACGTTCTGTCACCACTAACAATTTTATGCACGGACATTTTTTAAAAAAGTAATGAAATTACGCAAGTCTTGAGTTGTTTTCTGACAGACTGCTTCTGAAATAACGACGTTGGTATTTGACAATAGCTGATATGATGTACTTCCTGCTAATGTTTACTTACTTATTTGATCCAAAATATTATATTTACTGTCAAGTAAATAGGATGTTACACGTCGGACTGATGTCTCAATAGGGTTATGAAGTACAATTATAAGTGCATACGTTTCGATTTGTTTTCTAATGAATAATACGTAAGACATATATCCAATATCATGACATCTTAATAGTACTTGAAGAAAACTTTCATTTTTTCACTTATTTAGTGTGGCAGGCCCGCTTTCAAGAACAGTACCTCAGTAATATAAGCTTTCGCCAGTGTTTCTGGATTCTGTAAGCTTTTAATCGTTCAGTCAATCTGAGCTTTTCCTCATTCACAAAATAAAAGCCCTGTCTCAAATTGATTTATAGCGGACTCATTATCAAGTTTAATACAAAAGCTGTTGAGAAAACTGGTCGGAAAACGGAAATGGTCTTCAAAAAGCTATGCTGTGCAGTACGTAAGATTTTTTTTCTTTTTAACAAGAGCAATAAATTTCAGTATTCAAATTAATTATCAAAGAAATAACGATAATTGGACAGTGATATTTTTATAATATCAACACTGTTAGTAGAATTGAGCACATACGTCACCAATGTACATTTTTGTAGATATATAAACAATCCTGATCTAATGTCAGCAGTTGCTAAAGAAAATAATTGTTCTATACTAAAATGAGACTGTTTTCTAAGAGATAACGTAAGCAGACCAATATATCACGAAAAGAAAACAAATTAAGACATTTCAGTGAAAATAACGCAGAATGATTTTCAATATTTGAACTTTTTTAAAGATGTATATCTTTAGTTCGGGCCGGGATAATAGTTCACACAAGATAGAAAATGTCAGCAAAATCACAGAGAGCGGAAAATATCAGGGTCGCCAAACATTAGTTCAGCGGCGGACATCTTAATGTAATAACCGGTACACGCATTAGGTGCGGCTTATGAAATGCGCCACCATGACAATAAAGATAAGCTATTGGACACACACTTGTCACATAGCTTCTGGTGACATAAAGAAAATGACTCGTGATCGTAGAGTTTACTTTTAATCAAATTCAAATGTTCTCATTGTAACAAAAATCTAAAATCTGACTATATCATTATACTCGTTTCTCATTATCTCTCTGGTCTTACTATCTATACTAACATCTGATTCGAACTCGAACTCTCCAACTCTCCAACTCTCAGACACAAGACAATTAGTTATATTGAATCCAGAAATGTTATTGACAGCAGTGGGCGTTATCATCATTATCCAATGAAGTTTTGAATCCACAAATTTCTTGACCAATGAAATTATAGGTTAATTATCTGATGCAATACTAATTTGGAATGCCATGTTTTCATTTGTCTTACAATTTTTCGTCAATAAATTTACCAATAATTATTATTAACAAAGTTACAGTATAATGTAAACATCCCAAAATATCTTTAAACATCGTTTATCAGAAATGATATCTTTTTAACAGTTACGTAATTTTAAACTAACTTAATGGTGCGGAAACAATCATTTTGGAAGTTGTAATGTAACCCTTGTATGTGTATATACTCGTATACGATAAATGTGCTTTTTGTCCATGCATGTGGCCATTTTAGGACATAATAACTAGAATACACCATTCCTTCATCGTGTTAACATCCTACGCGTCAAATCATCAGTTACATCCTTACCACACCCGTTTAACTAATAACAAATGTAATTTATCCTTCGGCAAAAATGGTGTGAGGAACTTCCGTTCCTCGTTGTGAGCACCCATATTGTTTGTCAAAAAGGTAAGTTTTTCCAAAATTACGAAGAATACAGGTCTTGGTGTAAAAAATATCGAAATGCAGTCAGCTAGCTAGCTATATGAGTTTTATGAGTACGCACATATAAAAATATTGACCAGGATATTGGCGTTTTGGGCGTTATAGTTGGTCAGGCGAGAAGTTTAGTCAAGGCACCCCGAGTGACTGCGTCGTACGGTTTTACCATCAAATTGTCCACTAACAAGCAATATCTTTACATGTGCTGAAAACTAGCTAATTGCATTTCGATATGTTTACACAAAGGCGTGTATTCTTTCTAAAGTATGAAATAACTTACAACATTTTTGCCGAAGGATAAATTACACTCGTTATAAGTTAAACGGGCGTGCTTAATAATTATATATATACGGTCATAAACTCAAAATAGCATGGCTCCTTATTTTGTTATCTTCGCGCGCTCCGGGACCCTTTTAAACATAAGTGAATGGTACTTGATACGCATATATGCATCGGTAGTTCCAAAAAGACAATACTTTAAAATAGTATATAACGACAAAGTTTCATTACTGTAACACTTATTTATACACTGCCGTTCCAACGATATTAAAAATGTCCATGTACATGTATGTTTGTATAAACCCTCGCACTTTTATATACTTTTATGTGTTTAATCATAGAATAACTATTATACTATGATTTCAGAATTAATTCATGTGGTATTATTTTTATATATCGAGATCTCTTTGCAATTAACTGGAATAAAATATATGATTATTAATATCGGCGTACAGTTTTATTGCTCAGAAGTCATCCGAGAATCATATAAGAATCATATAAGAATCATATAAGAATCGTATAAGAATCTTATAAAAGGATTAAATTTTATACATATTTTCTGCACTCGCTCATAGAAACCCGTGGTTACAATTCTCATAAACTGTTTCCCGTTGACTTGGTGCACTGCATCATGGTACGGAAACCAGTTTACAATTCTCATACCGTAGAGTTATCGTTCCTGTTAACGCCAACAAATTACATAAACGGGAACCAGTTTAATTTTTTAATCCTCATGAAAAATAGCGCCTCAAACGACAACTGTGTAGAAAGATTACTGCTGAGATTTCCCAGTCTAAAACACCTGATGAATGCGATATTTATTGCTACTTTCTTAGGCACAAATAAGCATTTATTAAGATATTGATTACATGACATTAAACATTGTGCTAATTTAGGTCCAATGACAGGCTGATAAAACTTAATCGTCTGAAACTTAGTATATATACCATAAGCACGATATATGTTTCTGTTTAAAGATGATTTTTTTCACCGATATGTCTATGAAACATACAGAATAATCAAAGTACTGAAAGTACTTATTGAAGCTGAACTAACATAGACTTACACTGCAACATGGAATGGGAAATATTTTCACAATTGCATAGCGGGTGTACATAGAAAAAACGTAGTACATGTACTTTGGTCCGCATCACAATTAATGCGTGCCGAGCGAGTGACAGCTATGGAAACTGAACTATCCAAAAAACTTAAAGGTTCATACATATATGTATATATTCATATGATATCGCTCTCCCCAATATTTATTTACGGGCACGCAATTAATTCATTAGTACAAAAAGAAACATCATTGAATAAGAACACACTCGAATGAGAACATATGGCACAGATGGCATGTGTCACACCATGGTTTTGGAGACGGCAGCGGAAAACATATCTTTTTTTTTGGGGGGGGGGGCTAAGAATCGATAGAGTTGTAATGATTATATTAACCAACATACTGAAATTATACTATAGCCTATTTATTCAATTCCTTCGGCGGCTAAGGTTGAGAACTATAGCCGTGCATTTTCTTATTAAAGAGCATACATAAACACATATCATACATGATCTATGTTGTGATAGGCCATGCATGATTCGGTGAGGATGGCGTGTGAAACTGACAAGATGAATTAAGATAATAATTTGTTAAAATGAAATTGTACTTCCTCTATAGATTTTGTCTATTTGTCATTCATACAGTCCAAACACTGAATGGATTTTTGTACAAACCTCAATCCCTTCCAAAAATGAAAATAAAAAAGACGATGTAACTATTCAATATAGAATAACGTACGTGTCTATGATACATATTTGTCCATGAAATTACAATCACGAAAAAAACACATTAAAACTGATATAATAGGTTAACCTGACCACAAAACCATCCGAAACTATACATTTGTTTAAGGATTCTATCAGACTTTCTTAGAAATTGTGTTAAAAATCATTAAACATATGACATTTCAAAAAAGGAAACAGATTTCGAACTTTTGCATCTAAAATGGTATTTTCAATATTTTTTTTTCACTTTCTGTCAAATGTCTTGGTGATATTGGCTGTAGTCACATGTCAAGTAAACAGGTTCTGCTTCCTGAATTTCCCCATTAGGGCTTTACCCTGGACCCACTAAGGACCCAACACTCCCCTGCCTACCCTCCAGCTTTAAAAAGTCACCATCTTTAGTACTAATAGCTAGAGTTCCTTGAGAATGATAAGAATACTCGCCATATCATTAAAATCATCCAAACATTATTAATAATTAGTCGGAAAAAGTCATCGTAAAAATCCTATTACGTACACACAGTTCAATTAGATGATCAATAAACGTCATAAAAATACGCCGAAGATATCCGATTGGTTTTTAAGTCAAACATTGCACACGCATTATTTTCCCAGTGCAGAAAAAAACTTAAATTATTAGCACTAAAGTGAAGTAGAGGAAACAGTAAGTGGAGTATATTAATGAGTGTTCTAGTGTAGTGCTACTTGCGAGAAGGTTGCAAACTGCATTAACTTGTGGAAAAGCTACAGATGTAGTTGACAACAAAGAAGTTCCTCACAAATCACGATCTCTGATTAGAATTAATTGAATTGGAACATATAATGTACACGCAGACAAAGGCATTATAAATGGTTAATTAGTACTTAGGCCACGGTTTTTTCTAACTCAATAAAATCTTATTTTTTATCTACGGACCTTGACTATTACTGCGCATACTTAAAATTTGCAATTTTCTTTTTTTTTTCATTTCTCTTTGTTGATAATGGATGTAATTAACCTCTGGAAAAAATATCGCGAGATTCTCAGCATTCACAAGCGAGATTTACATTGATCGAATTCTTCAATCATAGAAACATAATTAAGATGGCTAAAAAGTACAGAACAGTTCCAAAGAATTGAAGAGATGTTTGGTGACATAGGATATTGAAACATGAATAGGTAATACAGTGCGATCTCTCCAAAGCAACATCCTTTGAAGTAGCAAAATTATGTTGTTGAGAGGTTAAAATCAATGGTTAAATCTGGCAGTGGGAAAGATCATACTGTTGTAGCAGGGAGGCTGTTGCTCAAGCGAGGGCCGCTCTGGGGAGGTTGTACTGTATTCAGAATGGACAAGAGATTTTTTATCAGTAAATATTGTTTTAGTTGTTGGATGAACAATACAGATATTTCCCCTGGGTTTACCATGACAATGTGTATTTTCATGTTTATCATTTACAAACCATTTACAAGTTGAACTAGAATGAAGTCAATAACGTATAGATCAATCTAATGCGACGTTTCTCTCATTACAGGTTGACAGTGCTGGAAAATGTGACTAGCTTGCAT
This sequence comes from Lutraria lutraria, assembly GCA_964023205.1. Classification (NCBI taxonomy): domain Eukaryota; kingdom Metazoa; phylum Mollusca; class Bivalvia; order Venerida; family Mactridae; genus Lutraria; species Lutraria lutraria. The sequence goes on from OZ026841.1 coordinate 19,380,232, forward strand.
TTTTTTCACTCAATATATTTTGAGTGTTTTTATTTCATTACAATACAACCTCTGTAGAGGAACACCCTGTGGGAGCTGCAAATATTGGGCGTTGTTTATAGGTAGTTCTACAGAGGTTAAATTTATAGTAAATATCAGCTTAGGGAAATTTTGAAGGTGTTGTTATAGAGAGGTTGTTGCTCTACAGAGGGCCACTCTGGAGAGGTTTTACTGTATTTTTAGATTGACACAATTATAACATTTGTAGACACATTCATTGAAGTATTCTGTTGTATGCGTGTCCTCATACTGTTCTTTATCCGACAATTATGTAGTATGGCTTCCTCAGGTAGGCAATTCTAGTACTTGTATAAGTAATTGGAAACTACGTATCTATCTAAGAAAATTTCTTAAAGTTAAGACACCTCGCATCTTGACTAAACTTTTAAGATAAAAATAGACGATCTTATAAGATTGTTTCTAAGATTTTTTCACTTTAAGACGAAAAATCTTACAAAACTTGGTGAAAACTAAGATAATTTCGGGATTCTTAAATATTTTTTCATCTATAGTTGGTTTGTGAATACGGGCCCTGGTCTTCACTAACAAAACCAACCCTACGTACACTTTTCTGTCCAGTCAAGTTTCTTTCTTGCCGATGTTTATTTTCACATGAACTATATCTCCGAACTTAAAGTATCTCTGAGCTACCAAACACATTACCCCAGGGAATGTCAGTGGAAACATAAAACATTGTATTTATTATTTTGGACTTAACCAGTTATATAAAATATGTTCTCATCACATGAGTGTGATCACTCACATACGAGCGGAGGAAAATACCGCATCCATTTTGCTAAAACATCCTACTTAGGCGTTTTTAAACGTGATGTATCATACACATTTAAAGGAAATGTATTTTCTGACATTTTATTTTAAGAATAAGTAAGGCAATTATTTCCTATGACTGGTTAAGATCAGTTGGTTGCACTATGTTACTTGATAACAAGTAACTTGGTTGGCCTGTAAATGTTGTTTTGACCAACGAAATTTGAGTATTGGGTGTTAACGAAAATGTTTGATTTCTCGTGCATATGATTGCATTCAGTTTCGTGCACTTATTCTTACCATAGGTATATTTATGTGGTAACAATGTTTACGGAATCCTTGCTTGTACTGAACTATGCGGAGTTTAGGAAAAGTAAAATGTATGCGGGGTATACAAGTACAAAATGTATACTAGTATTGTGTATGGGTATTACGTAGAAGGTTGTACATAGCAAGCATTGCCCTAGTGCTACTTACAAATTGGAGATTTACCCAAAACTTCGATCTTTATATAGTGTTGATATACAACTTTGTCTCTTACAAAGAAAAACAAATCAAAATAATTTATATATTTTGATATCAAATGAGAGTTTCAAAGTTTGTGTTATTTTGTTGAATAACATGTACACGTCTGTTATCATTGTAAGCTACTTGTTGATCAATATACAGTGCAACCTCTCCAAGGCAACACGTACCATTACGAGATTAGCAATTTTTTTGTTGTTGTTAAGAGATTGTTGCTCTCCAGATCAAATTAATAGTTAAATCGTGCAGTGAGAAACACATGCTGTTGTTGAAGTGAGGTTGTTGCTGAAGAGGTGGCCGCTGGGTCCGTATTCCGAAAGCATCTTAAGACCAGTCATCAAAAGTGTGAAAATGAATTATCATTTTCATAATTGGCATCTTTAAAACAAAGATAAAATCATATCATGGTGATTTCCTCCACAAAAGAGTTAAGGAATAACTCGAATTTAAGGAAAACTATAACTTAAGTTAAAAAATTACTTAAGATGCTTTGAGAATACGGACCCAGAGTCTAATTGTTCTGTACAGTGAAACTTCAATATTGAGCGTATCTTTGACATCAAATAAATCAGTGCTTCTACTAATATAGCACCATTATTAAGCTGAAAATAATGTTAAGTAGTCTGAATAAATGGTTGTTCTAATGAAGTCATGTGATATGGAGCACAGGCTATCGGCATGTGATAACAGCAAAATAAAGTTAAAAAAAAAAAAATTGTTCAGCATATATATATTATAGAGTAAAGGTATAGAACTCCTGGGTTCAGAAATCACACCGGTCATGTTCATCAAGGTCCTGTTGTAACAATTCTGAACCGATTCTTAAAAGCCTGGGCTTATTCGACGCAGAAATAATTTCTCTTTAACCACCATCCATTCTTATATCCATATATTGCTCTGAACTGGAGCAACAAGCCCTTCAACCTACAAAAAGTACTACTCGCCATCGATGTGACCTAAGTTTGTTTTCATTAGATACAGAGTAAATTTCTTTATTCCTTCGGGATTTCATACCCACTCCGGTGTAAATCGAAAGAAAATCAAATTTGTTATCATTTTTTTTTTTTTTAACTTTATTTTGCTGTTATCACATGCCGATAGCCTGTGATATGGAGGTGACCACTTCGTGAAGTTGTACAGTACAGTTGGGTTTTATTAAAAAAAAGTACATTAGTATATTAAAATATTAATAATATAAAGAAACATTGAAATATTTTATAACAGTTTTTATTATAACCAATAAAGGCCATACCATGAACATAACTTTAGATTGAGCTTAAACATTTAAAAAAAGGAACACATGCTTGCCATATAGACCCTTAACTTGAACATATGAAAAGTTTAATAAATAAATATCATATTGTACAATGCATTTAGTAAATATTTGCAATTACAGCCAAACCTGTGAACAAAGGCCACTTTATTCAAGTCATTTTGTTCTAAATTCTCAATGGCGGTTTAAAGAACTTATTTCATAGTGGCCTTTATCTTAAGTTGGCCACAAACACAGGTTTGACTTTATTTATATCAAAATAAGCAATAATTCAAAATACTATAAAAATATTCAACAAGAACTAAAAATCATCTGTAAATAAACATCAACTGTTAGGCCTGTATATTAATTATTTCTTTTTTAAGCATCAAAGTTTTCTGAATGAAGAAGTGTAATATCATAAACTGACCATTTTATGAACTCTCTACAATGGTCTTCAAACTCTGGTTTGACTGTAATTTCAAGCTTTCGACAATTCCTCATAAAACAGCAATAGGCTGAAGTATGTATAACGTGCTTAATTATAACATACCAAAATAGAATAGGACAATGATTGTCTATGTAAGACAGTAATAACTGTATAATTACTATAATATCAATAAATCTTACTTAAGATATTCTTCTGGACAACAAGAAGTATTTGATAGTGAAGAAAAATCATTATATAATGGTTAAAGAATGTAATTATTCCGACAATATCTTGTTAATTATACCATGTGATCATTCAAGTTCAATTAACATTTCACCATCCTAAGTACACTTAAAAAGCATGGCTCGAGTACAGTGCAATAACAAAAAAAAAAAAAACATATTTTTCAATGCTTAGAACCAACATGATAGGCAAGAGCAGAGCTTGAACCAAAAGGCTTGTTACAAGTTTTACACTGCCATTTAGAACCAAATTCGCTATGTTTCATGTCCCTGTGACGCCGCAACATTGGTTTTGTCCTGAATGCCATACCACAAGTCTCACAAACCTCATTTTTCTTATCTCCATGAACGGATTTCATATGCTCAGAAGCGTAGTATTTACTCTTAAATGAAGAACCACATATTTCACATGAAAATCTCTCCTGTTCCTCAGTGGAGGTATTTTCCAGGTTATGTCTCTCAAGATGCAGCTTAAGGCCACCCTTTTTCAAGAATGACATTCCACAGATGTCGCAAATATTGTCTCCAGTAGTCGCAGGAGGCTTTGGTGCACGCTTTGTCTTAACACCCATGTGTTCCAATCCCTTATGCCTCTTCAGATCAACAGTATTCTTAAACACTTTGTCACATTGAGGGCATGGAATCTTATTGTTCGAGTGCATTCGACTCCAGTGTAATTTAAGTTGGGAATGGGTGTTGAAAGCATGTTTGCATACATTGCAATTGAATGGCTTCTTTCCAGTATGCAGACGAACATGTTCTGCCAAATGACCAGGTTGTATGAACTTCTTTCCACAATATTTACATTCATAGTTTCTCTCACCAGTATGAGTCCAAGTGTGCCGTTTCCATTCATTCTTGGTGACAAATCGCTTGTCACAATAACTGCATTTGTGAATTCTTGCACTTTCTGGAGCATGTCTGCGAATGTGATTTTTCAAGTTTTTAAATGATCCTATTTTCTGTCCACAATGGAGGCATATGAATTTCTTCTCTGCTTGACTGTAGGTGTATATATTATCTGATACAAACATCACCTCAGCTGCTGCAGCTTTGGCACTTTCTCCACTACCACTAGCAGCACTAAATGATGTATCTAGAAGTTCTTCTTTGATAAATCTAGCCTCATCAATGTGATATTCTACAACAGTTTCAGTATTTTCTGTATTTATGACATTTTCTGTATTAGTAACACTTATGTTAACAATATCCTGTTTTGCATTGTCATCAATTTTAGCAGAAGCTGCAGCAATATTAATCAAACTCTGAGAGACATTATCAGTCTGTAAGGATTCCGAATTAGCATACGCATCACTGACTGAACTGGTAATGGTTTGCAAACCTTCACCAGTAAATATCATGTGAGTAGATCCAGAAGAGCTTGCACTTGAAGGTGGTATGTTTCCTGTGAGATGTTGAGCAAGCTGACTTCTTTGCAACAGAGCCTCACGACTTTCTTCTGCATCTATAGCTGGTTCAACCATTTCTTCATATTCTGCATCAGCCTGTTCAATAACAGAATAATTATGCATTTGTCCTTCATCAGCATTTTCATCGTACTTTGCAACAAGTTCTTCTGCAATCACTGGTTTCTCTATAGACCCTCCATTCTCTAAGTTTTCATCTTGAGATACCACTACTTCATCAGAAGAGTAAGTTTTGATATTGTTAGGTACACCACTTGGCTCACTGGTGCTCATATATGCCACATTCTGGTCGGTTGACAATTCTCTTTGAAGCATATTCAGTTCATTAGGATTAATTTCCCCAGTGGCCACTTGTTGTAATCCTTCAACTGAAATTTGAACATATTCAACACCACTTGAATTGATTGTGTGAATTTGATTGGTTTCTTGGCCCTGAATTTCAGAAGTCAACATAGTTTGTTCCACAAAAGTTTCTTCAACATCAGATTCATTTCTAGCCTCAATATCACATCCTACTTCATTGTTAAAGTCATTAGCAACTATTTGCGTTACATCTTTAGTGCCAATATCTTCAGACTCATCTTGTATCACATCAGTGACTTCATTGGTGACATATTGTTCTTCTTCAGCACCTTGTTCAAGAATAATTTCTTTGGTTTTATCATCTCCTTCAGGTAGACACACATATATAAGAGACCCATCTTCACTCTGGTATGCCATAACTTGTTCATTTCCATCCGTTGTTACATTTTGTGAAACTATAGATACCAATTCTTCCATCGTTGTTGGTAAAGTCTGATTGTCGTATGAAGAATTAGGTTCATCTTGGCTAACACCTTTTACATTTATATCCTCTGAAGTCATTTCAGTATATGAATCATCGATTCTTTCATTAAAATGTTCTACTTGTTCATTATTTATTTCTGTAATTCCATTGTTGTACATTTTGGATTTGTTTAAGCTAGCCAACACATCTTCATCTGCATCAAGCATGTGTTTAATAATCTCATCCTCTTCTTGATAAATACTCTTCTTAACAGAGGTATGTACCTCTGTCTCAGTAAATCCAGAGAGTTCTGTCAACTGCTTAGCTATTGACAGTAATTCTTCATGCTCAGGTTCACTTTCTTGAACATGAACAACATGTTCCTTGCCAAATTCCTCGACAATAATCTCCACTGGTTTCACACTGGCTTCATTCTGCAAACTTCTATCTGCTTGATTTACATACATTATTTCGCCAGTGAGCGCATTTTCTGCCTCATTTCCACCATATTCTGTCATGAGCAATTGTGATTCCATTTTCTTAGCTCTGAACTTTCTACCTCTCTCCTGCAAATCTTTCATACCTTGTTCGAGATCTTCTTGGAAAAAGTGACCTTGATCAACTTTATGAAAATACATGGTTACGAAACTGGAAAATGTAGTATTGCACATGTGACATTGGAATGGCTTTTCAGGACTATGCAATTCGATATGTTTCATCAGCATTGGATAATGAGGGAAGGAGTCTTCACACAGATGACATTGGTAGCTTTTTGTGAGTCCATCTCCATCTCTGTTGTATTTCTGCATGTGACGCGATAGCTCACCACGAGTTGTATACCCTTTATTACAGTACATGCATTTGTAAGGCTTTAATGTATCATGAAAGACTACATGGGAGGTAAGTCCACCTCTCTGTCGGAATGTAGTCTTACATATGAAACATTGGTAACTTTTTGTGTTGGTATGAACACGATAATGATCGGTTAAATTAGCTTGTTGCTTGAATGCCTTGTCACAATAATTGCATTTGTATGGACGGAAATCTGAATGAGACCTTGTATGCTTCCTGAATTCTGTCAAGCGCACAAACCCAGATCCACAAACCTTGCATCTGTATGGTTGATCCTCATCTCGCACATGAGCACGGCGCACATGCAACTTGATATATTTCAATTTAGAGAAACTCCGCCCACATAGTAAACACTTATGGGGATTCTTTGATCCTCGTTCAAATACAATCAGTTCTTTTAACACTGCATTCATACTGGTTTCACTTAGCTTTGGTAAGAATTGTTTCCCCTCATCTTGGCCAATATGTATAACATGAGTAGTAGGATCATCGTTGCCAAGATTTGGATTTCTAGCACTTAAATGGGACACCAATGTTGATTTCACGTCCCTTTTATGATGTTTATGACAATGGGCATCTCGCAATTGTTTGGATGAGAAGTATTTATCCGGACACATTTCGCACTGGAATACTTTTGAACTGGCTATATCTGCATGGTTAAATTTCATATGCACATACAGCGTAACCTTGTGGCAGGTATTCTTTAAACAAATCCTACATTTTGAACTTCCTTCTGGGGTGCTAAGTATATCAGAAGAGCATATAGAACAGGTACATGTTTCAAGATCACTATGGTAGTTTAATACATGTCGATTAAAAGTTTTTTCGAATACTGACTTCTTACAAAAAGTACAATTGATCACAAGATGAGGTTCACTGTGAGATCGAACATGCATTTTCAGATTCCTTTTTGTGAACCTGAAATTTAAAAAATAATATTGTTAAACATTGCTAATAAGTTGCTTCGGACCCAGGTATTACCAACACAAGGTAAAAAAGCAGACAGAATATATCCACAATGTTGAAGAAACTATTTAGTTTAAGAATGACTTATGAATAAATACCAATTATTGGTCATTATGGTAATCATTATTACAGAATGGCGTAAACAAAATAGCTGGTTTCTGGCTACATGCTTATTGAGAAATAGGGTATGTACTACATGTATGTAGCCTAGGTAAGTATATTTATTTTGGAGGGGGGGAAGGTCTTATAATTCTTGAAAGCATTTAGAAGGGTAAAAAAGTGAGACAATAGCTAATAAAAAAGGTTAGGTTTGGGAATAAGGGCAATAAAATTAGGACAGATTAGGTAACCGGAAACAAAAAATTTAAATCTAAATAAAAGGTTGGTAACATATCATAAAATACCAAATAACTTTAACTGCATAATGCAGATAACCTTAACATGCAATCTCACACAATCTTATAACATTTATACAACCAAAAGTCATTAAACAGTCAACAACACAAATATTTTAGAATAATGCTAAAAGCTTTCTGTCCATTTTAGTTAGTAATAAATAAGTTACAAAAATTGATGGGTCTATAGAAAAAAATCATAACTGAATGCACACTCTCATTACGAACAGTTATAAATACTTAAAAAATAAGCAGTGTAGACAATAAACAGTATAAAGAGAAGACCATTTGGTTAAAAATGTAAGAAAGACTAACAGCCAAGGATCCAGAAAAAATAAGAAATTTAACCTCAGCCAGTCTTACATTTCACCAGGCCATGGTTCAGTGGTTAGTGCGCTAGATCTGTGACCTGGCGATCCAGGTTTGATTCCCGATCATGGCTGGGGTTTACCATGGAAATTGGACAATGCTGATTTTCCTTTACATGTGGAGACATTGCCGGCTTCTAGTGGAAGATAAAGTTAGTACTGGTTAGAATACAGTCAAGTTCAGGAAACTGGTTATATGAATGAGCTGTCTTATATAACTAAAAATTGTTAAAAAATAGCTTTAAGGACATATCCGGTAGTTGCTATTGCGCAATGTAGTGCGCATCTGTGACGTTAATTTTGCTATTAAACATATTGTCAAAATGAAAACGTATAGAGAGAATTTGTTTAAACTTTGCATGATCATAGCATATGATAAAAGAAACATTTTAAACGAAAAGAAAATGGGGGTTGCGGTGATTGTTTCTGAGTTATCTGCCTTTGTTTATGACGTTTTGGCTTAATTTATGTCATTTCAAGGGCAGGTCACTCATACATAAATCTTAAATACCATATTTTTACTTTTGGTTTATGTTTCTCATTTTATTCTTGGTCATGATACAAAATTTCATGCAATTCCATTGAAATATTTTATTAGCTTTTTTCAGTTGAAGTTAACAGACTGACAATTCTTCAAAATTAAACCAAGTTTTAGGAAAATTGGCATTGGTTACGGTAAACAAGAAACAAATAGAAAAATACTCATTAGCAGTTCTTGAAATTTTGGACGATTGCATAAAAAGAAGTCGGCTACTTAAAAAGGAAAATAAATAAGACCTTGTTTTCCTACATTATGAATTATCTGCCCTTGAAATGACCTAAAATGAGCCATAATTTCACATTCAAGGGCAGATAACTCAAAAACGAGCACCGTGACCCTCATTTTTGTTTATCTTAAAATGTTTCTATTATCATATGCTATGATCATGCAAAGTTTTTAAAAAATCTCTCTATACGTTTTTATTTTGCCTATATGTCTATGTGTAAAATTGTGGAAACTGTCAGATATGTCCTTAAACTCAAATAAATAAATATTTACATTTCACCACAGACATCACACATCTCTGTCATGTCCGCATGCTCATGTTCAATGTGAGTATCTCTGGAAACCATGGATGAGAAATGCTGTCTACAGGCCGGGCATTGGAAGGTTGGTGTTCTTGTCTTCTTGTGCATTGCCAGATGTTGCTTCAAGAAATGGCTGGATGAGAATAATTTAGAGCAGATCTCACATTTATACACTCCTTGGTCTGAAATTTAATGATCAGAAATGCAATAATTATGTGGTATATGACGATAATTCATACTCAATTTTTCAATTTGTCTTTTTGATTCGTGAATACCCGAGTACTCGGATACTCACCTCAGCCCTAGTCAATATGTGAACAATAACAAAGAAATTAGCTTAACTATTTGGATAAGTAAAAAGAATCTATGTAATAATGATAAATATTTCTTGCATCAATGAATAATATTTAGATAAGGTACTTAAGAAAACAAGAAGTGTATATGAAACACGGATGCCCCTAAATAAGACAAGGACCTTTGACCTATTTACAATGTAATTTAAAATCTATAGAGGACACCTAGACGGGATGACCAACCTCTGAATGAAATCTGAGGAAATACGGCCAAGTTGTTCTCTTGTTATTGGTCGCCTGGTCGGACAAGGTTTTTGCGCTGAAGGTCACTGTGACTGTGACCTTTGACATACTGTTATCAAAATCGATAGGGGTCAACTACATGTAATGACCAATCCCTTGACCTAATATGAGGAGCTAAGACTAAATCATGCTCTAGTTATTAGTTGGACAAGAATTGGTTATGAGCGGGCTGACTGACACATGCAAAGCTAAATACCTCCTTTTCTTTGAAAGGGGGCATAATTATGTGATGAAATGGATGTACCTACTCCATAATCAGTAAAATAACAAGTTTGACCATTGAACATTTGCCTAAAATGGTCAAACTTACATTACAGAAGTAGGAATTTCATTTGACTCTTCAAAATATTATTAGCCAATGGTCATTTTTACCCTGAACATCTTATAGACGTAAGTACCATAACATAAATAATTAATTTTTTTTTTAAAAAAACAGTACAAAAAGGGAGAGCCATTAAATAACGACATACCAATAGGAAACTTGTGTCTAGGAGCATGTTCTCGCATAAAATGATTCTGTAGCAAAGACCAATATTTGCACCTGTAACAAAAAGAGATACATTAATTCAAGTAAGCAGTGCTGTGTAATTGTCCAATGGTACAGCAAGTTCAAATAGTCTTATTGCCTTAAATAACCATTCATATCAGCAAATGATTTGCATCAGCTTAAATCTATGCAATGTATAATTTTCCACCATGATAATTATGTGACTGAAACTATGGGATATAAGTTTATTTGTCCCCCCCCCACCACATCTGATTCTGCATCCAAGTTTATTTGTCCCCCCACACACATCTGAGTTTGCGTACAAGTTTATATATATTTACATTCACTCTTAATTTTCTGTAGGAAAAATTTAGCGTTTATTTATCCGATGCAATCGGCCTGCCAAGACTGCCTCCAAGGGCGGAGCATCAAAACCAACGATTCCGATTGTTAGATGCTGTCAGTGATAGCGCTTAATTATATTCTTACTGTACTAGGTACTTATCAGTCTAAATCTAGTAACAATTAATCCAAAACATGTTTTATGCGCGTTCACTGTCAGAATTATGTCTTTGTTTACAACTCGGCTTTAATTGTAAAAACAACTTTGTAAAAACATTTTAATGCGGTTCAAATACTAATTTAAAAATTAACAATAGGATTAATAATTACTGAAATTACTGATTCTACATATTAAAAATTCGCAAAACATACTAAAACAAGAGAACTTATTCTTTGACACAGAAATACTAAAAAGCCTAATCACATTTTAAGCCGTACCGGGGGCAGTCATTAGCTGTTCTTGATTCCGAATTTACCACATATTTCGGCTCCATTTTTGGAAAGGAGAAAATGTAAATAATACTAAGGAATGAATCTTATTTTTCTGCGTTTATGCAATATAAATGCTCAGACGGGGTTTTGAAAATTCTGTGAAGCACGTTAAAAATTATTGATATTACATATAGTTATGCAACCGACACATAAAAAAAGCTTTCCTTCTTTATTCCAGATGTCTATTTGAGATTTGACTACATGTACAGTGCAACCTCTCCAACATAAACTTAGTGATATTTGGACATGGACACATACCTGAAGTTACATGTAGTACACTGCCAGGAACCAGCCTTCTTGTATTTATGTTGAATGATTTTATGTATCTTAAGTTTGGAACCAGTAGAAAATGACAAACTACAGATATTACAAGAAAACCTGAAACAAATAAATGAATTAATTGAATCTAATATGTAACATTCACAATGATATGTAATGAAAAGAAAAATTGTGCAAACACAAGTTTGACTGTTTATCTTTGCATTTCAAAAATTTCATATCAGAAGTGTATTGTTTCAAAAGATTCAAAAGAAAGCACACCAAGTTTGAATAATTTCTAGAATGAAATGTAATATACTTGTCAACAACACAGTTAATCTCACATGAAGACCACCTGGTTTTAAAGACAAAATCTTGGATCTTTCTGCATCCGACCATCAATCTATCATTGAAATTTTTGGTATACAGTTATTTGACCAACTCCAAACATTCCACAACCTTTTTGTTAGTGATTCTTTTTTCCCATTTTTTTTTGTATTCAGTTCAAGAACATGTATATGATATTAACAAAAAAATTGCATAACTGCATACCAACATCTTTGTAAGGATGGATGGTCTCTTAATAATAATTGGTTATCATACCTCTAAATAGAATGATAACGGTCGCCACAATTAGATACAGAATTACAAATAGTGACTGTTGATTGTTAAATAAGAATACCTGAAGAATCTGTTAGTTTTATGATGCAATTTTTTGTGTATTCTTGCAGCCAAATTAGTCGTAAAAGTCTTTCGACATTTTTTACATTGTTTCCTCACTTTTCCTGAAAGCAAAATGAACATTTTTGTTATCAAATTTCAATACACTCTAACCATTTAATATCTCCAAAGAAGTTACCCAATCAGTTAATCACATTCAATTTCAATCTTCAAACTCCTTGATCAACACTTTTTCTCGTCAGTCAAATTAATCCATTTAAAATGTTTAAAACAATTTAGTAAAGAACAGAATACAAATAAACACTTTTTCCTTTGCATGCTTGATTAAGAAGGCAAGATTGAAATTGAATGTTTGAGTGTTTTCCTTCAACTTTTCTTTACATTAAAAGTATCAGAACTATTTATTACAGTCACATATCTATAGACGAAAAAAATGACATTTAGACTTAAGCAAATTTCTTTTGGAAACAACCAAAAATCATTTTCAAGAAACCTGAATACAAAATTAATGAACTGATTTTGCTTTTGAAACACATAAATGATAAATAATAGCCTACTTGATGATTGCTTGTTCAATTTGAGAGGAGTATTTTCTGTCTCACTAGACTGTGCCACATCTGCTTGGACATAGCTTGGTGGTATGAAATCTCCTTAAAACATAAATAAAATAAGATTGTTTATCTGTTGTTAAATGGCCCATCCAACAGCTATGGTCATTTCAGGGTTGTCCAAGAGAGAGAGAGAGGAGAGAATACATAAGAGAACTGGGCCGGTATTCAATAAACATCTTAAGATTTTCTTTAACTAAGTGTAAATTTTGTTCATGGTAAAAGTTTGTAAACCAGTCATCAAAAATGTGAAAATGAATAATCATTTTCATAATTGGCATCTTTAAAACAAAGATGAAATCATATCATTGTGATTTCCTCCTTTATATTAGTACGAAAGAGTTCAGGGAAAAGCCTAATTTAAGGAAAAATATAACTTAAGTTTAAAAATTACTTAAGATGTTTATTGAATACCGGCCCTGGGCATTTGTATCCCTACTCTTATTTTGTATCTAAAGTCTTCCTGGTTACTTAATGGTGCCCAGTGTAAAGCACCGATACAAACCTCACCTGTTACCTGTGATTTTCTTAACACAGTACTTGGCTCGGTAGTTGGAATGGGGACACTGAAAATGTGTCCCTGAAAAATCAGAAGGTGAAAATAAAATAAGAAAACTGAACAATGTTTAGCTTCTTTAGCCTGTTTACATTTATGTCCAAAGAATGATGGCTAGACAGTTTTAAAGAACACTGTGGTTTGATTACAAGATATAGAGAGCAAAACTGCATCTAAAGTAACTTGATTTTATTTTATTGTTATTATTAATATAATTTTAAGTAAACCTAACATAGAATGAGAAATTCTGGCATTTAATAGTTAAAAGAAATTAAAGAAAATGGACTTACCTGCAGCATTACAAACAATATCAATCACTTGATCCATAGTTTGATAAACCTCATACATGTCTTTGTGGTGGTTTTTGATGTGTACCAGCAGACTTTTCTTCCACACATATTTCGCTCCACACAGAACACATCCATGGTGTAGAACCCTACCGCCATTTGTTAAAGGGGTCAAGGCCTCAGAATCTGGATTCCCATTAGCCCTTTTCGTTGTTGCATATTTAAACTTTGTGTACTCCATGTTCAGGAAATGTTTGGTATATTTGCGATGTTTTTCTTGAAAATGCTGCTTCATTGTTTTTACACTGCGTCGAATCGTTCCACACTTCAAACACTCGATTAGTTTCGAACTCTTTCTTGCAGTACTACCATAAGCAGGGAGAGCAGCATTTGCTACATACTCAATATGAACATTGTAAGGTTTCCCATAATGCACATTCCGAATATGGCGGATTATACTCTTGCGCCAGTGGTTAACAACATTACAATATGGACATTGATATCCACCAGCATCAGTTAAGTTTTCACCATCCTCCACCACATGTATGACATCCTTGGTCTTGATTTTCTTCAAATCGGGATGAGAAAGGGCAACATGTTCGATAATTGCTTTTTTCTCCTTCGCTCTATAATCACAATATGGACAACAAAACTGTTCAGTAACACTGTTCTTTGTAGTATCCAGATTCACAATTTCATACTTTTCTTCTTTACCATGCACTGACATAAAATGCTGAACAATGCCTCTATGAGTATTGAAGAAACCATTACAAACTTCGCATCTAAAAACAGTGTTACCATCCTCCTCATTCTCAAGTATACACTTTTCTACTTTATATTCTTTCAACTCTGGATGTGAAATCTTCATGTGTCGAACTGTAGCGACCAACCACTTGCTACCTTGACCACATACTGGACATTTGTACACTGATCTATCAGTAAGATAATTCTCAGTCAACTTCTCAATGAGGTTTTCATCAAAATCTGATCTTTGATGATCAGCTGCAACATGAGCAGCAACTTCAGACTTTGTTTCAAAAACTGTATCACAAAAAATACATTTAAAATAGTCTTCACCATCATCATGATCAATAAGATAATCCAAAGTATTACATAAGGTCATGCTAGATTTAACAGTTGCACACTCATCAGGATGCATCTCATTCATATGCTGACTAACAGTGTTCTTGTATTTACTTTCAAATCCACAGAATGAGCATTGATAATAAGTTGTATTCTCAGCACCATCTCTACCAATAACAATTATATCTCTCTTATGGAAGTTTTTGATATCTTTGTGAGCTCTGCTAACATGTCTAACAATGCATCGTTTGTATTTGCTTTTCATTACACAGTATGGACATTTAAATCCTTCAGTAACCTCTTTAGATGATTCCACAAGTATAGTCACCTGTTTCTTGTCTGAATGTAATTCATGAACATGTCTAACTGCATTCTCAGCAATATCATACTGGGTGCTACAGTAAGAACATCTATAGGAATACATATCCTCAATCTCAATTGCAGCTTCAAAATTTGCATCAGGCTTTTGTTTTTTGTCAAGTTTAGTGAATTTTATTTCCACACCACTACCATGCTCCTCTTTGATGTGAGCTCTGATCTCAGAATTCCCCCTGAACTTTTTCTTGCAGTAATGACACGTATTCAAGAGATTTGATAACTTATCATCATCATCAAGCTCTACTTTTGTTTTAACATCAGTTATACTAAACTCGTCTGATTTTTCAGGATGTTGTTCATGTACATGCTCCTTAACTTGAGAAAAAGTGGAGAAAAAACCATTAATGCAGTATGGGCAGCCAAGCTTTACAGAAGCAGAAAAACCAAAACCTTCATGTCCATCTTTATCATCTACAAATGGAATAAAATCATCATCGGAGTCTCCAAAGTCTATATCTTCATCAAATAAATCATCTTCATTAGCATCATCATCAGGTGACTTTGTGATACCAATGCCATTCGATGTTTTAAGTCCTGTCCTAGATATAGGACTGACCAAACTCTCTGCTTTATTAATTTTGTTATCCTTCGGTTCATATCTATAATTGTTGTCATCAGGATCTACAGGTTCTTTTTTTATTTCAATACCAGCATGGTTAAAATTAATATGAAAAGTCAAAGCTGATGCACGTTTTGCAGTGAAATTACAATGAGGGCATTTGTTTATTGTCACAGCATTGTTCAATACCTCTATGTGGTTAGTAACATCACCTTTTGATTTTCGTTTTGCAGTTTTGGGTTTCAGAGGGAGCGAAGAATCAGAATTTGCTTCCTTTGGTTCTACGGTTTCTTTTGAAACAGCAGAGACATTGTCAGGAATGTCATTCTTATCTCTTACAGTTTCAGAATCCTCTCCAGTTGTTTGCAATATATTTCTTTTAGCACCAGTATTAGTACCTTTAGAGATATTTGTTCTATTGGATTTTGCTGCAGGTTTTTTCCTTTGAGAAACATTTGGTGGCTTCATGGTCCAATCATCAGCATCTGCATCTAGTTCTTCATCTTCTCTCAATCTCTTTGAGGTAGTAGTTAATTCAATTTCATCTTCTAACCATTTTGGAACTTTTCTCTTCCTTCCAGATTTCCGTACAACTGAGCTTTTCTTGTTCATCTTTTCAACCTCAGCATGAATTATACCCATATGTTTAACAATATCAGTAATGTTATGAAATGAACACTCACAAAACTGGCATCTATAAGCAGTGACTATAACACGTTTATTTCCTTGCATGATTGAATCTCTCTCCGATTTGATTCCAGCAGCATCAATACATTCCAAATGATCCTCAATCACATGTTGGTACAATGGACCAGACTGTGAAAATAGCATATCGCAATAAGGACAATCATATGTCAATAATGGCTTCCTGTTGAAGGTCATTTTACTCATCATGATGTATTTTGCTTCAAGTTCTGTTGTTCTGATGTCGTGTTTTACGCTCAAGTGTTTTAAAATATCCTTTGATAATGAAAATTTTTCCTGGCAATCCATACAGTCAAAAGTTACTTTTAAATTCACATGAGAGTGTAGATGTTTCTGAAACTGAGTAAACTTATCAAAAACCACTTTACACACAATGCAACTAATTGAAAGCATAGGTGAGTCTACCAAACTGGTTTGATTTTTTGTTTCAAGTGTTTTATTAGCTTTATTAGCAATATGAGCATGTTTCCCTTTGGCACCAGTATTACTTTCTTCATCAACATCTTCCACTGCTTCAGTCAAAGCCTTTGCACTATCATCTTTGACACTAGTTTGACCTTTAACTTCATCAGTATTATCTTCATTAGCAAAATCATCTACTTCAATATCAGTATCTTTGAGTTCATTTTCAAAATCATCCTCATCAAAACTTTCTTCTGATTCTTCTTCAGCCAAAGCAATAACATTTTCAATGTCTAAGTCATTATATTCAACAGCATCTTCACTATTGTTTGTGTTTTCCTTATCAGCAAGGTTTCTTTGTTTAAGTATTTCATATTTTTCCATAACAAAGTCAAGAACTTCTTTCTTCATTTTCAGCTTTGGCAATGATGACACTAAAGTTCCATCATTTTTTTCCTGTTCATTGTCAAGAGTAGTTTTCTTATTCTGCACCCGAAATGAAGACAAACCAATATATTTCAGCTCTTCGTGAGTAAATATATGACCATGAATCTTGGATGTCAGATGCCTATTCAGATTAGATGCTTGCTTGGAGGCATAACTACAGAAAGGACACCTGTAGATTATTCGACACAGATTCAAACGAATTTCGACAGGCCGCTTGTCTACAGACTTCACTTCAACTCCGGCAGCTTGAATTTTAGGAACCACCATTTTATTCACATCAATATTCTTGACGAGACTTTTATGTTTTCTGCTCACATGTTTTCTGACTGCACATGCATATTTAGAAACTTGCCTACAATATGGGCACTTATAAACAACTGGACAATTGTTCTTACTTTGGACACTTTCCTGATACTCTTCATTATGCACATCCATCATATGTCGCTTTAAACTTTTCTCCCATAAGAAACATTTGGGGCAAGACTGGCATTTCATGATTACAATATCCTCTTTTTCATCTACAGCCTTTGCTGAACGTCTAACTCTTCTCTTAGGATAATGAACCTCTTGCAGACCAAGTTCAGTTATTATATTGTCACCTTCAGCATTGAACTCGTCTGGATGACATTGTTTAATATGCCGTATCATACTTTTCTTCCAGTAAAAGTCAACAGAACAATATTTACAAGTAATTTTTTCTTCAGTTTTGGCATCTTCTAATGGGTATTTACCTGGATGTGCAGTAAGTATATGATTTATAAGAGCTTTATTAACTCCCCTGTGCACATACATCTTGTGGCAGTATGGACACTTGGTGAACATGTTTGTGTTGCTGCTATCTTTCAATGATTTACCTGGATGTGAGCTAGCCATGTGGTCTGCGAGCTCATCTCTGGAAGAGAATGCACCAGTGCAGTGCCTGCATCTTAACACAAATACTGGTTGTTGCATCACCTGGCTACTTCTATCATCAGCACCAGCAACAATGAAATCATTATTTCCACAGGGAGTACACTCCATGTGTTCGTTCAATTCATTGTGGTCCACAAATGTTTTTGAGCAAACAGTACAAGATGGTACCAGAGTGACATCATTGTTACTTTCATTACCCTTTTCCAGTTCTAGTATACCATGCTCATCTAAGAGATGCTGTTTAAAACTGACTAAATCATCAGTAGCCGCATTGCATTCTTGACAGTAAAAAGTAAAATTAACATCTTCAACACCATCCTGATTAATTTCAGCCGGGATCTCAGAAGTGGCCCCAGTGTCAGTAGCACCAGTAGTATCATATGTCTGATTAGTATCATCAGCCACGATAGTTTGAGAACCATTCTGATCTGAGACAGCCATTCCAGACAAAGCTTCAATTGCACTTGTATGCTGATCGATTGGTATAGATGACTGGGCAATATCTGGAGCATTGAGACTATTGGAGACATCTGCATAATTCACTGAATCATCTCCCGAAACAATTGTTTGCAAAGTTAATGTCTGACCATCAGCACCATCATCACCAAAAACAGTAAACTGCATTCCCTCCAAACTGGTTCCCTAAAGAATATGAAAAAGTAAGAAGTGATACCAAAAATCAAAACTAAATAAAAAGGGACTTGGTAATGACACTTAACCTGGTTTTCAACAACAGTTTTATATAGACCTATTTTTGGTACTAATTGTAACAAATATTAAAAATTATTATCAATTGAGATATATTCATGTACTTTTAAACCTGTGCACAAAGACCACCCTTGGGAAAGACATAAAGTGGATTTTATTAACATAAGGGCTTTATTCAGAGGTCATTGTGGACCATACTGAAAATTGGTTTAATACCAAGTATGTTATCCACACCAAATAAAGAAGTTATTATTATTGTGTTCTAAATAATCAATGTCATATTTTTAAAGAAAGTCCATTATTCACAGGGTGTTCTTTATCCAGAGGAGGTCACTAACATAGATTTGACTGTGTATTCAAATATTCATTCTTGGTCTATTCTTTAATCTGTCAAAATCTTTTCAAGCTAAAAACATGAACACTTACAGTATGTACTTATTCACTCGCTGAGTGTTAACATTAGTTTATAATTTCTTTCATGATTCTAACCTTTTAGTGTGCGTAAATAACACACAATTAAGAAGGTGCTGAATTACTTGATGTGAGGAGGTATTATCAATCAACATTATATTTCAATGTGAACCGACTGATAGCATAATATCCAAAGAAGAATATCAATGGCTTTATGAGAAAAATCCGACAAATACGCAAGCCTGATTATTGGTCAAAAATTTAATGTGGTACACATGATTAACACACTACAATTATTGTACTTGTATCTGGGACTGATCTGTCTACAGGTGAAGAAGTCGCCAAATGGAACTGAATTGGTGTGACTTATGTCAGTCCATGGCTTTCTTACACAGGTTTGGGGAAGGGGCCTTTTCTTTAAATTTGGGGGGAAATAACGCGTAATTTTTGCAAAAGGGGAGGAAAAAACTTGATGTAAATTGAATTTCCGGGGAAAACTGCATGACTTTAAAGAATTTTTCTGAGGGGAAGACGCCTGTTAACGGCTGCTACTATAGAAGGAAAAAAGCCCTGGTCACACCTGGTGAAAAAAAGAAACAATTTTACCTCCTGATTTACGATATAAACCACCTTCTCTGCATTGTTGGACTCATAATCAACATCTTCCATAACAACTGGTTCAGCAACATCTTGATCTACAAAGGAAAGACCAGTATAAATAAATTTCCCGGTAACCTTTCAGACTAAGTTATGGACCACAAGGTTGTATGATCGCGAGTCACTTGATTCCATTAAATTAATTTTTCACCCAGACAATAAGATAAACAAACATGACGCAATATACAAATAATAATATGAAGTAAAAAACACCTTGACTTATCTATAGTATATGCATTATCATATTATTATTATCTGTATGCATGTAACTCACTGAGTAAAAAAATGTACATTCAATGATTTTTGGGGGGTAAAAAGATGTGCCCTTATTTGGCTATTCTTACATAGCACTGATCAATACATAAGCACAGAAGTACATTCATATAAAGGTACAAAGGGCCATAATCCCTGGCATGAAAAATGTAGTAATAATATCCTAAAAGAAATGTTGGAATTATTTTTTAAACACAATGACCCATGACCTTGACCTACTGACCTGAAAATGCACAGGTCCTCGATACGGGGGCATAAAAAGAAGTATTTTGACCTAGTACCTTAGTCCTACCCTTTTTTATCAAGTAACTCTAAACACGATTATTTGTTCTAATCTTATTAAATCTACATTTGTATATAAAATTTTATTAAAAGCAACCAATGTATAAAGAGTTTACCAGGACTTGGATCCACTGGTTGCTGTATGATGAAGGATGATCCTTGTATATCAGAGCTCTGTAATGGAATAATTTCTCCATTTTCCAGCCTTACAAACACCTGTTCATCCATCTTCTATTGATCTGAAATATCAAGTAATTGAAAAAGTTCGAGAATTAACTGTAATCAAGGACTTATATACATACATAAGTCCTTGCTGTAATACGCTATACTGCAAAGAAACTCGGTCCCCCACTGAAATCTGACAGCTAGGTGTATGGAAAAAACGTGTCAATAAGTTATAAATTATTCAATCATAGTAACAACTTGCAAACTCTTATCAAGATTATAAATTTTGAAATGCTGATGATGAAAGTATTATTTTTTATGTAAATTAAGTGACAGCAAGAAACATTTTTTGATTTGGCCAATCCCACACACGATTGCCCTAGCTTCCTTATTCGCTTTTTAAGTAAGGCTGTAGAAGTCAGTGTTAATAATGATAAATCTGTAGGCCTACAAATCATTTCAAAGTGGTTCAAGTCATAAATATAACCGCAACTGTGGCCGAGTGGTTAGGGTCCCTGGTGTTTGCATTCTGAGCGGAAGATCGAAGGTTCGTACAGCAGTAGAGACTGGCTTACAATTAGAACTGATCGATGCAGTCGGTAGGTGAGCCAGGTGGTCAGCAAAAAGAGAAGGGATTCAGTAGGTACTGTGCTTGTTTCATTAGCCAACTTGGCTGGCTTTTCCAACACTAGGGGTGACACTATAATAAACAAAACCTTTACCTTTTTTATATTTGACTAACATGTAATTTTTCAACAAAATTTAGACATACTGGTGAGCTTATCATTATCTATATATATAATCTGGTTCCCGTTTCATGTTGCATTGCAGAAATAATTTAAGTTCATCTTTCATGTGTACTTGCAGTACTTTGATACAGTATCAATATATAAATTGTCCCTGGTCAAAATTTTGTGTTCGACGCTTTTATTCCAATCGAATGAATCATTCAAGTTGACCAACTTGGTCATAATCAGTAAAATAGTTGTTCCTCTTTAAAAAAAACTATGTTAACTGAGATCCGCATCCACAATTAACGAGTTCTTGTATCGTGTTTTGGTTTGGGAATAAACGCGCAGAGGCAGAATTTGTTAATCAAGTCCGCCATTTTGAACTGTTCGATTTAGAGGGCGAACATGTAACGAGTTCATTAGTTTATGAACCGATTTTTTTTGTTTAATGAAAAATCTTGATAGTGTACTGATTAAATGTAAAATAGTTCAATTCACATTTACCTCATTACAACCAAATTCAGAAAATTTTCAAACCAACAACGCCAACCGTCATTTTTGCCAAAAGTTATCCGAATGCAACCCAAAGGATAATATTGATTTGAAAGATCTTACTATAATGCGAAAATAATTGATTAGTCGTGCTAAAATTTGTTATAAGGCTGCATCGATTGCAAAATTGTTATTGATTGCATCACCTGATGACATGAAACATGTTTCGGCGACGTAGTATCTGGCTTTTCGTTTATTAATATTCGTTCGTTTCTACTCAGCTTGGAAAATCCAACCGGAAGTTCAAAATCCAAAACAAATATTTTTGGAAGCTTTCGTTGGTAAAAGCTTTTCTTCTAGTTTTCCCTTTAATATCAATTATTGCCTTAAAATCATCCCATTTCTAAACCTTTTCATTTGATACAACATTTTTATAGTAATTATTTTGAGTTATTTTATTTTCTAGGTTGAACCAAGCTGTTTTCATAGTTTGACGTTTGGCGGGATGACACGTCAAGGAACCAGTAAAATTGGGTCAACTTAGAATTATGGCAGTTTGGTTAAAGGTAACGATTTGGGATGTTTATTGACACTTAGAATTAACTATGTTGTGTATAGAATTAGTCATGTTACTGGTTGTCATTCATTTTTAAGAACTGAAAGTTTGGAAATTTCAAATAGTATACTGGCCGTCCCTATTACCGCCTACTTAACTCTTTACCAGTGCTAAAATGCACGACAGTACAAGTCTGCAATCATACCACCATTTAATCATCATAAGCAATTCTTCTTGTTGTCGAAAAACATAAAAATACTTTCAATAGCAATAAAATAATAAATCAACTGATCGCATTTCTTGACACAGACGTCCATATTGATTTTTTGTTTGATGACCTTATTACCGCCTCTCGACCAATCAAATGCGAGATACGTAGTAACGCGGGAAATTCCTGCGTCAGTACTAAATTCCAATCAATGTGCGGACCATCTATCATTTGCAGAAATATCAAAATTATGTTTTAAGAGATCTAATGCATTAAAATGCGACACATTCATATAGCGGTGTTAATTTGGATTGAATGCAAATGGCGGTATGAACGATAAATTGACTTGACTGTAGAAATTATATAAATCATCAATATAAAATGTTTTAAAGTCGCGACATGCATTGTAAACAATAGTCTGGTTCCCTGCCAACAAATGCCACAGGGAAACGGAAGTGGAAGAGACACGCATGCGCAAGTATTGTTATTATCCGGGCATCGGCGGTAATAGCATCACCGCGGTAATAGGCGTACAAGGGATAAGTCATTGATCAGTCAGTGGAAGCTGTAAATTGTAATCTGTTTGTAAGGCCAATTCAATAATATCTCTGTCAAAATCAACAAAATGAAAGCACATAAACACGAAAGAATACAATTAAACCTTCAAGCACATACACCTAAACCCCACCTTACGACCAACCCGAAATTACGACCACCCCGCTAATATGGGCATTTTTTAAAAGAACAGATTTTTTCCTTCTATGTTTAATGGTCTTTTGATCCGAATTTGCGACCACCCCACTATTACATAATACAACCACTTATCTTCGACCATTTTGTTTATCTGTGTGTTCTCTGACCCCGATATTACGACCACAGTCGATTGCACACTGGAATTTTGCATCACAAACTTTGCACCTCTGACAATGAGATTGCCGTGAGGCATACATTGTTTCCGGTCAGGACCTTTTTTCACAACAATTAGTGCATAAGGGACTGAATTAGTGGTCATGTTTGGTATACTGTTGATCTGATCTGTTCAGCATGTAACTGGCAGATAAATGAAAATGTGTACGTGCTGTTGTTTTAGTCTAATTTTAGAACTACCATATGACTTAAGAACCCAACGATCGATGTTGATTAATTAATAGCAATCGTTTTCACTTGCACATAAACCATGCGTCAATGTTGTGCGTTTTACAAAATTTTAATGGTCGCCTATTTAAATTCTCTAGTAAACTCACGTTTAATTCATCGGATTGAATCTTAATTTATTTGCCGGTAAACGGTACGTCTACTTTCACTTTATTGATGTCTTACGATAAAGACGAAATTTCGCCGAATTTAACTAATTATCATAATAATGAATAAACGCCCGCATTACAGTCCGATTTCCGGTATGAAATAGTCGTACGAAGACTTATCTTAAGAAAAATTGTTAAATAAAATTAAAAAAATGTTATTTTATGCGGTCCTATGTCGAATTTAAGCGTTTATTAGTTGCTAAAATTAAAAGTAATACATTTTTAGACATGTTTAATTATTAATGAGTAGTACATGGTCAACTATCACATTGTATAGGGCCTATTGCATATTTTGACAGAAATTGCATTTGAGGTCAGGCTTCGGCTTCCCCTATATTAAGACCACCCCGCTATTAAGACCACTGTGTCTAGGAACCACAGATTGTCTTATTAGCGTGGTTCTACTGTATAATGATTCGATATTTAAATGCTTGTGAATGTGAGACCTCCCGCATAATTTTATCCACCATACTGTCGTAGACATTTTACGTTGGATTGGTTTTGGAAATGATACAAATTTTACAATGTTTTCTAGTTTCTCAGGATACCGACTGTCGGATTTGCACAATCGATAATTTCACCATTACCACGAATCAACATAAAATATCTTAAATATTTAAAAGTTGGTTACGTATTGCACATGTACACATATCTATTCAGTCACAGGCATTGTTCAAGTTTCTTATGCTCACATGTGGATATATCTATCACATACACATATTTTTACAAATTTCGTACGGAAAAAAATGTGTAGAAAATTTTAATGAAGCATCATAAATTTTCAACCACCAGTCAAATAACAGGCCATGTACAATAATGTAAAGAAAAAAATTGAATTGAGTGATTATGAGTCTGCATCCATGGTTAATTCTGAATGTCTAGGATGGGATTTCAGATTTTCTTTAGTGATATTCATAAATAAATTTTTAGACTAATGTCTCACTATTGTGTATATAGTAAACTACAATTAGACCTGAGAGGAAATTGTATTAATACTTTGTAATATATAATTAATTAATACATTGTATTTGTGTAATTATATGTACCCATATTTTTTTAGTGGTTTTGTCTTGGTACTCCAAGCTACTCAGTCCTCCTTTAGACTTGAGCAGTAGTACAATATGGAAACAGCCAGTTGAAAAATGATACCAGAAACCAGCTTGTTTCATTAAAAATTGATACTGCACTCTGAATAAGCTTTAGAGCCAGATTTTAGTTGGTGAATGTTTTTACTTCTTTTGTTTTCTCTTCTGTTTTACAGATAACATTAGTCCTGATCTACCTCACAGTTTTATTTATTCTTGCCCGATTGTTTGAAGCTGTGGTATGGTATGAACAAGGACAGATTTCACGTAGGTTGCTTGACCCCATGGCATCATCAGTGATGAAGCTGAAAGCTCTTCTTGAACAGCGTGGTGTCAGTTATGACAGTATGGTGGAGAAAACTGAATTGTCTGAACTGGTAGATTCTACAGGTAAACATATTATATGAATGCCAGCCTGATATAAAAATTCTGTTTATCACTTAGGGTTGAACCCTAGTACCAGCACTGAGAATTATTAAAATGTGTACCTTTCTGTAACTATTTTAAAAAATACAGGACAGGTGCTGTACTTTATACTTTAGGCATTTGAAAGATTACAAATTTCAACTGATCATCATATCTCAGTCAGGCTGTGCATCAGAATGTATGAAAGACAAATTCTTTTTGAAATTGATCGAAATTTCAGTGATTGGTAACAAGTTACACAAAAGACAAAGATATTGAGTTATCCTATTTGTCAGCCAAATTCTTGCATCACTTTTGGGTATTGCATGGTATCGATAAGTACCATTAGTGCAGGTCCTGATCGTACCACAGCATTTCATTGTTAACAGTGTTCAACCCTACTACCACTTAATGTTATAGAATGTCCTGTATTCATAACAGTCTTATCTAATGGGATCAATGTATCAAAATATCCCGTCCTGGCTGCAAAAACAGTGCTTAAATAGACATTTCCTATGAAATTTTATTTTTGTTTTCAAATATCTTACGCCTGAATAAGTGTGTAAGTAATTTCAAATGGAAGACTCAGGACTTCTAATGTGTTCATTCCTAGAAAGTAAATTTGTCTGGTTGTGAGTGGCACTAATGACTAATAAATCTTTATTTTTTTCCTTGTCACAATCTACTTTATGCTAGACTTATGATTGCTTATTTTGGTATACTTTATTTATTTAGGGTCAGTGACGGATGAAGAACTTGAAGCTGCAACATCTCTGACTGAAGATGACATACAAATTACTAACTACACCAGTAATATGGACTTCTATGAGCAGGTTTACTTCTTGTACTTGTACTAAAGCATTTTTTTTAAATAATAGTCTCTTTTTGTCATCATAAAAAGGGATTTGGCCACATTTTTTAAAAGGTACCAGCCGAATTGGGAAAAATTGCATTGTTTTGTCTGGAAATGGTAATGCTTACATTAATTAATACAGACAAGAGTTCTATATGCTCCTTTATTACATTGATTCACACACTTGTAACAAAAAATGATTATTTAATATTCATTTATCAGTGTTTTTTAATATATTTCTTAATTCATGAATGGTCATGAAATGTATTACAGAATGGGAAAGTTTGAATAGTGTTCCTGAAGTATTAGATGTAAGAGATAATCAAGTAAAATTTCAATCCAAAATTTTTTTGTTGAAGCTTCTATCATTTGATGGCCATGTTGAAATCATAGATATTGTATAGATGTATGTCTACAGAATGTTAATGCTGTCATTCATTTACAAAAATACATGTAGAAATAAATCTGTTGCTTTTTGCGCCGCTGTGAAGACATGTTTTTAATTTAACTGTTTTTAATTTTCATCATGGTGATATTTCTGATATAGTTGTGACTGATAATAATGTCATGGAATTCTCCTTTGAATTTTGACTAGTTTTACATAAGGTTTAGACTAGTAGAGGTTTATTAAATCTAAATTGATTTTTAGGTTGAAGATGCTAAGGACAGTATGTGGTTAGTGGAGATAATGACAGACAATGGAAGACTTCTATCTGATACAAGTTGGCATCTTATACGTAAAAAAGTGGGGAAATTTGGAGTACGATTTGGTCGATTCGACTGTCAACAACATGTGAGGTAAAAAAAAATCAGAAAAGTGAAATATTTATTTGAACTTCTACATTTCATTGAACTACTTTACTTTTTTTATGTCTATGCATTTACTGCTTTTACATGGTTATTATCTTGTGAGTTATGAATTAATGCTTAAAAATATGTAGAATTGGATAGCCAAGCAGTATGAAAATGATATGTTATAATGGCTTCGGATAGAATGATTATCACCTGCAGTAATGGATTCTTGTGTGTATCTGTTACTACGAGCATTATTGATGACTCCACCGACACAGCTGTTGAGATGTGTTCTGTTAACTTGTAAATTTATTTGCCCACGCAATTTGTTGTGTTTATATTAAGTGTCTATATTTTGATTAAACAACACATTACCAGTCTTGCACAGTTAGTCAGCCAATTCTTTTATCTAATAATGTCACATAGTTTCAAAATCATATATTCCAGAAGTTCATTGCTGAACCAGGTTTTTTTAATAATATGGATTTTGAAATTGCTGTGAATGAATTTATTAGGCAAATTAATTGATACGGTTAACATTTCTCTTGACTGTGTTTCTCCTTTTATTTGATGTCAAATATACAAATATCTCTAAATGCCCACTTCACTTTGCATATGATTACAACTTATTCCATGATCTTTGAAGATAAGATTTTGCATAAATTAACCAGAGGACATTCTGACGCATTGATTTATAACCTAAAACTGACTTGATTTAATTGATCAGGAGTATAAAAGGGAAAGATGACAGCATTATCAAATAGCTCATATCATATATTGCTCAGTCATCTACAAGAAAAACTATTTTTTACAGCAGGCATTTCGATCGACTAATATCATTAAGATCAAATTTATTTCAGACTCTGCACAAGGAGAGGTTGGTTCACATCACGGCTAGTTTTAGCTCTTCCAGAAAATTACCGCAGCAAAGCGAATGTGGCCTTGGATAAATATCCTGGTCCTATTAAGATAAATTCACTTTTCAGTTGGGTGAAACTAAAAGTGAACGCTCAGGTTAAATCTATAGAAGATGAAAATGAACTTACAACAAACTGGTTAAGTTTTGATTCATCTATAAGCCCAGATGTGCGTGTAATTTTCGTATCAACTATTACAAGTGTTCCTTTATTCTTGTCAGCCCTAAGTGTCAAATTTCCTGGACGAGTGAAAATTGGATGCATAAAAACGAATTCAGCCAAAGGCAAAAATATTGCGCAGAAATTGGACATAAAAGTTTCACCTTCCTATATAGTGATTACAAGGGATAAAAAATATAGCTATGGTAACAAAGCTGGTGAAATAAAATCTTTTCAAGCCTTTGAAATGTTCCTAAAAACTGTATATCCTAGTATGAATGATCTATTCATCGTGAGTATCGTATTAATGAATATTGCGTGTGTGTTTGAATTTGGGTTGACTACCGGTGGTTTTATGAGTCGAGTAATGAAGGTTTTACTTTGCATGTTTAAGTATAATTTAATACTTTTCTTGGTATGGATATGCTTATTGGCCATCTTACAGATTCCATTTTGTAGTAAAATATCGTTTGGTATTTTGAAATATGTACGATATTTAACCATGACCTCGTACTTCGCCTATGTGAGAAAAGACATGCTTACGTATTCAAATCAAAAGTTCATTCCCCTTTCTGTCTTAGCAACTCTGTGTGGCATTGTAATGTACCTTAAGCACAAGTATTTCACAACAAATGAGGAGCTGGAGGAGGATGAATCTGACTGGTGGAATTTTTCGAATTTACGAACACTGAATTATTACAATGGATCGGAAATGATGAGATTTCGTCCATTCGATCAAATATTCAATCCATCTTTCGGTGGTCCAGCAATCACAGATGATACAGAGTCACACCAGATTGTGAATTCTCTTGAATATTTAAAACTTCTTCCAGTCTGGCTCCATGAAAAAAATAATTGTGAATGTCACCTTAAAGACGGTCACTGCTATGACAAAAAACAAAGCGAGATGACACAGGACCAAAATCACCAAGCTGATCCTTTTTCAACTCCTGCTGAAGAAACGAAAAGTTGTGATGCCGGCAACGGAAAGGAATGCTGTTGTGACAACAAAGCTGGTAATCAAATGTTTGACAATCTTTTACCTCCTGAGATATCTATCTGCAATGTGGCGGGACCTGTGCTTGGCTCAACATACGATAACCCGTGGGGTGGTACACAGAATCATGAAGGTTCTTTAAATAGAATTAAGAATCAAAATCGTATCTGTCACACACCTCCAGGATTTCTCGTTGGTACTAATTGTACTATATGCTTAGATCAGTTCGTAAAATCAGCAGTTCTACGTGGCTTACCCTGTAAGCATGTATTCCATGATAAGTGTATATTAGCATGGCTGCTTAGAGATCACCACTTTTGTCCAGTGTGTCGCTGGCCTGCTTTTCGACCGAAAGAAATGAACTACACCAATGAATTACATTGTGAATAATGTACAACCGAAGTAAATTAGATACTACATGTATGTAAATGCAAGTCTTGTAATGTACAAAAAAATCATTCTTTAGATGAGTTAAAAACTTTTTTTTTTAAATAAACTAATTATTGTAGTTCTACAGTCTACTCCTTATATTTGATCAAGTTTCAGCTTTTGATCAGATAATTACTAGATTTGTCTATTCCTTCTGTTGAATTGCTTTTGCTAATACAAACATTGCAATATGATAAAACTTAAAGTGCTATAATTACTATTTACATGATATACTTTAATTATTTTCCGATTGAAAAGTGTATTGAAATTATTAATTAATCATAATTTAGAGATGATCTTCACAATTTCAATCAAAATCTATTTCTTTGCGATCTTATTTTTGGGAATATACCTTTGAATTTATTTATTTCTCATTAATCATTAAAGTTTCTTAATTTTGTTTTTTCATAATTATTTTGCAAATGTAATAAAATTACATGTAGATAAATGTTGAAGAACCATTTTCTTTAAGAGCGACATATTATGTCATTGTGAGATCTAATAACTTTTTGTTGATTTACTAATGAATACATATAAAAGACAGGGAAGAATTTTATGAATACAAATATATTTATATATATACATACATGACATAATACCTGTATTAAGTTTGTTAAATGTGTCTAACTTGATTGGTAGGAATTCATCTGGCCTCATAATTATGAAAGAAAGTTGAAAAAAATCAAGAAATTTATCATGTCAGTTTTACGAAGACTGGCTTTATGGGGTGAACTCTTGTTTGCATAAGAAACAAACATGTAAAATAAACTTTTTATGACAAATC
The DNA here is from genome assembly GCA_964023205.1 of Lutraria lutraria. NCBI lineage: Eukaryota > Metazoa > Mollusca > Bivalvia > Venerida > Mactridae > Lutraria > Lutraria lutraria. The sequence goes on from OZ026841.1 coordinate 19,410,331, forward strand.
TCAAGATGGGATGCTTCATAATTTCTTGGTGATATTTTTTATGAAAAATTTACCATTCATTTCCTTTGGTAGTACTGTAATTGACAATTGATCACTGATTTATACACATTTGAATCAGTGCTTCATTTGATCTATATATAATTAATTAAATGAATAAATAATCAGGTTTCTCACTGGACATCAAAAGTTAAGGGTAAAAAATTACTCTTAGCTGATAATAATTTGAAGAGCCAACACAATTTCTTATTAATGTAACAGTGAATTTGACCCTTTGGTTCAAATTCTGTACAATTAGAGGCTTTATTTTGCTAAAATCAAGAGTCAAAATGCCAATTTGAGGGTCAAATGAGGGCCCTTTTAATAATCTATACTACATGTACTATATATGTCTACATACATGTATATTTATGAAAACTAAAACTTAAATTTGTGATGATTTTTTTTCAACTGGAGGTTGATGAATTTTGATTCTATTTTTTGTGTTAAGTTATTTGTTTTGTAATGTTTATCTAAACTTGTTGTACAAGAGCACTTTGTTACAAGTTTCTGAACTTTTTTCTTCCTGGAATTTTTCTTATAGATTTTATTGACTATTACTGTATTTTGCAAACAGTTCTTTAAGATCTTTCTTGTACTCTGAACAAATATTCAGCTGTGAGTAAGCTTTTTCTATTGATATTTTGAAAGCTAGGGCTCACTTATATTTTGATGGTATTGATTATTTATCACATATTGTCTGACCAATAACTGGAGAACAATTTGGCCTGCAGTCCCCAGACTTGGATGGGAGGTTGATCTTTAATGTCAATAAGTCCAAGGTCAAGGTCTTACTATTTAGTTGGGGTTTAGGGGTCAGCTGTGTTTCGCAAACACCTCTTTGTTATTTTTGTTACATCAAAGTCTCTTATTATATCACATGCAACTGATCCAATCATAGAATTTTTATTAGGATTTACATGTTATTAAAGTTCTATAGTCTTATTTCTTCCTCCTCTTGTTCAACCATTGGCATTAAAATCCTTAACCCCTGAAAATAACTCCTTCTGAATCTAGGGATATTTATTAGACTTATGGACAGGTCACAGGGTTATAAAACTTAGTTCATATTCAAGTCCAAAATGCACTGTTGCCATTGGTCAATTTTAAGAATATGTGTCCAGAATCATTATGTATTGGTATGACTTTCCATAGTTATGTGGTTATGGGCTCTGATAAGTGATTACTACCCAATCATTATATCCCTGCAAATGAAGTTTGAGAGGGGGTATATTGGAGTCACTCTGTCGGTCGGTCGATCCGTCCGTCCGCATAAAGTTTCTGGAGCGAACTACTTCCACATTTTTAAAGCTATTGCTATGAAACTTGATATATGTAATCACCATGATTCACTCATTACAGAGTTATGTCCCCTTGAACTTAGCTGTATAGTGTACTATTGCAGTATTAGTGTCAAAGCGGCGGCGAGGGTATAAGTCACCTCTGTGACAGCTCTAGTTGCTCTTATTTTGAATCCTACATGGTACAAATGTTCACATATCAGGAAGCTGTCCAGCTAGCTTACAAACGGACAGTGGCACTACCCAGGTTAACATCTAGGATCTTCCTCTGAAGTTAAGACTAAAAAAGTCACCAAGTGACCATAGCTGTTGGCACAATGTTATAAAACACTAGAGGTAAAAAATTAGGGTAATGATTGTGTTGAATGTGTTTTATTGCATTGCTTAATTTGGACTAAGATTGAATGAAAACAAACATTTATTTGTACAAATCTTTGAAGTATATTTAGCATACTTGTGATCTTTAATTTTTCTTTCAGATTTTTCTAAATTCTAGAAATGTTTTCTTATTTTGCATTTCTTTGTTAACTTATCAAACTAAATAATTATTATTTATACCATATAGATCTGTTTATATTCTTGGCATTAGTTTTGTTTGATACTGTTATATATATGTATAGTCAAGCTTTGATACAAGTAAATATTGTAACAGCCATTATTTGAACTAATTACTTACATACATGTTCTTTTGTTAGTTACCAATTAAATAAATTAGTATTAAAAGTGCTCATAAAGTAACAAACAAATAAGAATCTTGTATTTTTTGTTTGTGTAAGGGGAAATAATCAATGACTTTTTATTAACATACAAATGTACTTTTTTTAATTAAACTACTCTTCTCATTTCACAGTAGTTTTGTGTTAATGTTTTGACTGTACACTTTATAAATGTACACTGAGTTAAAAAAATCTTAACGTCCACCTTTTATAGTATTGTACTGAAAGAAAATAATTATACACACACACTTGTTTGTTGACCAGTTGGACATGACAATAATTCAATATGACATTTACTATGACTACAAGATTTTTTTATGTAGATCGACTATGACATAAAAATGATGTGCATAGTTTGGTTCTTCTAAGAATCAAGTTTTATCGGGTGGATATTTAGAAATTTTGACTCAGTGTAGTACATGTATAAGAGATTATGTTTGATGTTGATTTATTATACTAGTATGCTGCCCACTGCTCTGCACTTGTCTTTTTATTAATTCTTAGTTCTATCACTGCTTTTAGAAGAATCAGATTATTGTGAATGTGCTAAAAGTGATTTGTTGTTACCATATTATTGTTTGATATGATTGCTGATTTTATTAAAGATTCATCAGTATCGCTTATAATGTTGAGTGTTTGTTGTTTTTTTCTCTTTTAAAAATAACAGTTTCCTGAATATTCCTTAAATGATGAGGTTAATTGATTGAGTGCTACCTTCTATTCTAGAAGCCATGAGTTTGAATTAACTTGCAGTATACCATGGTATTGATACCACTTGTGGTACTTAATTCATCTGTCCTAATAATGACATGATCTCCTGATCAGGTTGAAATAATGAAGAAAATAAAAAATAAGTCATAGAACTTGGTAGACTTAATATTAAAATGGCAGCTAAGTGAAATTATTCTGTACATTGAAAAGTACTTTGACCTGGCTCCATGGTTTAAGTTGCTGACTTCAAATCACTGCAACCTCTCACTGATAGAGGGTCATGGGTTCGAGCCCCGCTACCCACCATGTCTCTTTGAGAAAGTAGACAGTTGCTTACTGAGGATGGGAGTCTAATACTGGTTCTTTCCAGGAACAATGGTTAGGTGAACTGTCCACCTCATATGACCCTGACTGTTGAAAAGGGACGTAAAACTGCTTGGAATAAACATTAGTAGATTTCAGATCAAAAGTTTAAAGTCATCATTGGTTTTAAGTCTTACAGTTTTACTTCCCTTGGAACGTTTCTTCAAATGTACGTAAGTCTAGAGAATGGTATGGAACTGGAAGATGCTGGTTTCTGGCAGACAACTGTGAAGTCCAAACATAGTAAAATAGGATAGAACTGATAACAGGTAACCTAGGAGTACTGCCAGGGGTTGGGGGGGGGGCTATTGATATGTAGCCTCTGACTTTACTACCGTATTTTTTCCTGCGACGTCCCTAGAATTTATTACAGACACTTGAGGTTAGGAGCTCTAAAAAACAAAATAATTATTTTTTCTTAATCCCAACACATAAATTTATCATATCTATCAATGAAACGTAAAATAAGCTGTTTTGAAAAAATACATTTTTCAACGTCAACAATATATACTAAAAATTCTATTAGCTCCTAACCCCAATTAAGACCCGAGGAACGGTAATTACACTGTCTCATTTTTTACCTTCTTGTACGCTTTCAAGATAAAAATCAAAAAAATACAAATTTCCCTAGCTATCTTCATCATTTTTTATAACCGTTGGACTGATAGACTAACAGCACTGTTAAAACCTATTGAAAATATTTTTCTCACTTTCTCACCATGTACATTGTTTAAATACAAATGTACTATTTATTTGTATACCATTGTATCATGTATATGATTATGGATAAATAAAATAAAGTTGAAAGAATAAGCATGTAACCGGAAACAAACATTTTTAAGACTTTATTTAATAAATAAATGTATAAATCATGACAAAACAAGATTACGAGATGAGCAATAATTCTGCACATGAAGAGAATAAGATTAAACCCGTGTTTTAATTAAGTCTATTTTTATCTACAATATTAAAATCTAATTTCAATATAACCTGAACTTTCTTCAGTGATGTCTTTATGTCATCAAACTTGGCAGGGCTTATAATTACAGTGTACAAACCCTATTTTGATAACTATGTTTGGACCCGATATGACATTATTTTAATGAATATAAGAACAGGTAGACAGTAACTGTTAGTCGTAATTTAATATTACGCGTCTTATTTCTTACAGTATGGTGCTTTATCATTGAAACTTTCAATTTCTCTCAACGGAAAATCCTGGATATTACATACCGTAGTGATAAAGAATGGTTAAAATCTTTGGCTTTGATCAAACCGCTCTTTCAACCGATTTAAATGGGACCTTATCAGAAAAATTGCAATTTAAATGTAGCATCTATATGGTATAAACTCGAATTAACGGAGAACGAAGTATTTTAAGGAAAACAACTTAGTTTAACGGACATACGGCAATAAGTTTGCGTAAACAAGATCCTTAAGTTAGATTTTCAAAATATAGCTTCGGTTTAAATGACTTTCAGAAAAGAAGGATGGATTTATCATATAGTTATGTTATTCTGTTTTGTTTGACAATTCTACAGTTTATAACACAAGGTAAATACATTTTTCAGCTGATCAATTTAATTTCAAGCTTCGAATATCACAAACGACGAAAAGGACCGTGAATAAACGATTTTTTACACTTATTTGATTATTTTTTATTTTTTTTTATTTTGTTATAAAATTGGTTTAGAACCAAGAGCATACGTTAAAAGTTACAAATAGTACAAAGGAAGTTAATATTATTTGTTACAAAATAGCGATACATTAATTGTTTCATATAACTTGGGCTTTTTGTTATTTCAATATTAAGCCTAAACAGTTTGTTTCTGGTTACCAAACCAAGCCTCTTTCCCGCGACCCTGGACGTTTTAATTGGGCCCGAGGAACAGTTCATCTACTTCAACTTTTTACCATTCCACACGAGTTCAAGAGCCAAAAAAAACCCGACCTGCCGACCCTATTTTAATATAACATGTAACTAGAAAACAAACAGTGTTATTCCTTATTATTAACTGTAGTTCATTGGTATTAAGCCGCGTGAAATTTATATTAACAGGATATTATTGAAAAGGGGTTTTTCTATCAATATTCCCCTTTTTCTTATAATTTCCCCTTATGTAACACACTGTTTTTGCCAAATACGCCTCCGAAACCAATCTTAATATTTAGGTACCTTCGTTATCAAGTTAAAAAGTAGAGGAAGTATTGAAAGCAGGTCTGGAAACAGGTGATTGTTATAGTGAGATGAATATAATACTGAAGATGTCACCAATTGTGTCTTTACTGTGTGTGGTATCTTTATTAAAAAGGGGGGAGTTGTATAGTGGTGTTTGTGTCGAGATGAAATACAACAGTCTGCATTTTATTCATTTTTTCGAATACAGTGCAAACTCTCCAAAGCAACATCCGTTTGGGAGTAGCAAAATTATGTTGTTACTGACGGAGGTTGTTGCTCTAGAAGAGGTTAAATTAATAGGTAAATCGTGCAGAGGGGAAATCATGATGTTGTTGGATGGAGGGTGTTGCTCAAGAGAGGGTCGCTCTGGAGAGGTTGTACTGTACATTGTACTCGTATTCGACGTATCTAACACAGTTTATCGGATTCATATTTACTAACAAACAGACTTAAGCCAAAGGTATTTCAAGTAGGGAGATACGACAGTATATGAAATACACACTTGATACATTTTATATGATACACAATTCAATATCAGGCTTTAACAAATTCTCAGCTCAGGTTTGGTGGAGAACGTGGTCGGAATTGTGGCTGCGGTAAGGAGTCCGAAGCGATTTACATAAGAAATGTATAATGGGTGTATAGATTCGAACCAAAAATTATATAAATTAGTGAATAAAGGTTTTTGTGAAACTTTCATGAAAATATGATAAAATGTATAATTAATTGATATCTTAAGTTTAAAAGAAAGTGTGCGCAGCTTTCTGAAAACTACATGTATCGAACAAATGCATGATAACTGCATAAACCTTCGAATGAATGTAGACAATAAATGAATCTTGAAAAAGATCTTCAACCTTTCCAATCTAAAATATGTATTTCATCATTTGACAAACGTTTCACAGTCAAAGTAACTTTCGATTGCGGATTGAATGAACAAAACACACAGAAGCATTCATTGTCGATGATCAAACAATGGTTATCTATTTAAACTTCTTATTTCAAAAATTCTTCCAGATAAGATACTCGTGACAATTTGACAAAAGGAAAGGTAGGCCTATATATTGCTGATCTATTATATAGATATACAACTCGTCAATAAGTCTGAATCTAATTTAGTCACAAGGCCATCCTTAAAGAAAGGTTTGTTAAGGATAACCCTACCCAGAGAATTTTCAGTAGGTAGAACATATTTTATTAACAAATTATTTTTACATTTAAACCCAATATACCTGTCAAAGCGCTTTATATATATATACTGAAACAATTTTTCTTGCCCGGGAGACCAAAAAAGTTGCATTGGGCCGTTTTTTGGTGAGTAGGTTGCGTAACCCGAAAAAAATATTTTTAAGGATTGTCCTGTGTAATCATTTTTAGCATCTTCAAGTTTCATTCATGGGTCGAATAGTTTAAATGGTTTCGAATTCTTCTCAAATATTCACATTTCTATTTTATCAAAAGGAACTTGAAGATTGGCAGAGAAAGCATGCACTATGTTAACATTCTGTCACTGTTTTTATCAGCTAATACCCCTTCACAATTTATGAGTGTGAGTCCTGTGTAGCATTTGCTGAATAAAACGATTTGAATATTTCACCCATGTTTGTCTTGTTTGTATTTAAGTTTGGCCCATTATTTCTCAGCTTTGTCGTGAACCCAGCAGTCTATGTAATCTTTCTGAGGTTTTTGCAATGCGCCTCCGACATTATGTTTCTTGAGACTCTCCGATTTATGACCGTCACCTTAACCTTTCGTCTATTTTCATTGTCACAAATTTAAGCTCTTAAAATTCAATGCTGCGCGGTTAATTTGGACATTTATTTCGAAAATGAGTATTTCATTGTAATATATATAAGTAAACATTTAAATCAAAGCTAGATAAAGCACGAAATGGAACGATTGTAACGGAAGCATTCATACACTAACTCCATTGACAAAACTGGTCAGATGATAAATACAGATATATTTATCAAAATCTTATCAAATTAATACCAACTATCCCCGACCTTTGGAATATTTGTGTCGTGTAGGAACTATATTAATAAGTTAATCCATTATTTGTCAGCTACATGATAGATTAAATGTAATATTATAGTATTGAATTAAACAAGGAGTAAGTACGTTTGAAACGTAAACAAACAAGGGATGAGTGAAATTAATGTTGTATCAGTTACCTGAAGAATAAGGTGTGTTTATGGCATTTCGAGTTGAGAGCTATGTCTGAACGAAGAGAGTTATCTCTAATGAAAATATTCCTATATCCATTATATTACATGTACATGTATATCATACTTATCTTTGGATTATCTACATTCAAGGACATCGACACCATGTTTTTAAACATGTTTTGTTTCGTTTCGTGTCCATTTTGGTATTCTCTAATTTCAAATCATTAATTAAGTTATTATTACGTTATACCTACCCTTTTTATAGCCAGGTTTAATTACAATGTGTATATCAATCTGATAAAGTTAGATTTTGAGAACTAAACAATTTCCATGGCTGCGTTTCATTCTGTTTCACACAAAATGTTATTAATTTTTAAATTCGTATGTATGCATCTTCTGTACTTCATATATTACAATTAATAATAAATCTGTTTCATTGTTAAGCCACGTGTAACAAACGTCATGATGATGATTTCAATTATTTGAAATACGTTTGATTATTTTGTTTAAAAACGGAACATATGACGAACACAAACATGTAGTCAAAGAGAACGGTAATCAGGCGGCATTTTCTCTCATGAATGTACGATATTGCTTTATACAAAGTGATATTTTTTTACAAAGGTCTTATGGAAAACACATCTCTTATAAGTGCATGAGAACTATAACGATTTTATAAATGCTCGTAATGGCCATGGAGGTTCTTTTGCTCTTATTCTGAGAGATTATCTCTAATTCGATAAAGTAAAGCTCAGTACATTTTTGTCGTTGAGCTCGTGTGGACGAATGTTGGTCCAATGCAAACAATGGTTGCTCGATTGTTGTTCTTCTTATGACTTGGGTTGCCCTTATAAACGCTGGGTATAACATGGAAATACCCAAGGTTGTGGGTTATATCCATGCCGATGTCTTCTCTATTGTACATGTAATTGCATCAAAACCATTTCACATCATTCTGTACTAATTCTCATTGTAGGTCGAATAAGTGAGAAAGTCATTATACAACATCGTTTAATTGCTTTAATCATTAATACGTAATGTATTCCAAACGGGAATTGTTGTAAATAATAATCAAGTGAATTTTAGTCATGTCAACGCTATATTAAGATATGAATCGAAAAAATGTCTTTTGTATATATCAATAACATATCGTAAAGTTATATAATTTAGCTCTATTCATAGACCATCTGCCTAGGAAAAAGTAATAAGCGCTATTCGTCAAAAGCGCGCCTTGTCACCGAACATTATAGCGGAGGACTTTTTTAAAGCTAAAATATTAAATGTATGGAACTATTTCTATTGGGTATGATTGGAAGGTATTATATTCTTTCGAAAATATCGGTTGAAAAGAACTAAAATTGTACAGGTAGAAAAAGTACAATTCACTGATATTTTAGTAATACACAATGTATTTGATTCAGTTACGACCATAAAACGGAGAAGTTATGGCGGTATCCGGCATTCATCGAACACACTTTAATCAATTAGAAAAAATAGTTAGAATAGGTGTAAACATCTATATTATATAATTGATTACTTCTGTTGTTTTTTACTCAGGAAGCAGCCGTTCTACATTTGACACAGCACATTCAACAATAGACAATTCTTCTTGCGCGCGCATTCAACTCACGGAAACGGGCGACAACTCTCACGAAGATGCTCAGTACTGTGACTTTCCAAACCTTTGGTCTGTTGAGAAGAACCAGTGTTTATTTTTCAACAAAGTTGATTGTGGAAACAGAACGGAACCAGTAACCCCATGTAAGTTTCTCCTATAAATAGGCTATTGACAACATTACCTGATACAAGGGCCTTTTAAAGCTATGGAACTTGAACACGTGCATATTAAAGTCTCAACGTCTTATGTTCAATATATGACACTAATTACAAGCCTGCCATTCTTGTCACCGTTCCGAATATTAGCCGAGGTAAGACATATTTGATATGGAGGACCTTGACCTGTGACCATACTATCAGGAAAATAAGTCTGCCTTATAATCTTGCAGGTCTTGAAATAAAATGTTGTCTACGTATGTAATTTGGAAATACATGTACATTGTACGTGTAGTTTCTTCTTGATTCCCTAGGTCATTTCCATGTACAAATGATGATGAATCTTGCATAACAAAACTTATGATCCATCACAAAGTCCATGTCTGAGTGGTGTCTTGATTGATGTTAATTACATTGTATGAAAACATGCACACTATTCAGATGAAAATTAATTTTTACGTTAGTTGATACAGCACAAAAAAAACGAAACTTATTGCTTTTTATCCGAAGGACGGTTACCATTTTATAAAAGTTCATTGAACTACACGTGTACATGAAATACCGTCTCCAGCCTATGGGTATAGGGAAAATAACCTAGCTGTTTCTATCCTTATCTACATCATATCCACATACTAATTCGTTATGACCATTTTATATTTTGTAAGAGAAAGCTCAGCAGCTATGTAACTTAGGTTTATGATAAAAAAATCCGATTATCTTGCACAGCAATACTGATGAAATTTAAAAAAAGTTGATCTGCCAATGTATTCTCATTTGATATAAGACTTTATCTTATTTGTAGGCGACTATCCGACGTCCAACTGTTCCCGACCAGAAGGATGTAATGTCTCTATTTGTGTTTGTCAAGATAGCACTGATGAACAGCTAAATTACGAAATGTGTTTAAATAAGTCTGATGGAAGTCACGTTTGGCCAGCACGGAAGTGGTCTCCTTATTACATCAAATGTTTGGCGAGACGAACCATTCTGACCAAGTGTTCAGAGTCACAGATGTTTAATTTCATAGTTGGCGATTGTGACAGAAATACAGATTTCATAAATCAAGCTTTTAATTTTTCGCTTTCGTCGGATATACCAGAATCATTGCTATATCTAATCACAGAACGTTCTACCGGAAGTGACGTCACTCTTCAACAGACAAAAATAAGTGATATAACTATAACACCAACGCTTACGGGACCATCTGATCATCCGATAAGTTCGACCAAATTTAGCGATAGTTTGAACGTCGTTAAACAAAGTGACACTCCTTTTTCTAGTGATTCTAAAGTGATTGAAACAAGATCGAGTACAAAGCCAAGTAAATATTTTAGCAATACGATAGAAAGTAGATTGGTATCTACAATCGACGCTTCTAGCGATGTCTTTCAAACATCAAAGACAATATATTCGTCCGCAGAAATGTCTCCTACATCAAATTCGTTTGAATCATTAGATTTCAACAAAGTAAGAAAATATGTATACAGCGATGGCAATTCCCTTGTACAAAAGAAAAGTGTGATACCATATGGTTTAGGTGAACAACATGCCGCTGAAGTTGAAAGTTCAAAACATTTAAGTACATTACATAAAATACTACCTTCCTTCTTTTCAAGTACCGAAACTAATGCATTCCATGATGATTTCTTATCATCTTCAGCTTTGTCTCCAACAAATAGGGAAAATTCGACGGCCCCTGAGTTAACACCAACTAAATCTTCAATTTATTCACATAATCTCTCTTCCGAACTGTACACGCATTCTGAAACTTCCATTGACCGTAACATAATATCTGAATCATACAAAATAAGTCCAACGCCATCAAAATCTAGTATTTCATCACCATATTCAAGTTCGACTCAATCTGACATCTCGTCAGTAAAATTAAGTCATAATTCCAAATCTCTTCTTTACTCTTCAAATTTAGTCTCGGTATCAGCTTCAAATAGATATGTCTCTGAATCTAACTTGATCAGAGACAAAGGAAAACAAACTTATACAGAAATGAGCCATTCCGTACACAACATGCTTCTATATTCCGTACCTAATGTTGTCGACAAATCTCTACCGTCCCCGTCAATAACGCAACCGACAATGACTGTTACTCCGCAGTCAGCTTCAAACAAAATAACAATTCTTACAACGAAAGACACAGATTCGTTACCGAATTCGTCCCTACTTCTTACCAATCTAGATACATTCGTTGACTCTTCGCAGTCAACAGAAGCTGTAATGTCAACAGGATCACTTTTCCCTTCCAAAACATCATTACTGCCATCATCAACCTCACTACCACAATCTGCACTACCGTCATCATATTTTTCGACGTCATCATTATCATCATCATGGTCACCGATCTCTTCAAAATTTTCTTCAATCGATTTAAAAGGCAACACAGTAATGCACGTAGAATCATTTTCTCTTGATTCATTGTCATTTTCCTCTGTAGATATTCCATCCGTAGATTATTTAGCAGAATCACCATGTGCAGATATACCATCTGTTCATTCTCCAATGATATCGTCAAGTTCGTATTCAGTTCTAAGCATAAACAATTATCCAGTTCCCTCACCAACGGACAGGTCACAGTCAATCACATGTACACCTCCGATATCAGAATTGATTGAGGAGTCTGATGTTTCCACATTTAATGAAATTACACCATCTCTTGCACTAATCTCGACCGATTCGCTTACAAATCTGTTAAGTGTTACGCCTGAAACTGAGCCAAAGAATTTCTCATTTTTTACTGCGACCTCTTCGAATTTAGACGCCAAATTACAGGCAGAAACATCCAGCAGTTTTATTCATTCAAACCCATTATCTCCATTTAAATCAACACGATCCATTGAGCAATCGTCATTTTCAACATTACCTTTAGTTCAACCATCATTAAATTCAACATTGGCTTTATTATCCTCAATACCGGTATCCAAATCAAGCGAAACAGTATCACCAGAGACACCAATTTTGTCGTCAATATTGACATATTCAATTTCGACCACTATTAACTCTCTTCTTTCATCTTCATCATTATTAACACCACCACTGTCGTCAATCCAAGAAACATACACGTCTACTCTATCATCGTCATTAGCAGCAATAATACCATTATCACTTCTATCTTCACCACAGACAGCAATATCATCACCAAAAGTGTCATCATCAACTACACAAATAGTAACTTCAACGTCATTGTTGTCAGCGGCTTCAATAAAATCATCGTCCTATCTTTTATCACGACCAATAATATCATCACCAATACTGTCATCAGTACGAATTCCAACATTACCACCAATTTCATCAACACGAGTTGCAATAAACCATTCCTTATTGGCATCATCGTCATCATCAGTACCAATGTTCACATCATCACCATCATCATTTTCATTAGAAACTTCATCATTTTATGTATCTGCATTAACAACATCACTGTCTTCATCACTAAATTTCATATCGTCATTATCAAGTTCATCATTATTATCATCAACTAATTTTGTATCACAGTTGTCATATTTAACGTCGACATTACCGATATCATTATCACCAATATCTACATTATCTTTACCTTTATCATCATCTCAAACATTTAAGCCATCGTCATCATCATCGTCAACAGTAGCACCGTCACTATCATCAATAACGTTAACCCCTTCAATAACATCATCAGCAATATCTACATCATTTTCACCTTTGTCATCATCTGAAATATCTAAATCATCATCAATGAAGTTAACCCATGCATTAACATCATCAGCATTATCTACACCATCATCTTTTTCATCATCAATGTTAGCGACATCATCTTCGCAAGCAGTTTTATCATCATCATCATTATCATCATCATCGTTTGTAGAGTTAACTTCATCTTCATTTTTAATGCCATCACTTGCTTCAGCACAACCATCATCATCACGAACACCAATGCTATCAATTTTATTTCCATCTCATACTGACATAACAACACATCCATCTGCAGCAAATTCAAAAACACACAGCATAAAACCCTCACGAACTGTTTCCAATTTGCCATCAACTGTACAGTCAAAAATATCAACAACTTCCATTTCCTATTTATCTGAAATATCATCTTCAAGTATTTCAGTAGGAGAATTCAACGAAATATCTGACAAGAAAGGTGCGTCTAAAACTTCATTAATTGTTGGACTTAGTGTAGGTGTAACAGTTGCCATTATTTGTGCCATAGTTATAACAGTAATTGTAATGAGAAATAGAACAAAAGGAGCAGGCTCGAATGGAGTAAGGCTTCCACCAGAATTATACATCTCTGAAAACTTGTGAGAACAACAATTAAATAAGTTAGAAATAGTAACTATGATTATTACAGGATTATTTATTTTTATTTGATGCTTAACGGCTCAGTCGACAGCTATTTCAGAACCGCCTCAGACAGAGAGGAGAGAAGATACAGGAGAACTTGAAATTCATTGCCTTACTTTTTTCAAATATTTTTCCTGGTTCTTTATCGTGTCCGATGTAGAGCACTAATATTCGTCTCACTGCTTTGCTGTGATATTATGGATACAGTACTTGGCTCGGTAGTTGGGATGGTGACACTAAAAAGCGTCCCTGAAATATCGAAAGGCGGGCCCGAGATTCGAAACAACCACCTTTCGTTCAGTAGTCCAGTGCGTTACCACTAAACCTCCTGTCCACCCCTACTGGATCATTTAGAAAATGTTATTTATTTTCATTAAAGTGCATTTACTCTTTTATCTGGCAGCGGCTATATATAATAGATGGGAAAAACGCCAAGATTTGGAAACGGACATAAAGCTCTGATATATATCATATAGTCATTATACATACCCCAATATTTCCAATTTAATAAGTGTTTGGTAAACATGATGAAATTTAAAATTGTCGCTGACGCCAGATTTCTTTTCCTTTTTAGCGTTTGAACCTAAGTTAATCTTAAGATTCATTCTTCACAATGTCATGTGTTACCAGAAAGATAGCATGCTTTCCCGTGGATTTTACTACATTCTTTGATACATTTGTATATTTTCCGACAGGCTTTATTTAAAAAAAAAACTATGGTGTATAAAACGTTTTTGTATTTTTAAACCTCATGTTGGTGTTTGATTATTTATTCCATAATTATCTTAATTTATAATGAACATTAGCACATTGAACTATTCGAATTCTTTTACCCGTAATTGAATGACGTATAAACACTTCCGCATGTGTTAAATATTTAGACCAGTTATCTTTAAGATATAACGATAGTTTTTATATAGATTTCCTATAGAAGTTCCAAAACAGTACATCAACAAATGTATCACGTTTACAATCCTTTTAAGCTAATATTATATGAGAATTAATCGACAGTTTTAATGCCTTAGATAACTAAATGCTCATATGCGTATACACTATTCATTCTTTGTATTCTCTCTTATGTAAGAGAAGAACTTTAGTTGACAGCTGATGTAAAGGTGTTTACTCGTCCCAATGTCATTCTCCTATTCAACTCATGAATCCAAGATAATTAGTCTATTTCCGTCTTTTGTTCCAAATTCAAACACGTCAGTTATATACAAATGAATGAAAGTGTCTTGATTGATAACAAGTCTATACGTCAATGGTGTTTATTGGCCTCAAATCACTTAAAAGCATTTTGGCAAAGAGAAAATGAAAGAGTCGATTAACCCTTTGAAAAGTGCTCTGAATTTTTTTAGACAATACATTTTGACATCTTCGCTTGTGGCGCTTCTTAGCTTTTAGACTATTTGTGTTATCAGTGGCCATTTTGCAATGTCATGGATAAGATTTTATTTACCTCTTGCTTATCGCTTGTTCATACTGTTTACCTCGACTGATTATTTGATATTATATAAAAACGTCTTACCTTTCCTCTTCTTTCTCTAAATGATAACAACATCATAATTTATTAGCAACGTGTGTATATTTTGTTGAAAATAAAAACCATTTACATGATTAGTAAAATTGTTGTGTTTTTTCAATGTTCGCGAACATGTTAACAAATTATGTGTAATGTAAAAATCGTCAGATCATGTACGTGACCTGGATCTTCTCAGACCAATCTTCAATGGACAGTGTCATAAAATTCTAGAACTTCATTAGAGTTTAAATGTAAACTATTTTAACAACAAAAACATGAAGAAACTACCTAATTATCTTAGTACATATATACGTAATTAGTAGGATATTAGATCTGGTAAGTGAAAAGATATGTTTAAAAAAAAAGGCATGGCTTTAGTGCAAGTCTCAGGAACTATACAACTGTTCAATGTAACACAAAAATGTTAATATTACAAAAATAGCATTGCACAATTATCATCATTTATTTGATAGATACATCGTGTACTTTAATTTATTTTACGACAAATTTTCAGACTTTTGTAGGAGTTGTTGCCATTGTTGAAAAAAGTAAAAATAATTTCTGTGGATATTTTATGATGACAATTTTTTTTCTTCAGCAAATTGATTGATACTGTTACTGCATTTTTACCAAGAGTTTTCATTAGAATGGATGTTCATTTTCTTATATCTTTGTAAAATAGGTAACTCACGTATGGTCTTCAATGCAAACTTAAAGGGAATATAAGGGAAATTGTCACAATGGTTTGCAAAATATCATGGCAAGTCATTTTCTATCATGGAAACCTACAAACATTATCAACATATCCAAAATCTGGCCACCATATTTTGATATCATAATTTTGGGAGTTAGGATCCGAATACCTTAATGTCATAGACATTGCAAACTATTCCAAACAAGAGGGCCATGATGGCCCTATATTGCTCACCAGTTAAAAAGACTCTTGGAGAAAATTATCATGAGCCTATGTAAAATAAAGTGACCCTTAGGGCCGGGCCAATTTTGACCCTAGGGCAATAACTTGAACAAACTTAGATGTCCACCAGACAATGCTATACATACAAAATATGTAAGCTCTAAGCCTTGAAGATTGTTTCCCTATATAAGCCTATATGAATCAAGTGACCCCAGGGGCGGGGCCAATTTTGACCCTAGGGCAATAATTTGAACAACCTTGGTAGAGGTTCACTAGACAATGCTGCACACCAAATATCTTAGCTCTAGGCACTGTATTTTCTGACAAGAAGATGTTTAAAATTTCCCTATATAAGTCTATGTAAAATCAAGTGACTCCTGGGGCGGGGACAATTTTGATCCTAGGGCAATAATTTGAACAAAATTGGTAGAGGTCCACTAGACAATGCTACACACCAAATATCTAAGCTCTAGGCATTGTAGTTTCTAAAAAGAAGATTTTTAAAATTTCCCTGTGTAAGTCTATGTAAAATCAAGTGACCCCTGGGGCGCGGGCCAATTTTAACCCTAGGACAATAATTTGAACAAACTTGGTAGAGGTCTACTAGGCAATAATACACACCAAATGATGTCTGAGCTCTAGGCCCTGTGGTTTTAGACAAGAAGATTTTTAAACTTTTTCCTTTTGGTTGCCATGGCAACCAGAGTTTTAAATGAAATTAATTTTTTCTAACAACTTTGGTGGAGCTTCATGCAAGGAACATCCATGTAAAGTTTTGTTGAAATTGGCAAACTGTTTAAGAAGGAGATGTTGTTAAAAGCAATAATTATTGTTGATGCAAGCACACCCACACCCACACCCACACATCACTTGATCACAATAGCTCACCATGAGCACTTTGTGCTCTGGTGAGCTAAAAAAGGTTAAATATGCCTATTGCCAATACATTTGTATTTCTCTCTATTTATGTCCTATTGTAACACAGTGTAAGAGTATTTTTCAACAATCTATGTACAGTAAAACTTGGTTGTAGTGAACTCTGATTATAGTGATATATTAATTATAGATACAGTGAAGCATTTATTTCTCCTGAATATGATTAAGTGTCTTTACCTAATATAATGAACACATTGAACTATGGATATGTAAGTTTTCTACATGTATTAAGATCCACAGGAATTAACTATACTACAGTGAACGTCTATGAATAGTCACCTCCAAACAACTGCCACCTCCTTGTTACGGCCAGTATACTAGCAACCCAAATTGATGTTTTAATCTATATTCACTCTCTCAACAACAGCCACCTCCCTGTTCCAGCCAGTATACTAGCAACCCAAATTGATGTTTTAATCTATATTCACTCTCTCAACAACAGCCACCTCCCTGTTCCAGCCAGTATACTAGCAACCCAAATTGATGTTTTAATCTATATTCACTCTCTCAACAACAGCCACCTCCCTGTTCCAGCCAGTATACTAGCAACCCAAATTGATGTTTTAATCTATATTCACTCTCTCAACAACAGTCACCTCCCTTTTCCAGCCAGTATACTAGCAACCCAAATTGATGTTTTAATCTATATTCACTCTGTCAACAACAGTCACCTCCCTGTTCCAGCCAGTATACTAGCAACCCAAATTGATGTTTTAATCTATATTCACTCTCTCAACAACAGTCACCTCCCTGTTCCAGCCAGTATACTAGCAACCCAAATTGATGTTTTAATCTATATTCACTCTCTCAACAACAGCCACCTCCCTGTTCCAGCCAGTATACTAGCAACCCAAATTGATGTTTTAATCTATATTCACTCTGTCAACAACAGTCACCTCCCTGTTCCAGCCAGTATACTAGGAACCCAAATTGATGTTTTAATCTATATTCACTCTGTCAACAACAGTCACCTCCCTGTTCCAGCCAGTATACTAGGAACCCAAATTGATGTTTTAATCTATATTCACTCTGTCAACAACAGCCACCTCCCTGTTCCAGCCAGTATACTAGCAACCCAAATTGATGTTTTAATCTATATTCACTCTGTCAACAACAGTCACCACCCTGTTCCAGCCAGTATACTAGCAACCCAAATTGATGTTTTAATCTATATTCACTCTCTCAACAACAGTCACCTCCCTGTTCCAGCCAGTATACTAGCAACCCAAATTGATGTTTTAATCTATATTCACTCTGTCAACAACAGCCACCTCCCTGTTCCAGCCAGTATACTAGCAACCCAAATTGATGTTTTAATCTATATTCACTCTGTCAACAACAGTCACCTCCCTGTTCCAGCCAGTATACTAGGAACCCAAATTGATGTTTTAATCTATATTCACTCTGTCAACAACAGCCACCTCCCTGTTCCAGCCAGTATACTAGCAACCCAAATTGATGTTTTAATCTATATTCACTCTGTCAACAACAGTCACCACCCTGTTCCAGCCAGTATACTAGCAACCCAAATTGATGTTTTAATCTATATTCACTCTCTCAACAACAGTCACCTCCCTGTTCCAGCCAGTATACTAGCAACCCAAATTGATGTTTTAATCTATATTCACTCTGTCAACAACAGCCACCTCCCTGTTCCAGCCAGTATACTAGCAACCCAAATTGATGTTTTAATCTATATTCACTCTGTCAACAACAGTCACCTCCCTGTTCCAGCCAGTATACTAGCAACCCAAATTGATGTTTTAATCTATATTCACTCTGTCAACAACAGTCACCTCCCTGTTCCAGCCAGTATACTAGCAACCCAAATTGATGTTTTAATCTATATTCACTCTGTCAACAACAGTCACCTCCCTGTTCCAGCCAGTATACTAGCAACCCAAATTGATGTTTTAATCTATATTCACTCTGTCAACAACAGTCACCTCCCTGTTCCAGCCAGTATACTAGCAACCCAAATTGATGTTTTAATCTATATTCACTCTGTCAACAACAGTCACCTCCCTGTTCCAGCCAGTATACTAGCAACCCAAATTGATGTTTTAATCTATATTCACTCTGTCAACAACAGTCACCTCCCTGTTCCAGCCAGTATACTAGCAACCCAAATTGATGTTTTAATCTATATTCACTCTGTCAACAACAGTCACCTCCCTGTTCCAGCCAGTATACTAGCAACCCAAATTGATGTTTTAATCTATATTCACTCTGTCAACAACAGTCACCTCCCTGTTCCAGCCAGTATACTAGCAACCCAAATTGATGTTTTAATCTATATTCACTCTGTCAACAACAGTCACCTCCCTGTTCCAGCCAGTATACTAGCAACCCAAATTGATGTTTTAATCTATATTCACTCTGTCAACAACAGTCACCACCCTGTTCCAGCCAGTATACTAGCAACCCAAATTGATGTTTTAATCTATATTCACTCTGTCAACAACAGCCACCTCCCTGTTCCAGCCAGTATACTAGCAACCCAAATTGATGTTTTAATCTATATTCACTCTGTCAACAACAGCCACCTCCCTGTTCCAGCCAGTATACTAGGAACCCAAATTGATGTTTTAATCTATATTCACTCTGTCAACAACAGTCACCTCCCTGTTCCAGCCAGTATACTAGCAACCCAAATTGATGTTTTAATCTATATTCACTCTGTCAACAACAGTCACCTCCCTGTTCCAGCCAGTATACTAGCAACCCAAATTGATGTTTTAATCTATATTCACTCTGTCAACAACAGTCACCTCCCTGTTCCAGCCAGTATACTAGCAACCCAAATTGATGTTTTAATCTATATTCACTCTGTCAACAACAGTCACCTCCCTGTTCCAGCCAGTATACTAGCAACCCAAATTGATGTTTTAATCTATATTCACTCTGTCAACAACAGCCACCTCCCTGTTCCAGCCAGTATACTAGCAACCCAAATTGATGTTTTAATCTATATTCACTCTGTCAACAACAGTCACCTCCCTGTTCCAGCCAGTATACTAGCAACCCAAATTGATGTTTTAATCTATATTCACTCTGTCAACAACAGTCACCTCCCTGTTCCAGCCAGTATACTAGCAACCCAAATTGATGTTTTAATCTATATTCACTCTGTCAACAACAGCCACCTCCCTGTTCCAGCCAGTATACTAGCAACCCAAATTGATGTTTTAATCTATATTCACTCTGTCAACAACAGCCACCTCCCTGTTCCAGCCAGTATACTAGCAACCCAAATTGATGTTTTAATCTATATTCACTCTGTCAACAACAGTCACCTCCCTGTTCCAGCCAGTATACTAGCAACCCAAATTGATGTTTTAATCTATATTCACTCTCTCAACAACAGTCACCACCCTGTTCCAGCCAGTATACTAGCAACCCAAATTGATGTTTTAATCTATATTCACTCTCTCAACAACAGTCACCTCCCTGTTCCAGCCAGTATACTAGCAACCCAAATTGATGTTTTAATCTATATTCACTCTCTCAACAACAGTCACCTCCCTGTTCCAGCCAGTATACTAGCAACCCAAATTGATGTTTTAATCTATATTCACTCTGTCAACAACAGTCACCTCCCTGTTCCAGCCAGTATACTAGCAACCCAAATTGATGTTTTAATCTATATTCACTCTGTCAACAACAGTCACCTCCCTGTTCCAGCCAGTATACTAGCAACCCAAATTGATGTTTTAATCTATATTCACTCTGTCAACAACAGTCACCTCCCTGTTCCAGCCAGTATACTAGCAACCCAAATTGATGTTTTAATCTATATTCACTCTCTCAACAACAGTCACCACCCTGTTCCAGCCAGTATACTAGCAACCCAAATTGATGTTTTAATCTATATTCACTCTGTCAACAACAGTCACCTCCCTGTTCCAGCCAGTATACTAGCAACCCAAATTGATGTTTTAATCTATATTCACTCTCTCAACAACAGCCACCACCCTGTTCCAGCCAGTATACTAGCAACCCAAATTGATGTTTTAATCTATATTCACTCTCTCAACAACAGTCACCACCCTGTTCCAGCCAGTATACTAGCAACCCAAATTGATGTTTTAATCTATATTCACTCTCTCAACAACAGTCACCACCCTGTTCCAGCCAGTATACTAGCAACCCAAATTGATGTTTTAATCTATATTCACTCTGTCAACAACAGTCACCACCCTGTTCCAGCCAGTATACTAGCAACCCAAATTGATGTTTTAATCTATATTCACTCTCTCAACAACAGTCACCTCCCTGTTCCAGCCAGTATACTAGCAACCCAAATTGATGTTTTAATCTATATTCACTCTCTCAACAACAGCCACCTCCCTGTTCCAGCCAGTATACTAGCAACCCAAATTGATGTTTTAATCTATATTCACTCTGTCAACAACAGTCACCACCCTGTTCCAGCCAGTATACTAGCAACCCAAATTGATGTTTTAATCTATATTCACTCTCTCAACAACAGTCACCTCCCTGTTCCAGCCAGTATACTAGCAACCCAAATTGATGTTTTAATCTATATTCACTCTCTCAACAACAGCCACCTCCCTGTTCCAGCCAGTATACTAGCAACCCAAATTGATGTTTTAATCTATATTCACTCTGTCAACAACAGTCACCTCCCTGTTCCAGCCAGTATACTAGCAACCCAAATTGATGTTTTAATCTATATTCACTCTCTCAACAACAGTCACCTCCCTGTTCCAGCCAGTATACTAGCAACCCAAATTGATGTTTTAATCTATATTCACTCTGTCAACAACAGCCACCTCCCTGTTCCAGCCAGTATACTAGCAACCCAAATTGATGTTTTAATCTATATTCACTCTCTCAACAACAGCCACCTCCCTGTTCCAGCCAGTATACTAGGAACCCAAATTGATGTTTTAATCTATATTCACTCTCTCAACAACAGCCACCTCCCTGTTCCAGCCAGTATACTAGGAACCCAAATTGATGTTTTAATCTATATTCACTCTGTCAACAACAGTCACCACCCTGTTCCAGCCAGTATACTAGCAACCCAAATTGATGTTTTAATCTATATTCACTCTGTCAACAACAGTCACCTCCCTGTTCCAGCCAGTATACTAGCAACCCAAATTGATGTTTTAATCTATATTCACTCTGTCAACAACAGCCACCACCCTGTTCCAGCCAGTATACTAGCAACCCAAATTGATGTTTTAATCTATATTCACTCTGTCAACAACAGTCACCTCCCTGTTCCAGCCAGTATACTAGCAACCCAAATTGATGTTTTAATCTATATTCACTCTGTCAACAACAGTCACCTCCCTGTTCCAGCCAGTATACTAGCAACCCAAATTGATGTTTTAATCTATATTCACTCTGTCAACAACAGTCACCTCCCTGTTCCAGCCAGTATACTAGCAACCCAAATTGATGTTTTAATCTATATTCACTCTGTCAACAACAGCCACCTCCCTGTTCCAGCCAGTATACTAGCAACCCAAATTGATGTTTTAATCTATATTCACTCTGTCAACAACAGTCACCTCCCTGTTCCAGCCAGTATACTAGCAACCCAAATTGATGTTTTAATCTATATTCACTCTCTCAACAACAGTCACCTCCCTGTTCCAGCCAGTATACTAGCAACCCAAATTGATGTTTTAATCTATATTCACTCTCTCAACAACAGTCACCTCCCTGTTCCAGCCAGTATACTAGCAACCCAAATTGATGTTTTAATCTATATTCACTCTCTCAACAACAGCCACCTCCCTGTTCCAGCCAGTATACTAGCAACCCAAATTGATGTTTTAATCTATATTCACTCTGTCAACAACAGTCACCTCCCTGTTCCAGCCAGTATACTAGCAACCCAAATTGATGTTTTAATCTATATTCACTCTGTCAACAACAGTCACCTCCCTGTTCCAGCCAGTATACTAGCAACCCAAATTGATGTTTTAATCTATATTCACTCTGTCAACAACAGTCACCTCCCTGTTCCAGCCAGTATACTAGCAACTCAAATTGATGTTTTAATCTATATTCACTCTGTCAACAACAGTCACCTCCCTGTTCCAGCCAGTATACTAGCAACCCAAATTGATGTTTTAATCTATATTCACTCTCTCAACAACAGTCACCTCCCTGTTCCAGCCAGTATACTAGCAACCCAAATTGATGTTTTAATCTATATTCACTCTGTCAACAACAGCCACCTCCCTGTTCCAGCCAGTATACTAGCAACCCAAATTGATGTTTTAATCTATATTCACTCTCTCAACAACAGTCACCTCCCTGTTCCAGCCAGTATACTAGCAACCCAAATTGATGTTTTAATCTATATTCACTCTCTCAACAACAGCCACCTCCCTGTTCCAGCCAGTATACTAGCAACCCAAATTGATGTTTTAATCTATATTCACTCTCTCAACAACAGCCACCTCCCTGTTCCAGCCAGTATACTAGCAACCCAAATTGATGTTTTAATCTATATTCACTCTGTCAACAACAGTCACCACCCTGTTCCAGCCAGTATACTAGCAACCCAAATTGATGTTTTAATCTATATTCACTCTCTCAACAACAGCCACCTCCCTGTTCCAGCCAGTATACTAGCAACCCAAATTGATGTTTTAATCTATATTCACTCTCTCAACAACAGCCACCTCCCTGTTCCAGCCAGTATACTAG
Source organism: Lutraria lutraria (assembly GCA_964023205.1). Lineage (NCBI taxonomy): Eukaryota > Metazoa > Mollusca > Bivalvia > Venerida > Mactridae > Lutraria > Lutraria lutraria. The sequence goes on from OZ026841.1 coordinate 19,433,989, forward strand.
CAACTCAAATTGATGTTTTAATCTATATTCACTCTGTCAACAACAGTCACCTCCCTGTTCCAGCCAGTATACTAGCAACCCAAATTGATGTTTTAATCTATATTCACTCTCTCAACAACAGTCACCTCCCTGTTCCAGCCAGTATACTAGCAACCCAAATTGATGTTTTAATCTATATTCACTCTGTCAACAACAGTCACCTCCCTGTTCCAGCCAGTATACTAGCAACCCAAATTGATGTTTTAATCTATATTCACTCTCTCAACAACAGTCACCTCCCTGTTCCAGCCAGTATACTAGCAACCCAAATTGATGTTTTAATCTATATTCACTCTCTCAACAACAGCCACCTCCCTGTTCCAGCCAGTATACTAGCAACCCAAATTGATGTTTTAATCTATATTCACTCTCTCAACAACAGCCACCTCCCTGTTCCAGCCAGTATACTAGCAACCCAAATTGATGTTTTAATCTATATTCACTCTCTCAACAACAGCCACCTCCCTGTTCCAGCCAGTATACTAGCAACCCAAATTGATGTTTTAATCTATATTCACTCTCTCAACAACAGTCACCACCCTGTTCCAGCCAGTATACTAGCAACCCAAATTGATGTTTTAATCTATATTCACTCTGTCAACAACAGTCACCTCCCTGTTCCAGCCAGTATACTAGCAACCCAAATTGATGTTTTAATCTATATTCACTCTCTCAACAACAGTCACCTCCCTGTTCCAGCCAGTATACTAGCAACCCAAATTGATGTTTTAATCTATATTCACTCTCTCAACAACAGCCACCTCCCTGTTCCAGCCAGTATACTAGCAACTCAAATTGATGTTTTAATCTATATTCACTCTGTCAACAACAGTCACCTCCCTGTTCCAGCCAGTATACTAGCAACCCAAATTGATGTTTTAATCTATATTCACTCTCTCAACAACAGTCACCTCCCTGTTCCAGCCAGTATACTAGCAACCCAAATTGATGTTTTAATCTATATTCACTCTGTCAACAACAGTCACCTCCCTGTTCCAGCCAGTATACTAGCAACCCAAATTGATGTTTTAATCTATATTCACTCTCTCAACAACAGCCACCTCCCTGTTCCAGCCAGTATACTAGCAACCCAAATTGATGTTTTAATCTATATTCACTCTCTCAACAACAGCCACCTCCCTGTTCCAGCCAGTATACTAGCAACCCAAATTGATGTTTTAATCTATATTCACTCTCTCAACAACAGTCACCTCCCTGTTCCAGCCAGTATACTAGCAACCCAAATTGATGTTTTAATCTATATTCACTCTGTCAACAACAGTCACCTCCTTACAACAGCCATTTGTGTCCTTCCCATTGGTGGCTGTTGTAGGGAGGTTGCACTGTTATACCATGAACGAAGAAAGAAAGACAAAGCCATTATAGATAATGATTATTTCATCTATTATACAACAGTAGGAATAAAGCTCAAAATTGAATGACAGTAACATCTGTATCATTGTAGGTAATAGATATAAACTACACAACTTCAAGATGTATGTTACACTAGACTGCCAGGTCACAAAATACACCCGTCAAGGGCCATAACTCAGAAGTGCCTATGCTGAATGGGCTGGTTATTGAACTTGACCGTGATCTTGTGGTTATTATAAAACATTAAGTTTGGTGAGGATCCGAATAAACTGTTTGAATTAGAGAGCGGACACCGACCGCCTGCCAACCAGTTTTTCATGATTTTTTGTCATGCCCAATGTAAAGCAATGTAAAGTGTCCCTTAAATATCAGAAGGCAGAACATAGATTAAAGCCCATGACCTCGCAAAAATTAATCAAGCATGTTATAAAAAAATCACCAATCCATCCCTCAGGTAACTGTGTTGTGTTCACTAAAATATTTGATCAGGTCAAATTATTGAAACTACCTATGGAATTTAGTATTATTTATACTTTATTATAAAAATCATGTTTAAATGATTCCGTACCTTATCATCCAATTTACAAGGCATCACTAAAGTTGAAATTATTGACCTGTGTTGAACCTGTAATGCAACTTCTTTCATACATTGTATTCATAAATTATAATCAAGAGTCAGACAGTTTACCTTTAAAAAGTTTTATTTATTTAATATGCATAATACAATTTACCAATATCTACATAAAAAGGTTTAATTTTCAGACAGATGCCAAGTAGCTATACAAAGTATGAAAAGTACCATTACGCATACTGCATTTTTAACGCCTTGCTTTCTGCATCATTGGAAATGACTCAAATAAGCACCATTTGAAAATAGATTTTGCTATACTGGTCCGAATTAATCCTAAATAGTGTGTGGCCACTATTACAAAGTAGTATTTACATCAAGTCAAAACAAAATCTAGTGAAATTCATGAAAACAAAATTTAATGTAAGTTATTTTTGTTATCTTTGTTTGTGACTGCTTTATTTTATTCTAAAAAAATCTTAATCACAAACATGTCTCAGATTTGGAACAGTTTTCAATGAACAATTTTTAAAATATCTCACAGACTTCATTATGTTAAATAACGTATTGCTGTTTGACAAAATTAATTTATTCTTGAATGAGAAATCTTAAAGATTTTCTTATCCAGTATGTTTGACACAACAAATCTATTTGTTGATAAGTATAAACAGAACACTTAATGTCTCATTTATCAGCAAAACATGCATCTCATCAAATAATGAGAGTTCATAATTTTGAATATAAAAGACCAGTCTTAAATAACAAGTTCTGATTGGTTGTTGACAGACACAGTCTAAAAATCAACCAATCACAATCCAGCAATTTTAGACTGGTACTGAATTAAAAGTACTTATTATAATATAAAGTTCAATAATTATTGTTTTCTTAACTTAAACAGTTCCACAAGTACATACATATGATATTGTTTGGTACTATATATATACATTAAGATGAAATTCTAAACAAAAATATTGTTGCTGCACAAGGTTCAGTCCATTAGACTAATAGAGAATGATAGAAAGGGTTGTCACAAAAATCAATATTTCGGATCATCATATAAACCATTTTTTCTTGAATTCCTAATCCTGCATGCCAATGTCAAACTGAGGTTGTGCTATATGGGTGCATTAGAAATGGTCCAAGGCAACAACTGTATAAGTATCAAAGAGATAGATAAAACAGTAAAAGCTTCTTAACCTAGTTATAATGGACAGACAGACGAACGGAAATCACTGTATGCCCCCCTGTATCATTAGATGATGACAGCATAAAACTAAGTGCTTTTAAATTATTAGAATGGAATATTTAAAGAGTTTCCAAGCTCTTAAACACATTGGTCATTAAAGGTAAAAAATAATGTTAACAAAGTCTGTCCTTGAGAATAACATAATGTGGCCTTTATTGACAGATGGCCTTTATTTGGAGGTAATTACGTTCCAAAATAATCAATGATGATTTTTAAAAGAATTGCCTTAATTCATACGGTTGCCTTTATTCAGAGATGGCCATTAACACAGGATTGACAGTACTTGCACCAGCCTACTCGTAATATATGGATATCAAATTGGCATGCAGACAGGTATCCTAGCAAAATACAGATTCAATATTGTGAGACATTCAGTATCAAAAGTATGATAAAGTAAGTACAATGTGTCTTTTATAAAGTCAAAAACTATAGCCATGGTGACAAACACAAATATGATGGATGAAAACTTAAGCCTTAAAATAGATAAAGAAAAAAAATTGATAAAGGAAAATATTGTCTGCTTACACAAAAATCATCCATAATTACAAAAATATACTTGAAACACGGTCAAAGTTCATAAATAAAAATCCTTTTCATAAACCAGACAACTGATATACAAAACAAGAACACTTAATATTCTTATAAACACATAAATATGTTCTTAAATACATAATTAGTTCATAAACACTCTAAACTTGTTCATAACCATGAAACTTATTCATAAACACCCAACAATTTCACAAATTTTACACACATTTGGTTCATAAACACAAAATTTGATCATAGTATGCAAAAGTGATCAAAAACCACAGAACTTGTTCATAACACAACTTGTTTTAAACACTTAGCTGGTTCATAAACCCACGACTGGTTCATAAACACAGGAATTGTCTAAAAACACAGAGCACATACAACAGGGTTCAACTCCCATTTAGTTTATCTGTATGTAATGATATATTCAGGATATGCCTGGGTGTCGTTGAAAATGACGAACATAGCTGGAGTTGAACAGTTGTTAGTTACTGAATCATACAATACATGAGGATTTGACGGATTAATTGGAGGTGGAACCCTTAATCCGTGTGAACCACTACAATACTTTCCAGTAAGCACCTTGCAACAATACATTCTTTTGTTACCATCATTACCAGTAGGAGTATATGTCCCCTGGTCAGAGTAACTTGCATTTACAGCAAAATACACACCATTTCCAAAGGCAACAGCTGTAAAAAAGGAACAAAAATAAAACAAAAATGAAGCAATTCAACCAAGTTTGAAGACTGATCATTGGGTACAAATTAATAATACATCTAAAATTTTAATTTTAAATACTATAATTATTGGTATGGTACCAATATGATTGATAAAATACACACATTCACGAATTGTTCATGAATCGAGTAAAAAAATGGCACTTGGAGAATGGATTTTGAACTGTATGACCTTGAAGCAATTAGACAAAAGTCAAGGTCAAAAGTTCTGAGGTTGAAAACCAATTTAAATGGCTGACTACATGTACTTACGGTAAAAAAAATTGAAGACAAAATATAAGCGAGTTCAAAAGTTAAGTTTCTGTCAGTAAATCGAACAAGAATATGTTGTCCAGTCTTGTATGGGTGATGTGATAAAAACATGTTATGTAGTTATGTATGCATTATATGAAAACAGAAATTCAAAATATGAAAAATATATTCAAGTTTTTATGTAACACGTACTGACAACATTAAAAAGTTTGTTTCCCCAGCGACTCATTTGAGATTTTATATAATATTGATAACATAAAAAAGTTTGTTTCCCCAGCGACTCATTTGAGTTTTTATGTAACATTGATAACATAAAAAAGTTTGTTTCCCCAGCGACTCTAGAATTTTTATTAATGGTTGAGTAACATTACATCCATTATTATCATTTTTTTACCTATACGCACACTTTCAAGAATAATAAAAAAAATAACAAAAGTCTCCCACCTACCCTATTTTCATGAGCATATAATCGGACACAAACAATAAATTTAAGCCTTACCATTTTTTCCACAATAACTTCTATTAAATCCCTGAGCGTTAATACTCTGGACTGCATTCTGATCAGTACCATGCCAAAGTATTCTCTCATTTTTATTCTTTGGGTACGTTTGATCTAAGAGCTTGTGTTTAGCAGCATATTGTGTGTACAATGTTCTGTTCTGTATCCTGTCAATCTATAAATAATAAACAACATTTTGATAAATAAATAATGTTAAAAACAGGTTGTGTTATGTTTGTTTGCAGTGTACTACGAAAGCCCAGGCAGCTCAGGTGATATTCAGCCTTCTACTCAAAATTCTAATGCCATACAGCTACTTTTTTCATCCAAACATAAATTTACACCAAAAGAAAGTACTAATCCATGATAAAAACCTGCTACTACATTTGTATTTAAATTGAGCCGGCTAGTCTGAATCTTCTGGAGTACACTATGCTTGTATTGATTATAGTTCCACATAATTATCATAAGCATTTTAGTTTTGTATAGTGAAAAGTTTACCCTACCAGAAGTCTGTATCAACCAGTTCCCCTACACATGTACCTCAAAAGTAAATACAAGTACCGTCTTCCTAACATGAAGTGTGAACAGAGATACTAGCAGGCCCAATGCTTATAAATGTAAAAAAATTGGAAATGGATTTGAAATTCATCCCGTTTTCTGAGAATTCTTTTTATCAGAAAGTCCACTTTTCATGGAATCCTGAAACTCTGAGATTGTACTGTAATATCCTCTGTCAATTTGTCACAGTAAACATAAGCTACATGTGTATATGCCTGGGCTGTAAATCAGTATCCTATTGATCAACAGTCAAGCTCTTCATCACCTGATCGAGCCTTAGTACCAGCAACTGGGCTCAGGTGAGTATCAGTTTGAAATTTACTTCATCTATCAAAATATTACAGTGTTCTGGTTAGACATTGAACCAGGAATGCGAGGCATGTGACTTATGGACCAGAAAGTCCCCTAATTCCACAGTAGGGGGTAATAAAACAGACAGGGTCATTGATAGACTAGCACCTGTTTACATAATCTGTTACTCTATGCTTATAAAAACAAAAGCAATTTAGTCATACACTTATTATCACTGTAAATCAATAAAATTTATAACCCCACTTTTTGACTAGGTGTCCAGTCTACAGACCGTGACCAGACTGATTTTATCTGATTAGGGGCAATAAAACAATTAAGAGATTAGACCACATGTGGATTTTGGGGGGGGTCACTTATATAGTAGCTGTTCAATGTCTTTAAGCAGCCAACACCTTATCCACTACAAATAAGATAACTCTGTAATGCCTATTTATAGCTTACATTAACAATTTGTGGTATTCTTCCAAGCGTTTGCTGTAGATTTGTAACAACATCAAGATATTCCTTGTGTTGTTGGTTCAAAGTTACCAGCTTTAAATTTTCATTATCCTTCATGGCTGCCCAATGTTGAGGTAGCTCTGCACTCACATCTGAAATTGATAAAGTATAATAATAATGCATATAATATTATAATGAAAAGATATTGAACTTTCTTGTCCAAACCCTGTCCGAAATCCAGACAAAGTCTATAAATTTAAGATCACAATCAACCGCATAGAGAAATGCCACTGGCAGAGTGTAGGGCATCACATGACTCTGATAGGAAAATATGCCAGTAGAAATCATGCACTCACTAGAACCCCTTAAATTTAGGTATTTCAATTGATAAGCCAATAGTTAAGATGTTTTGACATACCTTATTGTAAGCTGCCAGTAACAGGCTGTTGAATACTTCTCATGCTAGAATTATGTTCCAACTACATGTTTGTATTGTGCTTAAATTTTAGAACACTCACAAAGTTTTGGTAGCATTTTGACACTTTGGTACTATAACCAGCAGAGGTAGACACATGGCTGTAGACATGACGTCTTCAACCAAATAATCATACAGATAACATACACCACATTCTTGATTTGAACTCACAGTTGGTCTGAAGCCATTGTCTGCAGACCTTGTGTTCTATCGCATAAGCTTAGAGCATGAGGGTTAGCTTTCAGTTCCAAGATTTCATGCGAAATAAATGCAAACTACATGTATTACAAAATGACCTCCAAATAAAGGCCACCTGTCAATAAAGGCCATATTTGGTCATTCCCAAGGGTAGCCTTTCTTGGATGGTTTGATTGTACATGAAATGACAGTATCATAGAAGATCAACATCGTAAGCTTTATGTGTAGGCTTAAACAATAACAATGTTGATAAAGAATGAAATTGAAAAATCTTATTTTAGACATGAAGTAAATTAAACCTGCTTCATCAACCATTTCTGAATTGAGGCAATTCTTATAGATATCATCACTTATCATGTAATTACCTCCAAATAAAAGTCACCTGTCAATAAACAACACATTTTGTCTTTCTGAAGGATACATGTAGCCTTTGTTCACAGATATTTATCATAAAAAACTGAGTAATACTAAATATTGCTCTTACCATTCAGAAGATCTCTTCTAATCACTTGAAATGTATTCTTAGGGTTGTTTACATCTGTCTCAATCATAGTATTAAAATCAACTACAAATTCACCTGCACTTCCACATTTTATTTTCACACTTTTCTGTTTGATTGTGTAAGCAGTTTCAATTTCTAAATTGATATTATCGTGGAACGGAAATGTTTTATGATTTTTCAAGTACATCCATTTGACAATATTTGACATCAGCTGAGCCTGTTGCTTCTTGTAAACTGACTTTTCTGCTGTCCGGAGTTGACTAACAACTTCGGTGTACACTTGTAGCACGTTACTCGAGAGGCCAACTAAATGTATAGTTCCAAATTCAGTGTTTATCTTCATCTCTACATGGAAAGTGGAAGACGCCTTTTTCATTTGTTGAATCTGTGATTGAAAAGGTTGTAAGTATGGTATCTCACATTTAAAATGTATACAGTAAAACATGGTTACAGTAAACACTGTAATAATGAAATACACAAGTATTGGATAGAGTGAAGAAATCCTGTTTTTCCTGACTAATTCATTCTTTGTTGCTTGAATGGTATGGATATACATAGTTAATAAATATTTTGTATATTACGGATCATCCCCAGGGGTTCCAGCTAAAACTGTACAACAAAGTACTAGGAGTCTGTGAATTAGTTTAGACGATCCTTATTATATTACAGTGTTGTTGCTTGTTTTCTAGGGGGGGGGGGGGGGTGTTACAAATTTGAAGCTGAACTTTTGCCCTATTCCTGTCTGAAAAGTCTTTTTTCCCCTAAAATAAAAAAAAAATCCCCTCCAGTTTGATTATATTTTTCATTGAAGACATTTTTGGTCAAAACGATAATATATTAATTGCCCAGCACAATATAGCTTTCTATCCCTAACGATCAAGGTTATAACCTATTCCATATTGGAAATGAAATTTACACAGGCAAGTTTAATTAATCAAAGGCTTAGTATGAAATCACTGAAAAGCTTATTATAGATAGAATCATCCACTAAAAAAGAATTGACTTACGTAGCCCGAACCTAGTGCACATACACCAGAATCCTCGATATCCTTAATCATCCATTCATCATCGATTGTCTTTTCAAGAACTTTAACGGCCCTTGAAGCTTTTTCGTCACTTTCAGCATATATAGTGACAGTCTGGGAATCTTCCATGTTAGTTTTGACCTCTTTTTCACGCTTATGAAGATAGCTATCGTGACTCCTATGTCGTCCTTCATCTTGTCCGCTGGTAGAGCGTCCTTGAATAAAATAATTTGTACAGTTGAACATGATGAATTATAAGAACCTGAGCAATTAACGGCGAACCTGTGTTTAAGCGGCCAACTCCAAATAAAGGTCTCCCTGTGAATAATGGTCATTCTTTTAAAAACTGTCATTGATTAAATATGAAAAAATGACCAACCGACCGACCGACTGACTGTGACTGACTGATTCACTGTGACTGACTGACTGTGACTGACTGATTCACTGTGACTGACTGACTGACTCACTGTGACTGACTGACTGACTCACTGTGACTGACTGGTTGATTGACTTGACTGTGACTGACTGACTGATTCACTGTGACTGACTAATTGACTGATTGACTGTGGCTGACTGGCTGATTAATTGACTGACTGTGGCTGATTGATTGACTGACTGTGGCTGACTGACTGGCTGATTAATTGACTGACTGTGGCTGATTGACTGACTGTGGCTGACTGACTGGCTGATTAATTGACTGACTGTGGCTGACTGATTGACTGACTGGCTGATTGACTGACTGTGGCTGACTGACTGGCTGATTAATTGACTGACTGTGACTGACTGACTGATTGATTGATTGACTGACTGACTGCTCGATCGATCAACAGACTGACTGACCAAATGATTGATTGTCTGCCGACTGACCAATCAGTGACATTTCTTACCTTTGACAGATAGTTTGCAACCTTCAATGAATTCACCAACCATGTCGTTTTGGAAAATAACAAGTCGGATTTCATTAGTATATTTGGGTTTCGTATCCATAAATTCAGAAATCATTTCACACATTACATTAGCCATGTCACGAGGTTTACATCCAACACCTGAAAAAAACGAAAATCACAATTTCAAAACTTGATGCTTACAAACCAGCGCTGAAAGACCATCTGTCTGTAAAGGCCAGTATGTGTAGTTCCATTCCAGGTACAAGGATTTAAATTCTCAGTCAATTTGTAACACCTTAAAGTGTATAAAGCGATATCTGCTAGTCCTATTATTGGCAAAATAATTGTTTGTATGTGATAAGAATCATACCTAAGTACCTAAATTTTAATAAGGAATATTGGAAGCGAACTTTGAATTTTGATAAGCAAAAAGAAATGAAAGGGAGATAATTCTGAAATAAAGAAGTCGGCAGTGATACTTTTTTGAAAAAAACTTGTTGTTGACCAACACAATATACAAAACTGCAAAAGAAAGCCTTATTTAAAAACTTTATAAATTTTTCAACTTTCTTCAAAATCTAAATATTTTATCAAATGGCAGGTATGAGTAAGTTATCACTGACTTGTTTTGTTTGTAAATGCAGTAAAACCTAGCTATCTTGACCACTTTGGGATAAAATAAATTGTTCTTAATATCGAGGTGCATGCTCTCATTACTACTAGTTGAAATATAGGGGAAATATTTGAAACTAGTCGAAAGATAAGTATATAATCTTATAATCCAGTTATTTCATATTGGCTTTGTTACTGGACCAAGGAATGTCGTATTGGCCCCTATTTTCTCACATTGGACCAATTAACCTCTAAATATGGCCTTAATATTGAGGTGGGTGCTATCTGAGGTTTTACTGTATTTCAATAATCTATTGTCTTAACTGAAATATAAATGTATGGTTTACTTATTTTGAACTTCAAAGAAAAAATCAACCAACAACAGTAGCTTATAGAGTACAGTATAACCTCTCCAGAGTGGCAACAACCACCCTTCAACAACAGCACGATTTTTTCCCACTGCATGATTTGACTATGATTTTATCTTCCCTAAAGCAACAACCTCTCAACAACAACATAATTTTGCTACTCCAAAAGGGTGTTGTTTTGGAGAGGTTACACTGTACATAAAAAACACTATAATAACTAACTAGATAAGTTTAGGATTTACGCAATTTTCAAAATACATTGTACCAACAGCTAATCATTTTCTTATAAGATAATTATTAATCTTTTCATTACATTGCACTAAAGTATAGTTTAACTCACTTGTACCCAAAGCTGGAAAGGCAATGGACGAAAATTTGTGTTCTTCAGCTTTCTTCAAAGTACTCTCGACAACTCCGCGCCATTCACGGGGTTTGCGTTTGGTGTCCACGTGCACAATGTACTGAGATGGAAGTTGACCAGCAGTGGTGACAACAATACCTTCTTTCCTCATGGTAGATCCTGAAATATAATGTGAAATAAATAAACACATGAAACCTTACAAGACCCTACTAAAAATACTTGAACCTCTGAACAAAGGCCACTAAATTGAAGGGGAAATGCGGTCTTTAAGCAAAGGTAACCTTTATTCAGAAGGTTTACCTAATCTATTTCATTCATAAATATGTGGTGAAAATGATCTTTAAGTATATAATGTATTCATCAGAGGCCAATATCTCAGGTGTAAATGAATGTATCAAAATAACATCATTTTCAATCCAAAAGGAAAAAAAACATTAAAATTAACAGGGAATATTTTTAAACAAAATTTCTATCAACAGCATTATATAATATTTCTACAGTAACTAACTCAGTGTATTGCACTCCTTTTCTATAGTTTTTCCTCCTTTTCTGAGAAGAGCTTTTGTGACAGCACCTGAAATATGAAAACGTCAAACTTAAAATAATGAGCTGGATAACACAATAATTTCGTTACAAGATAAATCAAACATGAATCTGTCAACTTCTTCCCTCTCTAATTAAGAAACCATAATACATAAAGAGCTCAACATTTTGTTATAACTTGTGTTTACTTGCAACATGATTCCACAAAATGAAATGAAAAGATCATTTTTAAAAAAACATGCACTTTGCAGTCAGGTGTGACTGACTAATTAAAAGACCCCCCCCCCCCCCCCCCCCCCCTAAAAAAGTGTTTTGATTCTTAATTCCAGCTTGTTTTATTTATCAGTACAAGCATTATGATGTTGACAAAATCCCTACCTAGGTACATACTGAATGTATTGTGAGTGGTATTACATACTAATACTATCACTTTCTTCATTTGATTTTTTACAGATTTAGGGTATAATGTCATTGTATTTTATTGTAAGCTTAACTTTTTCTAAAATAATATTGCATTTTGCATGTATAAAATAATTCTTTGGTTGGCTGAAATATTTCAATGGTGTCATATATTTATAAAATGTTCAAAAATCATGGTGACCGATTATTAAAGTTGAGCGGGGTATATTAGGTGGATGTTTATGAATTAGTCTCAAAGTACATGTATTAGTGATAAGTATCATCATTATTTACCTCTGTGCAGATCTAGATCCATATTACAACTCGCCACGATGGCATCCGTATCTTCTTCCGTTATATCACCTTGGTATACCAACAATTTCCCATTTCCAATACTAAATTCAGCATGTCCTAATTATATAAACAATAATGATAAAAAAATATTTCCTTAAACTTTAAAAATTAATGAAGATACAAAAAAAAAATGTATAATTATAAAGCATGAAATAATTGAACTTGAAATTTAAAACATAAAGTATAAACTTATAATGGCATATTAACATACCTTCTTGAATAAGTGTTTTAAATGTGCATTTAATGTGTATAAAAAACGGCAGTATTGCCAGTGCTTTTAACTTACCAAGTATAGTATTACTAAATGCACTTCAAAAAACAAGTTTTATGCAAGCAAATTTTATGCACTATCTAGCCAAGAAGTGTTTTTTACTGCATTAATGCACTTTCAGTACACTGTGTAAAGTACAAGTGTTTTAAAGGCACTTGTTTGGTAACAAAAAAAGGCTAAGTGCATTTTGTACAACAATATAACTAGCTAAGATCTCCATTGAATTCCCATTAACAGAAGAAATCATGGGTTGTGTATATAAGATACACAAACTGCAGGAAGAAGGAATAAAGGCATGGGTTAGTGTACTGTAGATACAGTAGAACACTGTTAGAGTGAATTCTAAACCATAATATCTATATTTCCCAAAATCCACAACAAAGAATAAAAGAATAAAAGACAAGGCAGTGTATCAGTGTGTGTACCATACAGTATGACTGGGATTATATAACTTCACTCATATCTTTATATACCAATATTTTTAACTAAGGGTAATATAATTCATGCTCAACAATAATTTGTTGTTTCGTATATTAGTAAAGACATGGTGTATGTAGGAGGGAAAAAAGAGCAGTTGTTATGATAAATGCATCACCTCTTCTGTCTTTGATAACTTGTCCCAAAGGTTTTCGTCTAGAGCCAGAAAAAGAAGATCTACTGTCGTCACTGTCTTCATTCGAATTCTTTTCCTCCGAGAGAAATGCCTAAAAATGAAATTGATATTTAATAAGGCCATCTTTAAACGAATGTTAGCTTGCAGTAACATCATTATCTTATTGAAAAATTCCACCACCAAAAAAAAATGTAGCAATTTTGACCATGGCAATTTCTGCATTAAATTTCATATTCAAACAAATTCAAGGGAAACAACTCATTACTGATATCTCTCTAAATCATAATGGTGAAAACTAACAAGAAGTCTTTCAAGGCTAAGCTATCAGGACTTAAAGGTCAGTAACAACTTTGAATCACTCCATAACTCTTTAAGATAGATGCTCAGTATCATCACTTTTAACTCCATGAAACCCGCCTCTGTGGTCAAGTGGTTAAGGTCACTGACTTCTAATCACTGTAACCTCTCACTGATAGAGGGTCGTGGGCTCAAGCTCAGCTACTGACCTTGCCACTTTATGTAAGAAAGTAGGCAGTTGCTTACGGAGGATGGGAGTATAGCACTGGTTCTTCCCCGGGATTGTTGGTTAGAATACTGTCCGCCTCATAATTATGGCTCTGACTGTTGAAAGGAGCTTATAACTCAAATGAACAAACTGTAACTCTATCAAACATCAAAGAATCTTTACGAAATAACAAAATACAGCTAACAATATTTGAATAGACATTTACACATTTCAAATAAACTAACCCATAGCATACATGTATATATAGCTCTAATGTCAAGACTTGTTTACAAACTTTATGGACAGCCCTCATATTTTGGGATAATTGAAATAACATTACTAGAAAGGCCTGTATATTATTCACATACCACAGAATCCAATATTAAAATGACCAACATAAAAAGATAATACAAACAATTGCAACAGAGCAGACGCACAGAAGCCATCTTCATGGTGCAATGCTGAAACTGAAACTGCTAAACTTAACTAAAGCTAGGATAGAGTCAAGTCAGCCTGCACACCCACAATGTCTGACCATTGGCTCATTATTGTTTGGTAATTTTAACTTCTAAATTTTCATAGTAACATACCTCAAATTGATAATGCACTGTTTCAAAATAGTAGTCAGACAAGTCCATTCGGGAAATTGAGCAGGTTAAGGGTTAACATCCAAAAGAAAACATCCTTAATTCTAAGTAAACATTATAACTATGAGCATTGTTTTACCTCAAAAGTGTCATTATCTGCAGTGTATATCACGAATCTAACACATCTGAGTGATGTCCTAGGATTATCCTTAACAAAGCTACTGACACTTCTAAACATTTGTTTGGCAACCCTGCCTTTAGGATATTTCTGAGCTCCAGTGCCAATAGCGGGGAATGACATTGTTGATAGATTCTTGGAGCTTGCTTCTTCTAAACATGCGATCATACATTGATTGATACTCTAAAATATGATGGAAAAGAACAGTGAAATATTTTTTTCAATTAAGCTTAGGCTTAAAGTGTATCAAGCTATAAGTGACAAGAAACACAAAAAAATCAAAAAGTGTAAAAAATATGTCGCTGTCAGTGTCATTAAATTTTGGTAGTGATTCATTTCAGTTTAAAAAAAAACATCTCGTAATTTAATGAACATGATTGTTGATGATTTTCAGTTTGTTTTTATGGAAATTTATTAATTGTTTCTCTGATTAAAGACTATCGACTCTGGCAAACTTCGGAGGCATCCGTAAAGAATTCAGTAGACTTCCGTTTAGTTTGTTTACGTATGAAATCATAAGGGTCTGCAATTTTTCTACAAATCAATTTACACAGAATCCATCCAAAGTTCAATGTTGCATTTTAGGTACTCTAGTTTCAAACTTTTCTACTTTTTTCAATATTTAGAATTCTCCTAATATTAAAAAAAAAATTCCTAGTCTTTCAGATTTTTTTTTCAATAATTCAAATTATTTCAATTTTCCAAATCATTTAGATAATGTCACACAATTACAGCTATTTCTACATTAGTATTTCAAGACAACTTTCTTACATCAAAATCTTTCAGAGGTTTTTAATTGTTTTGAATTACAATTGTTATCATCTTAATACTTTTGCAATAAATTACCTGTAAGCTCCTAGATGGATGACTGGAATCAAAGGATTTGATAGCAATATGGAATACGTGAGAACATTTCAGATTTCCACCAGATGTGACAGCCACATCGCCTTGTTGAATCCCATTCGGATAATCCGAATTACATTCATCTTGTATGCCATCTCCAGCTGCCTTTAGAATGGCATTAGATGAAGCACCTTTCTTAAGATCTAGATCATCTGATGTACTATTCACAATCACATCAACCTAAGTTTTAAAAAAAAACCGCAATGGTAAAACCTTCACAAGACTTTAAATTTCAGTTTGTGACTTTGTGATTAAAGTTTGTTCGGAAAAGGTAACAGTTGATTTCAACTGGTAGGCTTTCGTACAATTATGATATTTTAAAGAAATTTTAGTCTGTAACAAACTGGAATTTTTATTGTTCATTGCAATGCAACCCAGACCTTTAACAGTGGGTAGGTAGAAAATTAAGGCTATTTTTTTGTTGACATTATATAATTGCACTGAAACTAAAAGCTGGAAAAAAGAATTAAAATTTTCCTAACTTAAATGAAAAATTCTGAGGGGTTTTGTGTTATAAATAAAATACAATAATGGTATTCACAAAGGTTTGCCGGCCAGACCCCATTTGTATAGAAAGAAAGCGCAAACAATTTTATGTCAATTCCAGCAATATACTAGTATTCTATTCTGTTTAATTCAATAGACCACCAGCCAAAACACCATCGATAACAATAATAAACATACCTGTATATACAAGTATACAGATATATAATACATTCAAACCTGTGAACAAAGGCCACCCTTGGAGAGGACAATATGTGGCCTTTATTGACAGGTGGCTTTTATTCGGAGGTTGTTTTGTTCTAAATAATCAAAGAATGACCTTTATTCACAGGATGGCTTTATTTGGAGGTGGTCGCTAAAACAGGTTTGACTGTACATAGATTGATGTATATTTATATTTACCCTCTCTTTGACAAGCATAGCCTTCACCACCTTTACTTGGATTTTTCCAAACTTGTTAACTTTAGCAGGTTTCTGATCTTCTCTCATCGTTGATGGTTCAGGGTCAGATTGTTGAGAATCATTTGCTAAAAAATAAGGAAAAGAAGAGTGCCAGGTCACAAAATACGCCGGTCAAAATTCATTTTTCAAATCGTCAAGGGGCATAACTCAGAAGTGCCTGGGCCGATTGGGCTGGTTATTGAACTTGACTGAGATCTCAATTATGGCCATAAACATTTCCATCAAGTTTAGTGAAGATCCGAATTAAACTGTTTGAATTAGAGAATGGACATTGTTGTGGACGCCGCTTTTAAAACGGGCGTATAAAAATGAAAGAAAATTTAATAAGATGAAAGTATATTGAATAAGATTAAAGAATATAAATAAGCTTAATGAATATTGTACAAAATTAAAAAATATGGAATAAGATTAAAGAATAATATATTTAATCCTGAAATATAAGGTAGTATTTACCGAGGAGTTTTGTATCACTGAACTCTGATTGTAAGGCTCTGACAAAGGCATCAACTGTATGACCGTTGATATCACAAAATATTACTTCTTTCAAACCAGTTTGTTTATTCTGTAAAGTAAAAAATGGACAATATCTATAAGTTCTATGTTCCACAGGGGTTGGATATACATACATATGTACTTCAACTCTATCAACACATAATTTCACCTTAAATAACACATCAGTTCACCTCTATCAAAGCTCAGTCAGAGAACACTGCAATACCATTGGTCATATTTTCTAGATGAATTATACTTATGAGTATTAGTTTATTATAGCTGTTTGTGAGTATACAGTGTAGTGTTTATTACTAGTTTGGCTTATCTTGGCCATTTGATTGGCTAATGGTGATGACTGAATCTATTAATAGTTGACAAGTAAGTAAATCATGAAGGCATTGCCTAGATAAGTTGTTGTGTGGCTATTTGAAGTTCAATTTGGATGTATGATAGTGCTCAGATTTATGGTGAATTCGTTTACATTTAGGGTTGATTCTATTTGATTGATGCAGCGCTAGGGTATGATATTTCCATGTGCTTGTGAACTATATGCATGAATTTATGTATTTGTCAGATACTAATTGTCATTATAATGTGTATTACTCATATTATATAAATATTTTATACTCTCCTTAATGGAGAATTGAATAAAATATACAGTCAAAATCCTTTATGAATAAAGCAACTTCATACAAAAAACATAAACCAATGCTTCTTGTAATTCGTCTACCTATAATGTTTTGTTATAGTTGTTCTTGTTAAACTTAAGAGAAAAACAACTAATCATAACACGTACAGTATGAAATCTAGCATTAGTCTCCACACTTATCACAAATATTGTTTGGTACATACTTTGTACTTTGGCACATAACTGCATGATTAAACTAACAATTTTGTAATAATTAAAAAATTAAAACCTTAATTATCAACATAAAGTCAGATCTGTTTGGCCAGACTTGAACAAGTCAAGAAATGTATAATATAAAACAAAGTTGACACTTTTACCTTTAGGTATGTATTCACAGCAGAAATAATAGCTGTACAGGCCTTATCTACAGGGTATTTAAATATTCCAGTGCAAAGAGCAGGAAATGCTATAGAGCTCTGACCACTTTTAACTGTCTTTTTCAGACATTTATCAACAGTGGCCTTTAGTAGTTTCTCTTCATCGTGTTGGCCACCATCCCAGTTAGGACCAGCAGCATGAGCCACAAACTTGCATGGTAAATTTCCAGCCTTACTAACAAATACGCCACCACAGTAAAGACGACCCTTTTTTCTAATTCTATCATTGCACTCTGTTTCAATCACTTTTCCACCTAATTAATAAGAAAAAACAAAATAGTATTACAAGACAGAATGACCATCAAATGAATTGAAATTCCTATCAACACGTCTTCATTAACAGTTTAAGGATAGCAGTGCTGACTACAATCTTACTTGATAACTGACTAGCATTACTAACTAATACATTACCATAATTGAGTCAACCCTGTTTCTTTATCCTAGAATAGTCTTGATGAACAGTTCAAGGGCAGGACCCATCCATGTTATAACTTCTGCAATGACATTGCCAATAGCAACAAGCAAACATTCTTTACTAAATGCTAATGTTGCAGTATTTATTATTTTTTTAACTTCACTTAATCTTCTTAACATCACTGGATTGAGTGACAATAATTGTTGATGTTTCCTCATACAGGGGTTTTCTGTATTTTACAGAAATTACAGTCTGACCTGATCTATCGGAACATCCATGAACAATCTACTCATATGTTTTTTCCGCAGACTGTCCTTTGTACACCTGTTTGACTTTATATTAAAAAAAACGTAAAAGAAAGATTGTTTGGCTGCCTACTTTATAAAAACCCTTGTTTAAGTCATCTAATACATAAAAAAATACCTCAGCATTAGTCACACAGTAAATATATATGCTCTAATACACCAAATATCCCTTAAAAATGCAACAAAAATCCGTTTTTAAAATAGTGTTGAAACTTCAGTCTTATAAAAATAGTATTACCAAATTTTTTTTAGTGTTTGTATTTCCATCAGACTTGAGAAATTTTTTTCATGTTCACAGCCAGCTTTCTATATCAAAGCACTGTAACTGTTTTTGCAGGAATATTATGTAGTATTATGAGTTCAGTTTTACAATAATTTTATGCTCACAAAATATAACAAAATTAACATCTATGTATGGCACTAAATCTTTAAAGTTTTCAGCATCATCATTTTCTTATATCAATCTTAAGTCACCACCTTTACCTTTATCATGGATAACTTTGGCAAGCCCACCAGAATGTCTTAATTCCTTGTTGGCAGCATTCACTAACACATCAACTCTCATTTCAGTGATGTCACCACCAAACACCTTCATCTAGAAAATATATGCAATTAAATTGACATTCCTTACTATTAAACTAAACTTAATGTGTATGCCATTAGCTGATTCATAAAATAGTACCTAGGTTGATAGACTGAATAAATTTTAGCCTAAGTTCTCATCAAATGAGTATGTGAATCTATAAAATTAAAACTTAAAAGTGGAAGTTCAGCCCTATACTTTGTCCGATTTTATTGATCCTAAAAAAACATTAAAAAATGGAAAATTAGGAAGTATGCAACAATTTAAATATATATGAGATAAGCAGAAAACAACCAGACAACATGTGTATTTCAAGTGAATTAACAGAAACTAATGTGATTTTTCATTTCGAGTACAACAGAATGATTTTTGATCAGGCCCATTAATTGTGAAATTTCAAAAAAGAAAGTGTTAAAAACCTTTATCCCATTTGAATGATTGGCTTCAGCGCAGCATGTAACTTTATCAAATACTTTTGGTGTGCCTTTCTTCTTCTCATTTATACTTTTGTTTAAACCTGATTTGCCAACATCAATATGACAAGGAGTCTGCTTCTCCACTTTTTTAATACATTCCTTCCCTTTCTCGCAAGCAAAGTATCGACCTATAAGCTCACGATCGATGCAATGTTGCTTAACAACAATATCATCTTGAAGACTTTGAATCATAACCTTTCCAGCACGAATACCTTCAGTTGTTCCTATAAACAAATTTATTATAAATATAGTAAAACCTCATTTAATGGCAACCTGTGAACAAAGCCACTTCTATGTTCTATACATAGCGTGACGTCACTACGTTTGTCTAACCTCTATACATAAAACTGATTACTATCCACATGTAGATAGTTATACATACGCTAAAAGTATAGTTCCGCGGAAGGATTAAAAATGTCAAAACAACCATATCGGTTGTATGTTATTAATGCCCCGAGCAGAATAACACAGGTCAGTGCATAGTGCTACCGTAGTGTACACATTGGCCACTTCTATATATATACAATAGTCCAACAAGCTCTTAATACAGGCAAACTGAGTGAAAAGAACATATTCTTTGTTACCTTGTTCGCAGGTTTGGTAGTAAAATTAAGTATAAAAGACAGGTTTTAATTAAGAAAATTCTCTTAGATAAATTTAGGAATTAATATTTCTTGTATGGCATCCACATGATTGATTACATTCATCAAAGAAGATGAAAAATAATGTAAACATGGCATCAGACAAAAGGATTGACTGATTTCCAAACAGGGCCTTTTTTCCTTCTAAAATTGACGCCATAAATCGGTGACCTCCGGCCCTGTTGCAAAAAGCCTCTTTTGTCCTAATTTGGCAAGAGAATTTCCCAAAAATACAATGCTAAACTTCCCAATATGATGGGAATCAGGAATTTGCTTTTTTGCTTCAAGTAATAAATGTATGATTATTTTACAGTAAACCTTGTTTAGTGGACTCAGTATTGTTAAAAATTTACCTTCCAAGGTCACAGCACCTCCAGTTTGGTCAAGGTCAAAACATTTGAGTCCTTGTTCAGTCAGTTTTTTCTTTTCTCTTTCAAACATTGCTTTTTTCACTTGCATTATGTATTTTACAATTTCTGGTTTCATAGACATCTGCTCTTTATAGACACTGTTGATAGCTAGGAATTTGTGTAGCTCATCCGAAATCTGATCTTGCAAGGAATCAATGGTATATATCTCAAGTTGCCCGTCATGTTCTTTGAATTCAATACAACCTTTAAATTTCTGACGAAGGGATCTCTCTGTTGTTTTCCATTTCTCTGACTGCATCACATCCTTCGAACCGGCATCCAGAGGAATTGTAATTTTTGCTAGATTTTTCCAAATCGCTGATTCTATTTCACTTATATGATTATCTTCCAAGCAATAAATGATTAATTTGTCTCCCTTTAAGTCCCAAACATACAAAATGTCCTCCTCCTTTAGAACTCCTTTGATTCTGTCTTGAACAGATTCATTTTGAAGCAGCTTTCCATTTTCCATTCCAATTTTAATAGTATATGGTCTTATGTTTTGTAGAAGTTCAAACATACTAATCAATGCTTCATCTACTACCACTTTCCTACCAGTGAATGTTATTGTCTTCCTTTCTATTGATATCTCAACCTTCAAATTCTCAAACTTGGACTCACACTTTTCTATAAAGTCATCAACCAAAAGGAAATTCAGTTTCCACTTATCTAATGCCTTAGTCTTCACAATGGTTTCTTGCTTCCTTTTAGCATTGGCCTTAACATCATTAATTGAACCTTCAACTATTTCCCATGACTCACGAAACATTTCTTGGTCCCCGACCATAGTTACCTGGCATTTAGATTTATCAGAAATAATGGACACAGATTCACTGTTGGGCACATGAACTTTTTCTAGTTCTTTCATGACTTCATTAAACACAGACATTTCCACTTTTATACTTTTAACCTCTAACACACCGACAAACTTCTCTACAATTTCAACAACCTTATCGGACCATGATTGGACAAGAGATTTATCAGCTTCGCTTTCATCTAATGAGCATTCGATACTCATAGGGCTATCATCCCATATCATTTCAGCGGAACAAGTCTTTAACTCTTTATCTAAGTTAGCTCTTCTCTTATAATTTCTTCTCAGAAATTTCAGCTTATTTTGATCAAACTTATCTAACACTATCGGCTGAGGCAACTTGATTCTCTCACATCCACCAGGAAGACCAAATATTTCAATATAGGGCTGCACTTTTAAATAACATCCAAGTATTTTATGGTCAGGTTTTTGACACACACGAGAGACAACTGAAATTACAAGTTTCACGAAGCAAATGAACACTAAAAAAGCTCAATAAAGACAATTATTTAACTTTTAAATAAACAAATAATTACAATACATGTGTCTCTTATTTTCAGGGAATCATTACTTTATCTTGCAACAATGGATAGGACAAACCATGTGACTTCTGATCTAAAAACAAGGATATTGTAAGATTTTTCAGTCCAACATCTGCTATCTTAATTAGCTAATATAATTCTGTGTCAATATCCCCTAGTTCTCAATACCAATTACAATAGTACATGAGTATTTTACTTGCAAGAGGGTTGTCAAGAAAATCATTTACAGTAAGTAATTACAGATAAACAAATTGTGTTAATGTTAATTTGTTGAAAGGTGAAGGTTATTTCTAGAAGGCATTTCCAGCAAACACTAAATTTCATTGTCGGATATAAACCCATGGTAGCTGCCTCCACTCCGCTATGGATGAGATGTACTTAGCGGAGCGGAGGCAGCGTCCATGGATATCCGACGATGTAAAATATCATCATTCCAGTCTTAACTGAATATATAATCACCACCCTTTTAAAACGAAATTTAGCACATTTTTAGTGGTATCCACCAAAATTTCAAACCCTGAGATCTCTCCTCATACTCAAATCTAATTCTCAAATTAATCCAGTTCTAATTTCAAATAATTCAAAAAAATGTTTTTGTTTCAGTATTGTATTTATCATGTTCCATACAATACACCAATTTCACCAAATGACCACCATCAAAATTTACCAAGAAACATTCTTTAAAAAATGAGATTTACTAAGTTAAAAGAACTTACCAGCAATTTCTCTAAAAGTCAATACACAGTACTCATTATTCATAGAGAGTTCTGTTTTGGTAACGTCCCCACCTTGGCTACGACGTGTGTTCTCAAAGTAAAGAGATATGCAACTCTCAGTAGCATCTTTTGGAAGATCGGTCACAACAATGGAGCTGGTCTCGGGAACTTGTAAAGGGATCAAGTTCATGTGGTTCATCTGATACTTTTTGCACATTTCCACAGTTTTATTGAAATCTGAAAAATATCAAATAAAAAGATGTATACCCGCACCCAAGGGATTTTCATGAAAGTAAAGTTTCTTATTGCTAAGTAAGATATAATAAGAGACCAATATTAACTATATAACAAATATGAAATATGCAGACAGATTAATGGATTTCAACAAAGCACAAAAAGAATTAAAATAATATTTTTGAATTAATTCCATTTGGACTGGTAGTACCAAGAATATGCATCTATTTGGTTTCTTTTAAAAGCCTTTGCCAGTTATTGTGCACTTTGTCAAGTAGTATTGCTAAGTAGTATGATTATAAACACATGAATGATTAATGTTTCTAGCTAGTAATCACTAGTCCCTCATGACTGCCATTTCTAATCCACCCTGGACCAACAAACTTTTGCACTTGAGTATACTAGCTACACTATGGGAGGTCAGTGATTCTACCAAGGTATCTGGATAAAATTGGTGTCTTATTTCTTCCATCTTTAAAGATGGGAAAATTTTATGTGTGACCCTGGCTGTGCTATTGATGAGACATTAAATTGAATGAAATATATAAATAATATAATTATCATGATAGATAAAATTAAATTTTGTACTTAAATCTTTAAAATGTTTTTTGTGTGTGACAAAACTGAGTAAATAAACATAATTTTTAATGGTTCAAATCATTTACAATCAAGTTTAATGTATGGACTTATCAAATACTTATAAAACAATGAATTAAGCAAAGAAGGTGATGTTCCCACACACTTACACCCCCCAAAACAAAATATTGTCATTGAGTTTTTTTGAAGTTCAGAGGTATAAGTTCATATAAAAATGAAGATATACTGGGAAAAAAAGAATTAGGGGAGGGCGAAAAAAGTCAAGGGTCAGGAGATTGAAAATGCTTGGTTGAGTTATTGGAAACCAGAAACTTTCTACTTTAATTATATAATGCCTTAATTACCAAACGGTTTGGCAAAGCTCACTAAAGCTTTGCTATTTTCTGAGTCAAAACCAACAGATAGCACTTCTATTTTCAGTCTTGCTTCCAAAAAATTTGTCAATTGTTCCTCTGTAACTTCATGTGATATTTCTTGGAGAAGTAATTGTGTCTTGCTGATTTGGAATGGCCGTATGGTCAAGACACACCCCTCCACTTTATGATTTTTGCTTAGAACACTGGCAACAGCTAAAAACATAAAAAAATATTATCAACATTTTTTTGTTGTGTGAAAATCAGGAATTACGGGATTTGATTATGATAAATATCTAGTTTTTTTATTCTGTTGTTTCTATTGAGCATTTTATATATTTCCCATTATTAACATTTTATACAAAATCTGAAAGTATTAGAATATAGTCTTGTATTTGGGGAACATGACCAATATTCTACAATAGAAAACAACATTAAGGAAGAAGTATGATTCAAAGTTCAAACAACATCGGTATGTAAAAATTATACTGGTTAACTTCATGTTTTAACAACAAATATAAGCGTGAGTGTGGCTCATTGAAAGAATGAGTTCAGAAAGAACGAAGAGAGGAAGAAAAAGAAGAAAGAAAGAAAAAAAGGAACAACAAAAGAGAGAGAGAGAGAGAGAGAGAGAGAGAGAAAGAAAGAAAGAAAGAAAGAAAGAAAGAAAGAAAGAAAGAAAGAAAGAAAGAAAGAAAGAAAGAAAGAAAGAAAGAAAGAAAGAAAGAAAGAAAAAAAAAGAGAGAGAGAAAGAATTGATGAGGGTGAAAGGAAAAAAAAGAAAGGAGGAATAAAGGAAGAAGGAACAAACAAATAAACAGAACAAATGTATAAACAGTCAAACCTCTTTTGTCACAGAACTTTATAATCAAAAACTCCTTTTGTCGATTGAGGCTGAATGAAAGTATATCACCCCCACCAGAACGCCGTTCATTCTCAAAATAAAATCTCAATGCATCCTCCGTACAGTCAGACTTGAAGCCTCGTACCTTATTAAATAAACATATAAGATAAATGATCCAGTGTAAATTATTGATTTTTTTGGTAAAAAAATCCCTGAAAATACTTCAAAATGCTTCTAAAAAGACTTCATAGCAGATTTGTGAATTAATGCAGTAAACGAGGATACATAGTTGTACAGTCATATCTGTGTTAGAGTGGTCAAACTGAATACCAGTAAAGCTTGGGGCTATCCTTTGAATAAAGGCCATTCTTTTAAAAGCAGTCATTGAATATTTAGAACAAAATGACCTCCGATTAAAGACCACATGCCAATAAAGCCAACATTATGTCTTCCCCATGAGTGACCTTTATTCGCAAGTTTGACTGTATTTGTTGTGAAAACTACTAATTTCATTGCAAAATATTATATTAAAAAAAAAAAAAAAAAAATTGTAATTTTCCCAAATTGGTGATACTGGGACCTTTAACAAAATGTGGAAAAAATCTAGCACAAAGAAAGCTAGAATAGAAGAGATTAAATTATATTAACCTCGATGGTGTCTGTACTTGTCATATATTCATCCGAGAATACTTCTTCATTATAGGAAGGGCTAAACGTTTGAGACACGTCGGGTTTATCTGTGTTACGGCCGGTCCCATGGTTACCGCTAGAATGTACATCTTCACGTGTACGTCTAAATGGTTTGATGTTTAACGTTTGTTTATTTAGAACACAAGGTGTATCCTCATATTTCTGTAGCACTACAGCAGCATCTAAAAAAAAGACAAATTTAAACAAATCATGAAAAACGGATTTCCAGTAATTACTACACTTTTTGCAGGATTTAAGCCTGCATGCAACAGTCATTCACTCATAGACCAGTGGGTATTTAACCTAACCCATCTTATAGTTCCTTACAAGTTATATAGTTCAGATAATAATCACCCACAATTCAAAAATTTCATTGGCTTAGGTCAATTTGCGAGCTCCCAAATCAAAATGAGGATTCAGTGTTGAGTAATGTTTCACAAGATAAAATTATCGATTGTAATGACATAGCCTTTAAGAATATCGATAGGTGACATCAGATTCTCACTAAAGTTATTGTTGATCGATATATATCATTTTTTTAAATAGGAAAGACAACAGATTATCAACAAGATACCCAGATGATGCTATCAAACCAGATATTAAACAATTTATTGAGCAGAACATCATTTTCCTATATTTAGCAATATAGACCTTAACCTAACACTTAACCCCACTAGGTCTTCATGATAACTTACTGTACACTAAAGATATCAAATGAAACAATTGCAGTCAAACCTGTGAACAAAGGCCACCCTAAGGAAATATATTGTAGCCTTAATTGACAGGAGGCCTTTTTCAGAGGTCATTTTTTCCAAATATGACAGCTTTTAAAAGAACTGCCTTTATTCAGAGGTGGCCACATACACAGGCTTGACTGTACATGACATCAATGCAACTCTACCAAGTAATGACCAGATTTTTCATTGATAACCTGGTTTTAAAAAAATCAAAAAACATTATACTGTACTCTGTGAATAGTCAACAATAATTACTTTGAACACTTCCAAATGTGATAACTGCACTTCTTGAATCTGCTCTAATGTCAACTTTCTCAACCTCCAACCCAAGTCCAATCTTCCTTCTGCTCTCAAAATATAGGATAAGATCCTCTTCTGTAACATTGCCGGGTAAGTTTTGAACTTCAATCATGGCGTCTTAAGTCGAAAAAGAAACACAAAAATCACAATGTAATCCATTTTTTCAATATGGAGTCTACTGGCAGAAGTCTTAAGTGAAATTTGAGTTGTAAATTTACACAAACTAAGTCTCCCATGCTTGTTTGAACATGAAGCACTTAAGTTGAGGCAGTTGATGACAAAATACATGAAACTCTCCAATTTAGCACCCTTATTCTTTTCAAACAAAACATAGTGACTAGGAATATAGTTATGAAATATATAATTTTATGTTTTAATTATTCTTCAAACTGTTACCTATTTGGCCAAATTAAACAATATCTTGAGAAATATGTATGTCAGTTGTTGTAGCAGCAAAATCAGGGGGTAGAACTAGTTATAGCCCCTTTTAACAACAACTACTTCTCAAGAAACCAATTATAAATACAGTGAATATATACTTTTCACTATAACCAAAGCATGCTTTGACTTTTTTCATAGTCATGTTTACAAAAGCATCTATAAAAAATACAGAGTAGACAGCAGGTTGGAAAAAATTTCTTAAGTACACTTTTGTAAAATTCGGAGATTTAGTTCATATGAAAATGAAAGTATTAACAATTAGGGTTGGTTGGGTTGCAGGAAACTCAGAATTTTTTATTTAAGCCCAAATTTCTTACCTTCTGGTGTACCAATGGTGGCATAAGTTCTTTCCACAAAATGTTTTATATCTATAATAATAACAAAAGATAAAATCGAGGGTTCAATGCAACAGTGTTGTAACTCATATTGAAATAAGAACAAGTTACGACAGTGTTGCGCTGAGCCCTCGAAATGCTGAAAGCTATGTAAAAGAAACTAAATATCAGAAAATAATTCAGTAACAATTCTCTATAGAAAGGGAATTATGGAAATTACAGAAAAATGGTACATGTATAGATGCTGACATATATTTTTCTATTTTATGAATTTTCTGACTACAAATAATTTGAAGTTGATTCAAACATAATCATCAGTTATAATCATAGGGGGCCAGTACGTTGCAGTGATAGTGTAAAATGGCAACACAGGTTTTTGGTCCATGTTGCCATTTTACACTATCACTGCAATGTACTAGCCCCCTATGATTATATTATCATATTTAAAACTCTGCTGTACTTAAGTCAGCATATTATCAAAACTCAGACTCTGTTTTTTAACAAAATTATTTATTTAAAATATGTTAATTTCCATGAAAATGTAACAGCAATGTTTGTTCTCCTCCACATGTAGAGAAGTTGCTGGTTCCTATACTGAAAGGGCAATATACTATAGCAGTGGATACAGTAATAGTCTCAGAAAACTGGTCACTTTAAGTGAACTGGCTGGTTCCTATACTGAAAGGGCAATATATTACAGTACTGGATACAGTAATAGTCTCAGAAAACTGGTCACTTTAAGTGAACTGGCTGGTTCCTATACTGAAAGGGCAATATATTATAGTACTGGTTACAGTAATAGTCCCAGAAAACTGGTCACTTTAAGTGAACTGGCTGGTTCCTATACTGAAAGGGCAATATATTATAGTACTGGTTACAGTAATAGTCCCAGAAAACTGGTCACTTTAAGTGAACCAGCCACCGTAACCAAAACTGAATTTTTTTTTTATATTAAAAACAGTTTAAACCCAAATAAATCAACTAAAGGAATTAGATATTTTCTTTCCTTTACCATCATGGTGATGTTTTGGCACTGGTGGTAGAGGTCTCCGTACATTTCTACTCATAATTGTAAAGTCTGTGTGATCGCCAATCTGTAAATATGCTGAAATCAGATGAATTACCAACAATAAAAAGATTGTTTCTTTCCTGTTACATGCGCATTAAAAATAGGGTCGGTGAATCACCCCTAGCTAGTTACCCACTGACTCACCCAACCCCAACAGGACCCCTCTAGACTTTTTATTTGGCCTGAGGAACGTACATCCACTTTCTATCACTTTTTTTTACCTTTCTGCACCCTTTAAAGAACATAAAAACCCAGACCTACATTCCCCTTTTTAATGAGCATAATTTCATGTAACCAGAAAAAAGTTTTTAGATCTAAGTTTCGATCTTTAAGTTAGGAAACAATTAATAATAAAAAAAACACACAGATTTTAATAAACATCTACGCTTTTCATATACACAAAAAAAACTACATACTATTACATATAGATACCTATTACTAAATCACTATAGAAATTTCCAATCAATATAAATTGGTAAAAGGGAAATCGAAACAAGAAGAATATTATATGTCATGCAGTCACTATAAAAACTCGTTTTTCAGGGTGTGGCAACGCATTCTAACATCAATGTTAACTAGTAAATAAATGCAACAGTTACTGAAAAACATGTTTAAAGAATAATAAAAATATATAAAAGATTTTAAATACAATGGTTCGTTCAATATTTATTACACTCATTCAAACAAAGGCGTATATATACGTACGTACACAGATTTGTATACGTCTTTGAAATCGAAAGTAGAATTGTAGAAACTTAATCAACAAGACATAATACATTAAATGCATACAAAGTGTAACATTTTAAATTACTAGCAACATTATATATAAGTTTTCAAAAGCTGATTAGTTTATGAACGAATTATGACGTAAATCCAAAATCGAAAGTAGGCATGCAATATTAACACATCCCTTTTTATAAATAATACAGTATGATTAATTTTCTTTCAATTCCACGAATCTTCTCACAAGAAAAAATATATATATAAGGTATAAGATTACCTTACCAAAATACTGAATTAATTGACCCGACTAATTCAACATCCGCTGCCCGAATGATCCATATCTGTTTGCTGGAAATAATCTAAAAGTAGCTGTCAAAATTAATTTCTATAAATAGAACTTGGAAAATCCACGCGACTTTGTATCCACGGGCGGCACAAATATTTTGAATACGGTGCTTGTGCGGTATGAAAAAAACAATCGAAATATTGCAAGTCCTATCGTCAATGTTCACTTTTTGTGAACTAGTTAGTTTAGTTCGTTGTAGCAATTCGATTAGTGACTGGGACCAATATACACACACTATGGGGATAATAGGAATAGACAAACAATGTATACAGGGACACTATACTATTATCTATATAGTGTCCCTGATGTACCCGATACGAGGCTCGAACCGGCGATCTCCTGCTTGCAAGTCAAATGATCTACCTATTGAGTTAATCGGACAGTTAATATCACCGCCAATTTATAAATACAAATGCTACGCATATTACATACTGCTATATACATCCCTAGCTCCTTCCTTTCAGTTTCAAAGTAATTTCAGGCTATTAAATTTAGACTTACACAGCTTAATACTTCACCCTAGCTCTAGGATTACAAGGCTAGTCTCACACAAAGGGCACTGATTGTATAGTTTGATTAAAACAATGTAGCCGATCCGGGGCTCGAACCCTCCTTGCAAGTCAAATAATATAAATAGTGCTTTCCCCACTGAGCTATCTCGGACTGGTTAATATCAAAGCGATACGAACATCATCACGTGCTTACTTTTAAAGCGGACTATAATCGGTATATGCATGTGATTATATCATCAAACTATCATTGACTACACATACAATCTCATATATAGGCCTTTGTTCACATTAATTAATCAGTAATTGTTCAATTGAATTGAAATAAACAAGGAGGAAATATATGATGTGCAGTGGCGTAGCTCGACCGGCAAAATCCATTTATACACCCGATACTTATAGTTTTCTCATGAGTGGTCTGGATTTAAACACTATTCATGCCACAGCTGCTACAGGGACCGTGGTTAAATCGGATTTAAATTGAAATTGATCGAAATCATTTTCTGTTGTTATTAAGCATTCAATATTTCATCGATATATCATTTTTATATTTTCCATTTCTGCAAATAAATTTTGCATGTGTAGGCACCCAGGGGCGTAGTTTGGTTTAAATCAACCTCGACTAATTATTCCTCAACTTATCACAGCAACATTAACAAAAACACAAACAAAACTATAACTTTACCTTCTAATGTTTTTAAAGGTCGTTTGAATTGTAGCAGTATGGGTAATCGGTGGTCTAGTGATGACTCGCTGTCCCACTTAAGTTAGGTCAAGGGTTCCATTCTCGGCTCTGCCTTTAAATATTTTAGGGACCCCTTTACAGTGTCCCCATCCCCACCACGAGTCAAGTACTGCGTAAAGAAAATCACAGGAAAAGGCAAGGCGTATACCGCGGCCACGATAAAGAGCCAGGAAAAACACTATTCAAAGTAAGAGTAGGTTTAAAAATACCCGGTTCTCCTACATCATTTCTCCCCTCACTCTTGTCGGCTCTGAAGGAACCATAGCTGACGACTGGGCCGTTATACAGTTACTTCGTCAGCTAACTTTATACCAATCAAGGGACACAATCACTGCAGGTAGTTTCACCAAACTTCGATTGCCTCCCTTATTTAATGTTCCAACAATTCATACTTGTGTGTACAACGGTGCACTGCATCATGGAACGGGAACCAGTTTAAACAATCATGTGTAAAAAGGTTTATTGTAATCAGTGAATGAATGAAGTGCTTACTATATTAGGGATCTAACATTAACTTTTTATAATATATTGTAAGTGAGGTTCGTGTTGGTCATATGAATTCGTAATTTGTTCACTAGTACATTCATTGAGAGAGAAAAATGTCCTCACGATGATTCAAACGTCCGCTATGACCCCGTTCACAAATCGGTTTCCAAGCCTGTACTAAGATTCCATTCCATAGGCATTGCCAGAGTGTCAGTTTGTTTAAATGCACAGTTCTTTTAGTGGCTTTTGTTCATTTTATTGAACTTGTCTATTATTTAAAGTAAACGCATGATATTCAGCGTAATAAACACGCACGTGTATGTATTTAATTCACAGAGTTTTCTAGTACAGAATTATAACTATAAACAAATATATATAAGTAATTAAGTAAATAACGATCTATTTATTTGTGTCTGCTTGAAAGGCCAGACACTGGTGGCTGCAATGTTAAGTTTTTTTAACTTGTAACAATAACTCTCAAATTCCCAAAGATGCACGAAAACAGCCAAATAAACAGAAAAACGAGAGAAATCCGTCTCCAAGTATTCGTATAATAAATTGATTTTAACCAAATATTCCATTTGTTGTTATCAATAATTGTGCAAGCTTATCCCAAAGAGACGCTGATTTGGCCATTTAATTTCCTGCCTAACGGAATGAATTTTGATAGTAAACGTAAAATGGTAGTATAGGTTGTTTACTATTTCTTGTGACAAGCGTTTTGTATCCTTTAAAGTTTTGCACCCCAGAATGGTTGGCAAAAAATCGTCACAGAAATACATGACGTCAATAAGATGTCATAGAAACACATGACATCAAAAAGTTGTCATAGAAATACGTGACGTCAATAAGGTGTCATAGAAATACACCACGTCAAAAATGTGTCATAGAAATACATGACGTTAATAAGGTGTCGTAGAAATACATGACCTCAATAAGATATAGAATTATGTGCCGTCAATAAGATGTCATAGAAACACATGGCATCAAAAAGTTGTCATAGAAATACGTGACGTCAATAAGGTATCATAGAAAAACATGACGTCAATAAGGTGTCATAGAAATACGTAACGTCAGTAAGGTGTCATAGAAATATATGACGTCAATAACATGTAATAGAAATACATGACGTCAGTATAATTAAATGAATGTCGTAGAAATAAATGACATCAATAAGATGTCATAGAAATAGCTGACTAGACGTCAATTATGTGTCATAGAAATACATGACGTCAATAAGTTGTCATAGAAATACGTGAGTGGGATTATGAATAGTTCAGCGTAATATACTTATGTTATGCATTCAATCGTCATTTGCCAGTCTCATTTGCCCTAAGTTAATTTTGATTAATATACATGTACATAGATATTCCAAGGTTGGTTTAGTCAGTCACATTTATTTTAGTTCCGGTCATGTGACCCACATCACGGAATTCAAACTTCTACTAGAAAAATGTCGACAGTATTTGTTTAATTGTTAATCATTCTTGCTGGTTTATATCTTATGTTTGCAGTTACTTGACGTAAAAGAAATAGGCTTGATACGTCGCAAAAAATCTCTTTTTTTCAAGCACACACGTGCATTTAGTATTTTTATATACGGTTCTTCCCAAAATATGTTCGTATACATACCACGATTGATTGCGTTTTTTTTATATGCTGTTTGAAATTTAAGCGCGGGGACCAAAAAAAAGACAACCGTAAAACGTGACTATTACATTTTCTAAACTTATCTATCTAGATTCTGAAGAACAAAAACACTATTAAATGGCCGTTCGAAGCGTTTACAGTTTTCTTTGAATGAATTAGAGATGGTCAGAGCGGAAAATAATGACTATACTGTTTCGCTTTTTTCGGTTAAAGACATGACAGGAGAGAGTCCGAACGGTTCCGTGTTCCCAAGATTCGTGAAAGATCGGCCATCGTTTCTGTCTGACAGACAATCACGGTGTGGCTATAAGTCAAGTAGTCGATAGATTAATGATTATACCAAACGGAACAGTCCCGAAAGGCTCTGGCGGTCAGTGAATTTAGTGCTGCTCAATTTAATAAACTGCTATCCAAATAATTGGCAATTGATGCGAGAGTCTAACACAATACTAACAGCGCCTGGGGAATCGTGAAAGAAAATTGCAAGTGAATTAATTTGATAACTTAAGTCAATAGGGTAACTATTACGAGAGACAAAGAAATTTATTGTGGAATTATGGTCTTTATATTCATCCCATTTCTACTATATGTCTGCTATTAATGAAAATCGAGGAACATTACTGACTTTTATGCTAGATATAAGCTATGAAGAGGTTGAAATCTGCCGGAGTATAAACAATTTAAAATCTACTGTTTGTTGTTGTCGCGTTTTTCGCTATGTTTTTATGCACAGATTGAACAAATAAGCATCGCAAACTTGAAATAATATCGACACATTTGCTTTTTTATCACCGTGTAAATACATATTTCATTGTTAACGATTTTGTAGACTTTTCATAAATATGGAAATCGTTTGAGACTTGAAGATTCAGGAATTTGCCCCAAGCTGCGAATGGTAAGGCTGTGTTTGATTTAAACTCATATTGGCGTATTACATTTGATATATGCAACTAAGGCATGTCAGTATAATGCCGTTTTTAAACGATATTTCAGTGACATACGATTTTCATTGACAGCTAACCAGTTTCCTTTTAACAAGAAGCCATCAACTTCTCCACACATAAAGGAAACTCGACATTTGTTTGCGAAATTCTAGTACATGCGACCAGATTAAATAAATACATGCAAATTAAATGGACAAGAATTGACTATTATTCTTAGATTTGTGCAGCTACTAGTAAATGTAGCTACTAGTAAACAAGTGCTAAATAGCATCTTTGAATAGAGACCAGTTGGTTGGATAGGTCACTACATTTGTAGTTTAAATTCCAGTGCGTACATTAATTTTACCAATGAACCTCTGAATAAAATCCACCTCCAGTAAATACCACTTTTACCTTCCTGAAGGAAGACGGTCATTAAAATAAGAACGACTGTATCTATATAGCAAGCTCTCAATGTTGTTATATCATTAATTTAGCAACTTTTCCATTTTAATCAACTGAAGTAAAACCTCTGTAAAGCGGCCCTCTCTTGAGCCAAAACCTCCTTTCGACAACAGCATGTTTTCCGACTGCATGTTTTAACTATTTATTTCACCTCTTTTGAGCTACAATTTCTCCACAACAACATAATTTTGCTACACCCAAAGGGTGTTGCTTTGGAGAGGTAACGCTGCATTCTTATTTACAATTAATTTCTGTACACTTGACGCACTTATCTCAAATAGCCCCAAACTGTGATCTCCTTTATATAAGTAACGTACGTTGAACTTAACGATGGTCTTAGAAAGATCCCTTATACTATACTTTTCTGATGTAATTGCTCCATGCTGAACGGAAATGTTCATAATTTTTATAAAAAAATTGCATTGCCCAATTGTTTATATTTCTTTCGGAGTAACCTTGTATACTTTAATTCAATTTATGTCACATTTTGAAATTTTTGTGAGAGTTGTTGCACTTGATGAAAAATAAAAAAAATCTTTTGTTATTGCATGGTGACATATATTTTTTTATCAAATTAGATTGGTACCGTGCTATTACATCTGTTTACCATGTGTTTTCATTGAAATCAATGTTTCTTTGAAAAAATGGGTTACTCTCATTAACTTCAATGCATAATAAATGGAAGATAACTCATAGAAATGCCTTTTTTATTCACGGTAAATCATTTTCTTTCGTGGAAACCTATATTTTTTTGATATTTCAAAAATCTGTCCGCCCCATTTTGAGGGGAATATTGTGTGTTAAGATCCTAATTGAATGTACCTATATATAATCAACATGCTTACATTTTATTGTCTTCAAAATAAATTTGAGAGGTTTCGGGCCATTTGACATTTTTACACAAAAATAACCCTAGATGTTTGATAACAAAATAATTCAAACTTTTTATTCATGCAGGGAAATGGAAGAATTTAATATCAGCGTAAATGACCGGAGAATTATTCCTATCCGAAGTCTGTTGCAGTTTATTATTTCCTCATAAAACAGACCAGATGTTGGGGTCGATTGCGTTTGATAGAGTGGGTTATCACTCGCCGTATCTTCTAATCAAAATGCTGATCTGTCATACACTGTATTAACTTACACATCGAAAGCCTGGGGTTTAAAATTAAGAAAATTGTGTCACAATTTATTTATTTTCGTCTCATCAAATTATTCACATCTACGGATAACAAACAAACGTTCTCATGAAATTAACCCAAACTTGTTACTAGCCACATGTTCCTGTATCTTGCCCGTAGTTCAATATATTTTATTTGAAACAATATTGTATGACGGCATCATGTTTTTTCTTGTTTAAGCCGTTTTTTGAAGCATTTTTTCAATACCTTAAGAACGAGTCTACTTGTTCATGAAAATGCTTTGTTGGTAGATTGTACAATACGTAATAAAATGTTATTTAATACCTAGATGAAAAACAAACAATTCCGATATTTCAGTATCATTTTGTTGCGAGTAAATATTTTCAAAAACTCGACCAAAAAGCAATTGTTCGTTTAATTACGTGATAAGAAAATTGAAAGCGCAGTAATGTCAATGTTTTCTGCTGCTGCTGCTGCTGATGATGATGATTTTGATGATGATGATGATGATGATGCTGCTGCTGCTGCTGCTGCTGATGCTGCTGATGCTGATGATGATGGTGATGATGATAATGGTGATGGTAATGGTGGTGTTGTTGCTGAGGTTGATACTGCTGACATTGCTAGATGCTGCTAAAATTGCTGTTGTAAGTGATGCTGCTAATGATGGTGATGATGATGCTACTGCTGTCGACGATGATCCTCTGTAGTTACCTGTGATATCATGATGATAACGATGGTGTGGTTGCTTTTACTACGATGATGATGATAAGACGACGAAGATGATTGTGCTGATGCTGCTGATGCTAAATATAATAATGATGATGATTATAATGTTGATACCATAGTAATGGTGTTGATGATGGTACTGATGATGATGATGATACAGATGACGACAACGACGACGCTATTGGCGATGGCAATGAAGCAGACGATGTTAAAACATCCGAAGAAGTTTACAACATTCACCGTTATCATGATGACATCATTAAATGGGTTCTCAATGGACTCTTCAAAATCACAACCGTCTCTAAATGTGTTAATATTTTTTTTGTCTCTTATTTCGTTAAAATAATGACGCACAAAAGTTAATGTTCATAATTTATAGAGGGCGCATTCACTGCAACTCGATTACTCGTTATTCTGCGAAATATTTCGGTTGTGGCCTACGGATGCTGCTTTATGTCGGGAGTTTAGTCTAAATAGAAGTGGACAAATTTGAGATGATCCGGAAATAATCCCGTTTTATACTCTAATTATAGTTAATTTAATGATCCAGTTAGATCGATGGTGTTTTGGTCCCAAGTTGACGATGGGAAAGCGGTGGTCTCACATTGATATGATCTCGGTGAAGGATTTGAAGTAAAGCAAATAATTTGTCTGCATTCTCGGCATTCTAGTTTAAAATCTAAGGCGAATCATAAATATGTACTTGTTTTGCACAAACCGGCCCACTCAAGATCCCTGTGTCATTTAATCTCAGAATTTTACGGAGTACGAGTGGGTCACATTTTCTGACAATATTTTAGGGAATCGTGGTTGTCCAAGGCGTATTTTTATCCAACTTCTAATAAACCGGAAAAAAATTGTGTAAGTCTGTCGGAGGTGAATTCAAACATATTGTTTAGAAATATAATTTAGATTCAAGGTTTTGATAATTTTGGTTTTTAATATGTAAACCACTTTTCTCAAGTATAATAATTTTGATGAAATTGTTCAATTTGATTGTGATATATCTGCCAATACACAAAATATAATACTACATGTATATACAATGTATACAGGAATACAGTGAGATGAGGTCAATTAACTGTTCAATATTAGGCGCGTGCTGGGCCGATATGAAATTCACCAAGACATTATGAACACAAAACTCGATGATTATGAAAAAAACTCGGCTATTATGAGATTCGGTCATTCTGATTGGCTGTCCAGCTCGGCCATTATGAAACCGCTGCTATAGTATATAGTTAATTAATAAAATTGTCAATAAGCAAGTGTTTTCATAACGGCCTAATATGACAGTCTTCAGCCCAATAACAAGGCCCTTATGAAAACACTCACTTATTAACATATGATTAATTAACATATAAATTGAAATAAAAACATGTTAGTCAACTTTGTAAAGATACATGTATGTATTTACTGATCAATATAATAATTTTATGTAAGCTGTAAGGCGGAAGATACATTCATTTTATTGCACTTTCTGAAAAACCTGTTGAATGGTTCATACAAATGTTGATACTGTAAACAGTACGGCCCAATGATCATTATTTCATATCATCGTACAATTGAAATATTGTATTTACCCTAGATACTTCATTTCGTTTTACGACACTTTTTGAAAGAAATGTAAGAGTTGTTGCCCTTGTCGAAAAATAATCATTTCTGTCGATATTGCTGTGATATATATTTTCCTTGACCAAACCGGCCCTAAGACATCTGGGGCCCGTTTTATCAACGTGTCTCACGACATCTTAACCCGTTTTGTCGTAAGTCTGTCGTAAGACACTCAATTTACGACAAAGGCGTTTTATCACCGTTTGTCGTAGCTACGAAATCACGGTTGATAAAACGGGCCCCTGGTCGTTATAATGGGATGGTTGTAGTATTGAATCAATGATCGCTAAGTAATGTTTTACTGTAGTTGAATGATAAAAAAATTAACATAGAAAATTATATTGGGGTAATCATTTCGCATGTAAATCGAGCAAGTCCCTGTGGTATATCCAACAGGGTTCGCCGTTACAAAATCGCCTTGTACGAATACCATTAAGAAGTTATAACGCTTAGTTCCCACAACTAAATAAGTATTGGTACATTTTACATTTTGTACACTTAATCTAATGGCGAATAAACGATATAACATTGTTCAAAAGTGTTCATCTATTAATCATTAAAAAGTCACGTTCTTAAAGTGAACTCATGTAAAAATACCTCTATGACTTATAATGGAGGTACGGAATTAGCCGAGGTGTGCCGATCTGTCAAGTCTCTGGTGTGCTAGGAACTTGTAGACGGCTTTCCGAATTTCGTAGAATGGAACAATTATAAATTATAATTTACAGCATTACAATTTGTGTCTACAAAAAATGGATTTATGGTATATATATGTGTGTGTGTGTATGATTTGCCGAACATAAGTTTAAATAAACATAAACAAATCTATATGTATACAGTTATTCATTAATATATTATACTACATAGTATAAGTATGACTCAACAAATAAATATTAAGGTAAACCAAGTTCTGTGCCCGGTTTGACCATTCTAAACCATTTGAACTATAAGCCGACACCATCGGTTTTCAAAATCAAGCTTCCTTCGATAACGAAAAATGATAATTTCGTTTTCTGAACAAATGTTCCCGGCCTAAACATTTTTAGTTGACATTGTTATAAATAAAATTTCTTTCTTAATAATTCTTGAATTTCAAGTGTGTTAATTAACCAAGTTTGACTTAAATCATTAGGTTAATTATTATAAACTTTGACCCATGCCCAACACTTTTAACTCGACATACGAAGGCAAATAGTTTTATTTAAACTCATTTCATCGCATTATGTATAGTTTCGATACCGCCGAAATAGTGATATAATTAACTAATATCGCTAAATGGCGATTGCTCGTTATCTGTGTTTTATTGACAAACTTATTGGTCTCCATATGCCACTAATAATGAACCCAGGGCTTATGTTTGAAATAAGTCCTTAAATCACCCACTACAAACTAGATTTAAACAATAAGTTAATTGCGTATGAGACCATCAAACGCCCCCCAAATTTGAATAGTTCGACTTTTGCCCCACGAATAATTTAAAGCGTTTTAATCGGCATCATCTCCGACAAATTTACAACTTGCCCCTGTAATATGATTGACTTGGCTTAATCGTATCGATTCTTGAGTCAGTAAAACTAACAGATGTCTAATAATGTCAGCACGAATTAACTACAATCATGTAAAGGCAGGAACATGCCGCATTAATGAAAACGCTCTCAGTGGCAGGCAAGTATTTGAATATAAATTGTGTTTATTTTTCCTAAACGTCCCAACGCTAGTTCATACCATCTTGTCGCTCACTAAACACAGGGACTTTTTGGCACTTGGAAAAATAACAGTTTACTGCGATTTTGTCTTTGATACGATTGTAGAATCTTTGTTGAACTACTACGTAACGACGGTGAAAAATATGATACTATGTTTACCATTTTATGGATCATATCGTAAATAACAGTATGAGTGGACGGGTTGGTGCAATTTGAAGTTGAGTTGTTGATCTTTTTGGAGAACATTTTTGTGTGATTTTTATACAAAAGAAAAAATAATGGATGGCGCGACTAGAGACGGCGATGCTGCAATTGTAAAACACCAGGATGAAAATGTTAATTGTCGAGATAATGACTTAGACGTGAATGAAAATATGGATCGTAATATTAAAGGAAACAAACAATCGAATAATACAAGCACAATCGGAGATACGGAAATATGTAAAGAAAATGAAACTCTGAAAACGAGTACAAATTTACGATTCGGAATTGAAGCGATTTTGAAAGTGAAATCCGATGTGACTGACCGACTAGCGAAGAAATTTAATGAAAATAGAGAACACCTTGTGACTAATTCGAATGACAATGTTGATGTTGATTTTGACGATGATAGTTACAATGAGGATGAATGTGGCGACTATATAGGTGCCGATAATATATACGACGTTGAAGACAAGTGTTTTCCGTACGTTCGGCTACCAGCGTCTCTTCAGAGCGTTCGTCCGTCAGATGTATCTTTGATGACGTCACAGAACGTTCTATCAATGGGTGCGATGACCTCACCTTGGACGTCAAGTATTATCAATGACGTCAGAAAAGAAAGATTCACTCGTAAGTTAGATTTTTTATAAAATGATAATATATATTTTACTTTGTATTAATCAATAATCAGCACGGGATTGAATTAAACGTTTGGTGAGCATACACGTATACTTATTTCATATAATAAGCTTTTTCTATATTTTTACTACGTTTATATTAAATAACGGATAGGCCTACTTTCTCAATATGTTGTAAAAATTATGATACAATATAATTATTATGATTCTGCTTTTAGAAAAATAATACATAGCTTATCATGACACCAATTTTTTTTTTAAAATCCGTTCTTTTATTATGCAAGCCTACACTTTTAGAAGTACGAAGACTTGAAGACAAAATGTAGCATTCATATTAAACATAATAATAACTATTATGAATTTGCATTCTCAATATTTTGTAACAATTTGTTTGTAGGCCTTGTTTAACACTATTTCATCTCAAAAGGTATGATTTTTAAAAAAAAAACTGTAAAGAGATAACGTTATATACATTTAAACTACTCACCTACTATACAGGTATAAGTAATTCATAAATGAGAATGTTCCGGACATAGTGATTGATAACAGCCGAGTTTGAAATGACCATTTTGTATAATATTTATATGCCCATGACATAATGTTATAATAGATTATATTTCTCAAGTTTGTGTAAAGAACAACACCTGAAGGGATGATCAAAAAGTTCTTGGGAAAACTGATGTTGACGTAGGAACCATTTTAAAATGATATCAACACGAACTGATGCATTTATCAAAATACATTTTAGTCGTATTGTAGTGAAATTAAACCAAAATTCGAACGAAAAAAGAAAAGGAAAAATATTCTACTTTTTTACCAACCCCTATTATTGATCTCCGAAATCCGCAGTCAAAGAGTGTGGACCTCTTATGACTAGTGTACTACATTGTATGATTGTGTTTTACCCTAAGAAAATACAACAGATACTACAGATTGCTTTGCGAAACTATTTTACGTACTGAAGAAAAGTTGAATTTATAATTTGTCGAAAAGTCCTCATTGTTCAGTACGTTCCAAGTTTCCGTCGTTCTAATGTTGACAAAATAAACAACTACAAGAAAAAACGATGCAGTCCTATAGATGGCTCTATAATACTTCTATTCTGGTATTTATGTTTCATCAGATATTTTATGTCCTGATTTATAGTTTTATGACAAAATTCTGTCATTAGTGCAACAAAATTTGATATAATAAAAACGATTCCAATCTTCAATATTTTTAACCCCATCTAAAGGAATTTAGGAAATCATTAATTTTTCTTGATCTTTTCTTGCATATTTCATGGATAGTTCATGTAATATGAATAACGTTTTGACAGGGCTACATTTATATTAATGTCATACTTAAGTATCATTACTTGTCCGTTTACATGTCATCTTGATAGATCCTACTAGGTCGATACTTTAAATAAAGTTTTTAAACACTTTCTTAACAGCGACACCATAATAATTATGGAAGTCTTGTAAAAATGAACATTTCCAATAAATTCTAGACTTTTTAGTAAAATCATGTTTACATGAACAACTCAAACTAAGATTTGAGCCTATTTTTTATGAAGAATCTTACACTTATTAAGCTGTCATTATGAAACTTGCATTTTTAGGACCATGTCTTTAGTTCCAAATCCACTAATATCATTTTAAAAAAATAAAGAATAAATCATTTTTTAGATAATAAATACAAATTTGCCAGATGTGAGTTCAATTATTGGTATGTATTGATTATGCTGAAAGAATGTTTTATCATACAGAATTTATTTGATGAGTAAGTAGGCTCTAATAGAAAAG
The DNA here is from genome assembly GCA_964023205.1 of Lutraria lutraria. Lineage (NCBI taxonomy): Eukaryota > Metazoa > Mollusca > Bivalvia > Venerida > Mactridae > Lutraria > Lutraria lutraria. The sequence goes on from OZ026841.1 coordinate 19,476,019, forward strand.
ATGACGTTTAACTTTCAATATTAAAGCGAACACTTCATTTTGAAATCGGGCCGTGAAAGTAGTCATTACATACAATCAAAATGATATGTTTATTATAAACTTGTTTTGCAGTCTATGTATTATAATAAAAAAGTAAAAAATTGAAACTCCCTGGACTTTCTGAAGTCAGTTGTTATTCACTGTTCGTCATTCGTGCTATGACTTTATTGAAGAATAGAATAAGCCAGCAATGTGTACGGAATACTTCGGATATTACGGAAAACAAATTAAGCTAAGCTTATAATCGTTATGGCTTCAGATATTACAGAAGTTAGTCATGTTCTTTTATAAATTATGTACGCTCGTGTTTGTCGGACAAAATGCAAATCTTCATATCCCAAATGATTTTGTCTTTATTTTGAGAAACGTAAACCGACATTGTTTAACTGAGATATTATTCATGGATTTTATGGCAGTATCGTATCATATCTCCAGTCACGCTTCTTCTATTGTTTGGTCCTTATTATTCAATTCGTAAAATGAATGATAAATTCTCGTTTTATCGTAAAAACTGAAGTGCATTCATAACAAATAGACTAGCAAGCGAGCAGGCCCCTGTCGGCTACGAAGCAATTAAATACGCATTTATTTATCTTGAGTTCAGATGGTTAATTCGAAGATCCGTGTTTCTACGACTTTTATAACATATAGACATTTGCGATTTTGTAAATACATGTATTAAATGCTATTTAAAAAGATTAACTTTTACGGTCAGTGTTCCGATATGATGTTTTCATTTATTCTTTTTAATTTTTCATTTAAAATTAAAAAGAGTTAAAAAGGACAAATATTTCGCAGTTTTTTGGATTATCAAAACGCTGTTTTCCTGATGCCAAATCATGGATATGAAGCTCACTTCGAGTGGAACTTCAAATCCGACCTTCGCTTCCCAGATTTGGTGCATGCGCGCCCTGGTGAGAACCCAGGCATCAGACTTGATTATCTGACTAATGTTGAAAATCAGTACAGCTAGGAACACCTTTATTGAATATATTTATGACAAGGAATATGTTTTAGAATCATCTACTATAGTGGAGAATAAATCTCGTTGAATTTGTCCCATCAAACAAGTGTCTCTTACTTCGGTTTGAAACATTTTTGCATCTAAATTTGTTTATACAATCAATGACTTTAATAATTAAATAATTAACATTTGGATCTTTTACAAATACTTCTACTGCATAACGCATGTTACAGAATTGGTTAAGGCAATGTTCAAATATTTGGAAGAGGTCGTTTTAAAATGACATGGTCCAGTTAATTTGCAATGAATGCATATCCGTCCGTGCGTACGAGTCAAGCTGCCGCCGGGGACATACTCGTTTTTTAATATTACCTTAACAAATCATGCTATTGGATGAAAAATTCCGACTTTAACCTCTAACATCTGAATTTGTCCCCATATATTTGCAAATAAAGGGGTTGCAATTCTTTTATTTAAAAACGATATTAACTAAGATTTTTTTCTTTCATTCGAACCCCAAGTTTGCCGCCACCGGATATACAAGTACATTGTAACCATTAATTATAAACGATATAACCAATATCTAGATTTTTCCTCGTCCTCTTTGTTGTTTTTTAAGATATTGAAGAATGGGAATTATTTAAATTTTCAAAGAAAATAATAATTCTGTTATATTAATCTACCTGCCACTGAAATATGGTTTACAAGCATGTGAGTAGCAAGTGAACACGGATATGGCGAATATTAAATTAACCCCTTGACATACCGTTCTCTCTTTTCATCGTATCCAGGAATTCACTATTATAACTGTGCTCTATTGTATTGAATTTAGAACAAACCCTTTCTTGTAATTTTTAGGACCAGTATTTAAAGACAAACATTCGTCGCTACTTTTCGACAAATGCTTGAAATAATTTCATTAAATTCATTAAAAGCACAAAAGCCTATTTATTGAATTCTCTTAAATTTCAAATAAAACATTCATATAGAATAAGCGGGATATAATTTTGTTGATATTTATCATACGGGCTATTATATTAACAGTCACAGAAAAATGTAATAATTACATAATTTTATAATCAAAATTATTATTGTGTGTTTAAGCGTAATCGTGTTTTACGAGAGCTGTTAGACACACATTTTACTTAATAAAATTTAAATCATTTTGTATAAAGACAATAAATTACAGTTGCGGGTTTCCTCACAATAGACGTTCTAAAATACTATTGAAGATCTTTTTTGTAAACATAATAAAACCTTATAACACTCACTTTAGTTCATGCGCGACAGAAAATAGTTCCGCGGATTGATTTTTCTTCATATTTTATAACAATTAACAACGATAACACTATTCCCGCCTCTCGCCAAATCATTCACTACTTTCAGTCTGATACAATGTAATTCCATATAATTTCAGCTATAAGGCGGATTGGTCATCCATACCAGAATCGGACCCCTCCAAAGAGAAAGAAACCCCGCACGTCATTTACAAGGTTACAAATTCTAGAGCTGGAGAAGAGATTTGAACGCCAGAAATATTTGGCTTCGACGGAACGATCAACATTGGCTAAAAGTTTGAAAATGTCTGACGCCCAAGTGAAAACGTGGTTTCAGAATAGACGAACAAAATGGAGGTAAATGGAAGTTAATGTTTGTGCATATCAATACGAGTAGTAATGGCTGCGTGATCCTGACTTGTTAAATTAATGTATTGTTCTCAACAACAATATTATCCTTTCCTTTATTCTCGGTTATTAGAAAGCTTAAATAAATATGCGTTTATTGAACATATACTAGCTACTTGTTTATGATTGCGTTTGATTCGTGTTCATGGCTTCGGTCAGTGATGGTAAGAGCTAGAATCTATGTACATAACAGAGGTTTCCATCAATTAACACCAAAATCGGGCCGTTGGTATCTCAAAGGCACTCAGTATCTTTCACACTGCATTTAACAACATCATTCTCTTTTTTTAGCGTCGCTCGAACCTTAGTAAATAAAACTCATACGTTTATATATACATTATTGTGTCTTTGAATATGGAGTACATTGTATTTCTATTATGTTGATTTTGTCCACCGTACATTATCTTAGTTCTTATTTCAGTTGAGATAATCAATCATACAGAAGAGATGACTCAAAAGATAAATGATATATAATTATGAACAATGTCTTTATTCAATTGTTCAATAATTCATAGTAGAACAAAGATCCTGATTCTCTCTATTTAAGGCTCTGTACGATTGAAAACACGTCATACAAGCTTGGTGTTGGCAAGTTAACAAAAACTCATTCGCTTGTTCGATCAGATTTATACTTTATAATAATTATATTATTTTGACGCGTTTGAAACTAATTTGCATGTTTTTGTTGCAGACGACAGACCGCGGAAGAGAGAGAACTTGAGCGCCAGGCAGCCAATCGTTTGCTCTTCAGCCTTCAGTCCGATCCTTCACACCGGAAGTCGATGGTCATTTCCGGCGACAGGATGTGCCTTAGTCATCTTCAAAGGCTTCCAGAAAGTCGACCAACGGAAATATAGAATAATATGTATATGTGTTGAAAAAATGACTTTCGATTGAAAGAAAATATCTAAATCAAACATTGATTTCCCTATTATGTGGACTGTTATGTTGATTCTTTGTCGTCGTTGAATGGGTGTGATAGACTGAGGGTTATTGTCATGTGAAGTGCTTTATTAGCTAATAATAAAAACATGTTAGTGCTGCATTCTTTATGATATATCTCGTCGGCTTATTTCTACAACCCCGTAACTCAATGTTTGGCGATAATATGATTTTGCAATCGTAACTACTCGGGCATTTCCGTAACGGAGAAATACGCTTCGTACATAAGAGTAGGGTTACAAATTTTGGTTAAGCGGTTCCGGTCACAAACACTAGCTACCCGTTTTTTATTCTCTGAAATACAGACCTTCAAACCTATTTATCGTTCGCTATATTGATAAAATAGACATCAGTTCCCATTTAAATAGAATCAAGTTGTTTCCATCGTGGGATTCTCAAAATGGAAAGTAATCCGCGAATAACGAAAACAAACTGGCGGCCTGCCTATTACGTCCGAGGCACTTTCTTTAGACAAACGCCGAGGAGATTCGACTGATGATTTTGGTATCATTTTGTTTCGTCTCAATGCGCTCCTCACAATGAACATACTTACCAACTTCTAGATCTTCTCTAAATAAGGTTAATCCAAATTCCGCAACCCGTAACTTGCATATTACATATATTTACACCAGACTTCAAAATTTAAAATGCGATTTTTTCAAAAGGGAAAAAATGACATACGGTTTTGTAGAAATAAACCGACTAAAATGTGAACATGTCATAGGTGTATTGAAATATTGTACAGCTCTATGTTAGCGTTTATGTGTTACGCAAAATTGTTCGGCAAAATATTATTTGAGCAACAATTATACGAATTGGTCCTTACGAAGCGTTTAGAAGCGAAGAGTGTATTTTTTATACATTAAATTCTCTATATTAAAACCATCTTTGGAACAACAAAGTACAAGTGTATTAATATTGAGGCGGTCTCATTTATAAACTAATTAATATATAAAAATAATATTGAGGGTTGACCAGAAAATAAGTGGTCTTTGAAATAAAGTCTTTATCTTAATATTGTCATATTGTGAGATTTTGCAGTATATTCAAAATACCAATGTTCTGTTTGAAAAATGTATACATGTACATGTTTTATATTCCAATCAAATTATCCAGGTACGTGTAAGGTTGATATAAGACACATGTCTTCCAATGCTTTAAATGGTGCGTTCAAGTACATTTGGTCCGTTTTACAGTACACATAGTTATAAAGTATGTGTTAAAGAAACACATTGCGTACGTATTATTTCAAATTTTATACTAAAACAATAAAGAAATTATATCCGTATCATTTTTCATATTTCCACCATCTTCAGGGGATGCTCAAAAAGTTTGTGTAATTTTACCCACAAAACAATGTGTGCAATATGTCATGTACAATTCTTACAAAATATGCGTTGTTTTCTTTTTAACAGAAACATTTATACCAAAGTAAACAAATCAATACTAAAGAGTCTCTGTTTAAACTGGTGAAACTAGAACAGTCAAACCTGTGAACAAAGGCCACCCTTGGGAATATTACAACGTGATCTTTATTGACAGGTAACCTTTATTCGGAGGTGGTCGCTGACACAGGTGTGACTGTAACAAACTTCTGACACTGTTTTAAAAACACAATAATGTGACATGCGCACCAATACTTTATGTATACTGTTGTACTGTTGTACACTAAATGTATCATTAATCAGTTGTCCTGAGAAAATGTTTTTTTCCGTGAGACATGTGGTGTCTAAACATTGTAAGTTCCGTTCCTCTAAATTCGAAATGATTCGTGAATTAATTCCCCTCAACCACGAATATTCAACATAAGTTGTAAACAAAACACATTCTTCATTAATATTAGTATCAATGTCGTCATCATTTAATTCATCTAACGACAACAGAACAACCGCAAATTGTATTCACATAGTGGTATTAAAATCGAAATCTACAAGAAACTTACAGCCCGCCCGGTAAGCTCAGTGGTTAGAGGGTTGGTCTACTGAAAAAGAGGTTGTAAGTTCGAACCCCGGGCGAGGCTCACACTCTCCGTGACAAATCAAATTGTCCTCCGCCTCTAAATTGTGTGGGGTATTTTGGTAGTAGCTTGCGGATAGAATGTGGTTAGTACTGGCTAAGCTCTAAATGAAATTCTGGGAAGCTGCAGGTTAGGATAACTGCCCCTGCCCGCCACTGACGACTGAAATAATGTTGAAAATGGCGTTACATTCGAAGAAAATAAGCAACTACAAGAAACCGATACAATACCAACAAGAACATCTATGACAATCATTGCAACGTAAATCTTCACATAAAAACCAATTACGAAATTGAAGTCGGTAATGAACGATTATGAATGCACAAAGCTCTGTCAATGACACAGTTCTTGCACCAAATATCTGTCCACTTGCAATCGATATTTTGTTATGACAGAACATGTCGCATAAATGTGTAAGCAATCCACATTTGAAAATAGAGAAATACACGGTTAACCTCAACAGCATTATAATTATACTACATGTAGTATATCAGCATCGAACAAAGACCATTTAGCTCAAGAAATTAATTTTATTTTCTACAGTATCATCGACACATATATGGATGTCTTAATGTTAATAAATTCCGTTTATGTTAATCGTCCTGCATGATATACTTTATATTGTTTTAGTCCCATGTTTGACTGTACCTAAAACACACGAAATAATTTGATATATTAAACACATTACTGTATTTTCATTTATTTTCGTTGGTCTCAATTTTCGTGTTTTTTTTACTAAAATGGCTAATTCGCGGGGGCATAAATTCGTGGATTTTGATTTTTGAATAAAAATGCCTTATCTCAGCATTTAAATTCGTTGGGGTTTGATTTCGTGGGTAAGCCGACCCACGAAATCAACGAAATTAAACCCTAAACAAAAATTACTGATTCTACAGTATATAGCTAGAAAATTATTCATGTTTACAGTATGTTAACCAAAACAAATATGCAAGTATTTTTTTCTCTATATTATTTTTGCTAAACATACGTTACCTACATTAACATAATTGTTACCGGCCTTGGAGGTACAATTCGATGCCATACCGATTATTATAGCTATATATTTAGACTAATTGGACTTCAAAATTTACAGTATAAATCTTACTTTGTTTTTCAACATGTCGATATACAATCTGTGTACAACGCTTTTATAAAGCATTCCGAATGCTGTGTTTCAACCAAATCCACGTGAAATTGCATCATGGCAATAGAAAGCCACATAAAACAAATTAGCATTGTGAATAACACGATCGGAACTACAAAAGATGTTTACTGTCACAGTCTGTCGTTTCATCACAAAGCTGTACACACAACATAAATATTAAACTAAAATGTCACAACTCATATAAATGTTGACATGAAATGACACAACTTCCCTATACTGATAAGATGAGTTGTAGCAACCATCAGACTGACAATCCTTGACGTTAAAACTGAAATGATAACAAAATAAAATGCCTCATATATTACTAAGGACATTTGCAAGAAATACTTCTAATATCAGATCTGCCATTGCTCCTAAATCTATTTCACACAAATATATTTGACCTTGGTTTCATTCTCTTTATAATGTTTCCGCCCTTATAAACAAAACGCACGATACAGTTAAAGTCATGTCAGAAGACAAAGCCGCACGGAACCAGCGTGACATATAAAAAACAAGACGTTGGACGTGTTATAAATCTAAGATTTACCAAACTCGGCAAGCGTTATCATACAAAAATACCCAACATCTTAATCAAGTTCCTGGATGTCTGGGCGTCTGAGCAATCCAAACGGCATCAATTGGATCTTTTTAATTTCAGTTTCGCGACGAACCCCATTAGGGGTCAGAGCTTCACCGTTCTTATGTCTCAGCAATGCTTTGACTTAAGCAATAATAGCATGTCTACCATTTGCGAATCAAGGTAGCAGTATGAAATATTGCTTCAATACAGAAAAGACATTTTGTCACGTTAAAGGCGACATAGTGTTTGCCCTTGCCGGTGACTATTCGTAAATTACCATTCAAATTAGATGAAGACAGTGTTAACTTTGACAATTAATGTATGCGTTGCCTGGACAAACCACGTGTATTGTACTAGCAAACGTGCGCTTAAAAGTCACCTCTACAGTTGTCGTTTTTGTGAGTCTTAATGATTGAAATTGCATTTGTTAAGTCGATTTTACCAGGAAACACAACATTTTGTGAAATCTGTGTTGCGTTTAAGAAGTTTTGGACTAATGGCTAAACGATTTTTGACGGCCTTCTTGAACATTTTATAAAGGGCACGTGATGGTATTTATTGATTCTTTACGACAATCCGACACATTTTTCAGCGAATTGTCTCGTGAACATCCTGAATAAAAAGGCACCTGCAGTCCGAACAATTTTAGGTTGAAATTCCATTTTTAAAGTGTTCGACCGGTTTAAAAAGATCACAAGACTATTACAGATTTGTTTCTACGCTGGTATAGTACATCTAAATGTAATGATAAATGCATACAAACAGACACTGATAATGTGATTTAATGCAACGGAGCTTAAACAAAATAAAACTGGAACCATTTGATGAAATATTGAATCGGTCTAAGTTACTTTTTTCTTGACATTTTTCAGCTTCAGCACTCATTACTAAACTAATATTCAGTCGGTTCTGAAATTCAAGACGTCCTCTCCAAGGGACACTTTATTCAATCTAAAGACAATATTTGCGAATCAACGCCATAATGCCTTTCCCATTTGATAAAACATTCATTTTCCATTAATTAGCAAATTGCCGCTAACATAATAAAAATTGGGAAGGGTATCTATTTCATCTGTTCTAATTTAATCAAGGTCTCCGAAGACATATTGCTAGAGACGGTTCAATGTGTCCACAGATGCCTGTATTTCTTTTATCGCCTTTTGCTTGATTAAGAGAAATTGGGTTTCTCTCCCTTTGACAAATTTTACAGATTCCTTTTAAACTATACCATCCTTGGTGGTAAAACACTTAAGGTTATCGATGCTGTCATCATTAATGTGTAATCTTGTGACAAATTTGCACATTTCATTAAGTAAAATTTATCTTTCGCGATAGAACGGTCTACTGTTATGAGGAGGACATGTAGGCGCTTATAAAAGTTTTAGTAGATCCAGTCTGTATTATTACATCATCGTGATGAATGCGCTTCACTAGACGCTTGATAGAATTTAAGGTGAAAAGAAAGCGTCCAGAAGCAATCAAAAGTTGTCAAAAAGCAATCAAAGAAATGAGCCATCCGTCTGTGGAGCTGTAAAAGTATTTATCAGAGGTATGATGTAGACTTGATCACTTTGTATATGATTTACTATATTGCTCTTAACGGTGCTGGGTGTTAAAGAAACTAAATAATAAATGAAAAACATTAATACCACTTTCTAGTTTAGACTTATTCGGGGGTCATATTTCCTAATCATATTCAAGTATAGATACTATGTAAGTAAACGCAATAAATATTGAGCCACAGCTTGTGCCTGGATTCACAAAATTAATTAGATATTTTAAGTTTTCAGCGTTCCCATAAAGAGTTTTAAGTTGAAACCTAGTATGTTCATGAAACAGTATCTTCTCATTCTCTTAAAGTAGGGCAAAGTTACATAATTGATTCTCTTAAACAAAGCTTGAATATCTGAAACTAGTTCCTCATAATCGCAGCCAATAATTAAGACAGTATATTAGACGATATATCACAAAAGAGCAATGTACTAGTATGTATATATCCAAGCGCTCATTCCATTGTTCAGCCACATTTCTAACTACTACTTTCTCATGCAGGGAATGATCTGTGTCTAATGTCCCAGTTGATATTTTAACGATGATTAACTGTCGGAAACAAAATGATGAACCACTCAAATTATGGTTTGTCTCCTCCATTATTCTAGCCCTTTGAATCCCGATTAAATACTCTTCGTTCAATATTGATTGTCTGCAATGTTGGGTCTCTCGCAATATCCCGAAATTGTTTAAAATATCCCTAGGGTTCCAGAAGTCATTGTAAGGCAAATTAAAATGAACAAGTTCTATTTAACCTTTGGTGATCAGCTGTAGTCGACCCGCTCTCTTAGAATATTGAATACCATCTTCAATTTGCTCTTTTCACGCGGATTTCTGACTTCTATCAATTAAAGGAAGAATTACGGACGCTTGCTTATCTAGTGTATTAGAAGCACCTATGGCGAAATCTGGTTGTATATTGCTCAATATCATTTAGGATTGTGATACTAGATACTTATTTTGTATAGTATATTGTTAACACCAGCCATTATGTTCATCTAAAATTGATGTGCAATAATTATTCGTGTGATTATTACCTACAGAATTGACAAAATCATTTGTCATTCAATTAATACTAGATCTATTCTCATTGTAGGATGTTACATGCTATACAATATATGAAGTATCCAAAGGTTGAAGCAGGTACTCATTTGGTTCATGTTATACTCATATTATCTCCATGCCCTTTTTAAGCAGCCCATTCCATTCCGCATAAATTCTAATAGTTTCATAATTACACACCATGTAAATGTACTTATTGAACATTTGAGGTAATTTAAGATTACCTATGTTCGAAAATTATGTATATATGCAAGTTTGTTATAAGCATACTCAAGATCAGTAATTTGTTCGCAAGCTCTTATGAACAGCTTGAAAAAAAGAATATGTTAACGAGATATGGTCGGTGCCTTAGTGAACACTGGGTTAGCACTGGTCGGAAAACAAGTTACATTTAATTGGTCAGCACCATCTTCAATTAGTGTACATTCCTTTTGGAACACTACGTATGGGTGTCAGGTTTGGTTCACCTTTTCTCCTATTGCATAATCAGTTCAATTGAAATCAATTCACTGTAAAATAAATTATACCCTTTGTATTAGCAACAAAGATCACTAGTAAAATGTTGTATTAAAATTATCTTAAAATATATTGTTTATTTAACTAGATAGAGCTTTTTTGACACCAATGAGAAATATTGTGTTCAATTGAATGCTTTCATTTGGTAATTCTGAAGAAGTCGGGAAAGATAACAATGAATGATGAGATAACTAGAGAGACAGTATTTAATGTCTGTCAGCGGTGGGTTGAAAGTGATGCATATATAAATTAACATGATTCTCTGACCTTTATCCATTTATTACAATTAATCTTAGACACTCTTAATTTGACAATTTTCATCTAAATATTTGGTTTTATAAATGATAAATTGTAAATAACCCTCTGTCTACAAAGGAAAGTCGCATATTACATTTTTCAAAATATTGATTTTTCAGAACTATTTAAAACGTCGATTCGACAATTGCCTCTAGAGTAAGCATAAAAAGGACTTCCTTCGCCGAGGTGGACAATATGAAAGTTAGTAATCCACTTGGGCGAGTTTGTTTTTCACATAATTCTTCTTTTATTTTATTATTCTTTTTATGTTTATGTTTACGGAAACATGATTACTGACCACCAAAATGTCCTCTTTAAGGTAACTGGACTGGATGTCTGGTGGTATCAAGTTTCACCAATTTATATATATATAAACTAAACCATAATTATATACTGAAATGAACCCACTGTATGAAGTCCATTGCAAGTGATTTGAAACAAATATTACATTTGGCCGGTCTTCTATAAACCAATATTGCACGTAATTTACAAAACGATAACTACTCCGTATATAGGAATATATTACAACAAATAGCCTTAAAATCACTATAAATATATAATGCAGGGAAACGTGCCACAGAATTTTGATAACGTCCCCCGTTCGTTAGATACTTGACTTCCGTACCTAGAACTCCGCCGTTTATTACGTTATACGCCATACATGTAGATAAAAAATGAAAACAAGTGTCAAAATTCCCTAGAATTACATTTCCGCAAAACGCTATGAAATCCGTCATCAAATAAGACGGCAATGTTTATTCGAAAATGACTAATACTGTGTGTTTTTTAAGCTGAGCAATTAACAATTAAAGTGTCGGATCATTATCGTCCAAATCAACGAATTTGACGCACCCCATTCAATTTTGATAGCCAATCATAATCGCAAATTTTTACGGTTCAGTAATTGAAACCACGCACAGGTTTGATGTTAAGAGATTTTATAACAAATTATTGTAATTAATGAATTAATAGTGTAGTATCGTACCAATACAATGCACATTACGTTAGAGATGGTTAACGCTGATAAGCAAAAGTCGACAAAAGTTTGCAGTATTTATCGCAATAAAACAACATTATTGCGCGTTCGGTTAGAATTTCTTGTACCTTGGTATTATAGTATGATATTTAATCTTTGTATATAACTTAAAATATAATTTTATGTTTTTTAGCGATTTTACCCAATCCCGTTACATTAACCATATTCAAGTATTTACAGTGTGTGGATCCCACGTGACCTAATGGCGTCACAAAGTTATCGTAACAAGTGCGCTTTTTGTCATTCGAACTAGAAAAACATCACATAAAAGTGTTTAATTTTTCGTTTTCTGTTATAACCACATAACTGCTGCAACTCCTTGCACAAAGAGCCTCCGGTTCAGAGTTTTGTCACTGTAGGCCCTGTACTTGTTTTTACTTTTCTTGTCCAAACCGTTTGAAAGTGTTGTTAAAATGAGCGTTATTTTTACAAGAACAATTTAGAAATTGACTAAACTACATATACTTATTTAAAGGGGGTCAGTTGCTTTCCTTTCTCAAATTATGCATGTGAAGAAAAGAACTGACGGAAAAGTTGATATGGACAATATCTAGCACATGCTGAAGTATTTCGGCAAAGATTGCTATTAATTATGGAAGGAAACCTTTATAACTCGTTGTTGTATTGAACCCGAAAGGGTATTCTCGGTCTATTTTTAGAAATGTGTACTTCCTATTTTGACTTGTATTTCTAATTATGAAAACAACGAAACATGTCAGACAGGCCGTGCACAGTAAGAAACACGTGTTTTAATTAATCTTCTTTATCAATACGAGGTTTTAGTTAAGGTGGGTCACGAGTTTCCTCCCGAAAAATTGCCACCACTACAGAGTTCGATCAAAACCTTTTAAAATTTAATGACGGCAAAATGAAGCTATATTAACTTTTTCGGATTTGTTAATGATTCAGCATTGTGCACAGTAAATTTCATAGCTTAATATACAAAATTATCGGAGCAGTACAAGAAATAACGCGAAAATAAAAACAAAACATATACAACATATCGCTCCACTAGGTGGCCGTTTTTTAGCGGTTTCAATGGAAATATCATTTGAATACATCATTTTTGCTTAAGTCAATACTTTGAAGGATGTTCCTGCAAAAAGTTTTTATTGTGCATTGACTTCTAGAAACTGAACACTTTTCGGAAGGAAACCCGCGACCCACCTTAAGTATTAAAATATATTTTCCTTATTTATGTTTATTCAACACCACCATAACATGTAGTTTTCGTGCATTTACCTAGTTTTGAAAGCGAGGTTTAATTTTTGGCAGGGGTCTTAAAATAGTTCTATCTAGGGTGCGCACCCTAGTTAGGAAATACCTATTCAATAATGAAAAAAGTGTTTTAAAATGGGTATTTTTCGGTTCTCCAAGTGAAATCCATATACTTCGAATTCAAAATAACGTATACAATCACTTTTTTAAAAGTTCTTTCTACTCAAATATTCCAACGTAAAACCTTTAACCCACTCAAACCACGCATAAAAGCAATAATGCATACACTTCAATTGCCCGCATGTTTTGATACGTGTATCAATATGCTTAGTGTTTGGGTTTACTTCATTTAGAATTATTCTAAAATAATGTTATTGTTATAAGCAGAGTTAAATTAAGTTATCGTTACAAGGCGGTTTATGGTATATGATACTGACTGCATGTGTGAAAGTATCCTTTCATTCACATTACAGTGTATCTTAATGCCTTAAATATCCTTTGAATTAACGTGTTTAAAATAGCTATATCTGTACACTGAATTCATTCTTGTTGATGTACACAATGGATAATATATAGAATAAACCAAACTGATTTGTCAACAGGTAAGTAAAAGTCGACATTCTTTTGATTGCAAGTGCTTCAATAATTGAAAACTTGTTGTTCAAATTATGCCCAATGATTCTTTTAAAACTGTAACAAAAACCAGTTGTGACTTAAACAGAAAAATTGTGCAACATGAAACATTTAGACACATAATTATGATCTTATGTCCAGAGTTTATTCATATAAAATGACGTTTTTTTAAGTTCAAAAGCGTTTTTGTTATGTTAGTTATACGAATGTGTGATACAGATATACCTTATAAGGCTTTGTATAGATTGCGTTAATCCCCGGGGCACAAATATTACAATATGGACGTAAATTAAAGCATGTTTTTTACTTTTTAGTATCTATCCATTAAATTGTTCAGTATTTTGTTACTCAAATAAAAAAGCACTTATTATAATCTATCATTAACCTGCCCATGAAAAAAACAACATTACAGTAAATACTAAAATAGATTTATTAGACACACCTTTAGTATAAAATATACATATTCTAAAGTTGTTTACAAGCATTAGCACAGTGGTATAAAAGGTGTTAAAATTATTTTATTGTTATCATTTCATGATCAGGTGTATAGCGAATCTTTTGGTAGAGTCGCACATACGCCCTTGTTTTTTAGTTTGAGTCGTGCTATTCTAACGACACCGTTTGTAAATCAAACGATGTGCTATTCTTACGTCACCGTTTGTAAATTAAACGACGCGTTATTCTCACGACACCGTTGGGCACATAAAACGACGTGCTATCTCACATCACCGTTAGTACATAAAACGACGTGCTATTCTCACGACACCGTTTGTACATAAAACGACGTGTTATACTTACGACACCGTTGGGCAAATAAATTGTCGTGATATTCTCACGACACTGTTATGCAAATAAAACGGCGTGTTATTCTTACGACACCGTTTGTAAAGTAGACGGCGTGCTTTTCCCACGAAACCGTTTTACCAGTGAAACGACGTGTTATTCTCACGGCACCGTTATGCAAATAAAACGACGTGTTATTCTTACGACACCGTTAGTCAATCAAACGACGTGTTATTCTTACCACACCGTTTTGCAAATAAAACGACGTTTTATCCTACGACACCGTTACGCAAATAAACGACGTGTTATTCTTACGACACACTGTAAATAAGACGACGTGCTATTCTTACGACATCGTTTGTAAATAAGACGACGTTCTATTCTAACGACACCGTTGGTAAATAAAACGAGATGCTATTTTTACGACAATGAGATTCCTAGAGTTATTTCCCTTTACATTTGCATTGAAGTCTTTGGGAGTAACCCATTTTTCAAAGTCTTAAACCCCCAACAGGGGTATATAAAGGAGGTAATGGCTGGTGGGTGGTTTCCCTTGATTTTTAAACTGTTTTCAGTTTTTAAAATATCTTATATTAAATGGTGATTTTAATCACTGAAAAAAATTCTGTATGAAGCATGATGATTCTTTTATAAGTCCAGATAAGAAATTTCAAGATTTAGGTTCTTATATTTTCAAAACAATTTCTAACAGAAATTCAAATTTGAATCAGAGGGAGGAGTTTATATGGTTTAAAGCCATCGTCTGCTTCAACTATTTATAGATTCAGTACAGTCAGCATTCACTGTATGTCTATCACTGATAAAACAATGTAGAGAGAGAGAGTTCATTTGATAAAACATTGTAGAGAGAGAGTTAATTTGCATCCGATAATCTGATCGGAAGTTGCTCCTTTAAGGCAAAAGAACACTCATTTCAATGAAAACTCATGGTAAATGGATGCAATTACACAATATCAATACACATGTCTGCATCCACAATTTGAGCGATGTAAAATTGAAACTAAAATAGTAAATGCAAAGCAGCTATAATTATGATCACCTTTTCAATGGTTTAATTATAAGCACGTCAAGGTTTTAGTATGGTTACTATGAAACAATATGTGTCAGTGAAACATAGGTTTACCACAATGTGTCAAGGTTAATGTGTCATTTTGCAAGACAAAATTATTAATATTTTTTATCAAAATACAATTCATTGTTTCTATTATCTATATTATAGTATGTTGTTGTATATTTTATGTGAATGTTTATTATTTATACTTGATGCAATAACATTTCCAAATCGTCTTGTTGCGATGTGATTTAACTCTGCTGTTCTTAAGATCATTCTAAATGGTATACACGTATCAAAACATGCGGACAATCGAAGTGTATGCCAAATTGTTTTTATGCGTGGTTTGAGTGGGTTAAATAAGTAGTTAAGTCAATTCCTAAAATGTTCTTGTAAAAATAACGCTCATTTTCACAACACTGCCAAACGGTTTGGACAAGACAAGTAAAAGAGTAGAGGGCCTTCAGCGACAAACTCTGAACCGGAGGTGGCTCTTAATGCAAGGAATTGCAACAGTTATGTGGTCTTAACAGAAAACAATAAATAAAGCACTTACATGGTGTTTTCCTAGTTCGAATGACAGAAAAGGCGCTTGTTACGATAAATTTGTGACGTCACTAGGTCACATGGATCCCCCACACTGATTTATATCGTATGTATAAGTAAACTGATTCACAATTTCATGACTGTGATTAATTAAATCTATACGTATTACAAACATTGGATTTTATTTCTTTTCTATTGGGTTGAACGTCGCACCAACAGTCCGGCTTTAACAGTAGAGGAAGATACTGGGCTTACAACTAGGTAAAAACCACCGACTTTCCGTAAACTAGCATGTGAACTTCGGCCCCCAGATGATTGATAGTCAGACACTCGAACAGGCCTCTTACTTTTTTCAGATCCGCGATTTTCCGTAAACTAGCACGTGAACTTCGGTCCCCGGATGATTGATAGTCAAATACTCGAACAGGCCTCTTACCTTTTTCAGATCTGCAACTTACATTGTGTAATAGTCATGATTATTACTAGTAATTGTAAGATTTTGACGGTGGTATATGACAGCTTAATTATGTTCATGAGCAGTCGGACGAGTTCAGTGTGGACTGAGTGTACCTTTTTAATCCCATTTATCTACTTTATTAGAATGTATGCATTCTGCTAAATGTCATCTGTCTTCCCTGTCGACAAATATGTCTACAATGATTTAAGACAACGTCTGGCTAGCGGTATAGTGAGTAATCCGTGTTTGTCGTTCTTTGTCCACTAACCAAGCTACTAGTTATTGTGTTCCAGGTAAATCAGTAGGTCCATACAATCTTCTCTGTTTTTCGTCCATGTGTAGCTGTTTGCGAGCGCTTCATCTCTCAACTGTTCCCTTTGGCCATCACACTTCCGTACGTTATATTAAGCACACCACGAATATGCGACATGTCCAATAGGTAATGGGTAGTATTCGAGTGCTTCAACATACAGTTTCGAATTCAATATAAACAGTTTGTCATGTGCTTTTCAGTTGTTTTCAATGGCAATAATGCATTCCAAACGCACCTTTTGAAAACGCTGTAAGAAGATACGACAGAAAACATAGGCCAAGCACCTAAAGACCCAGATCTTCACCTTAAGCCATTCATTGTGATGAATGCGCTTCACCAGACGCTTGGTAGAATTTAAGGTGAAAAGAAAGCGTCCAGAAGCAATCAAAAGTTGTCAGAAAGCAATCAAAGAAATGAGCCATCCGTCTGTGGAGCTGTAAAAGTATTTATCAGAGCTTGGATATAGTCTTGATCACTCTGAATATGATTTACTGTATTACTCTTAACGGTATCCGGCGTTAAAGCAACTAAATAATAAATGAAACACACGAATGTGAATGTTATTATTAGCCTTGCCACTACTCAGAGTTAACGGCTTAGTTGATTGATAGTAACAAATAAAATCATGTATCTACAATAATACAAGAAGGTTTTGTTACTGTTGTATTTATATGGACATTTATTGTTTCGCGTGAATAATATTAGCAGAGTACGCTTCAGCAGACGTTATGCTTTGAACAAGATGTTATGATATTATAATAGAATGGAGCAGAAACTGCAGCAGCATTAAATCCTGATTGGCAGCGCGTCTAGAAGGAACTCGTAAACCTTGGCAACAATCCGGCCCTACTCTGTATGCATTAATGCGTTATGAATTGACCTCCACCTCACATGTTTATTGTTGAATTATTCTTCCCTTGTGTTTTTTTCCTGGCTTTCCTTCCTATTTGATTTCTGGCCTCTTTGTTAGTAATTCTTTCTCAATGTCAGATAATAATTCTCCATTTAGACTTTCTATATGTTTAATGTACCTTTCAGATTAGAATTTCCTTCTTTTTATTTACGATAATACTGTCATTTCGACCATCAAACTTTTTTTGGCAATGTAAGCTTCTTTTTCATCTTGTGTCTTATGTGATACTTTTGTAGTGGCTTGTGCAATTCTTGAGTATTTTTTTAATCAGAACATAGGCGGATCAATGTTATGGTAACCATACTCATTCAGAATCTGAACATTTGATGATAGGAGTCATGAAATAGTGTACATGTAGTCAATGCTGGAATGGAATTTGCTTAGGTAATAATTTGCATTTTATTATTTAATTTGTTGCAAGGCTTTTTGCGTAATCTATAAAAAATGCACGCTTTCACTTACATTGGACTAAAGTCAATTTACATGCTTGAAATTCTCAATTATTAGTCATTTTTAGAAGAATTCTTATATTTCGTTACTACGTTACCCATCTATTGTTATTCTTCATGAGTTGAAACGATAAAAATTGACAAAACGGTTTAACCTTAGCGGGGAATGAGAAAATGGAAGCGCATATAAAACACACAGTGATCTCAAGGGTGTCGTGAGGAAAATTGCTTGAAATTTTCAATTTTATATTTGAAGAATGACAGTTGGGATTTGAATGGCACCAAATTTAATTTGCGAGCATGGAGGAACAATCAGGCACTTAATCAATTAGCGTCCTGTTACATTTCTAGGAGAATGGTATTGTAATCTTATGAAACAAGAGCATTCTAAACGCTTCCAAATAGCAGAAATTGGTGTTCATATTTAATGTTTGAATGCTAGTAGTTAATACACACGAAATGGAATCCGCAAACTTATTGATCTAGGGCAAATTCGATAAAAGGTAATTTTATATTGGTAAAATAATGGAATTTTAATAGAGATGCATCAAAAATGACATAAAGTAGTCAGAAATGAAGAGTATGCAGAAACGTTTTGAATGTATAACAAGGTTTTTAGGATATGACAAGAGACGAAAATGGAGTTGGAGGCGTTAAAAATAGGACAGAAATATGACCAATATTTACACTTTAATGTATAAGGAACCTACCATCAAAAATTCCGAAGGTGGTCAAATCTATTTTTTTCATTGATAACTTTTTTAAATATGTTAATTGACAATATTCTAACGAGTTTGGCCACGCATTTTTAATGAAGATTTACTTGACAGAAAAGTCTATATCCTTCTATACGGCTAAATCAATAAATTATCATAATTTCATTATCTAAAATAAATTTGCACCGGAATTGCATTTGTCGTTGTGTTTTACATAATTTTATTTAAAGTCCTATAAGCTTATATATGTATTGGTCTTAATAGTTTCTGTTTGTTCTATAACAGAGGAATCCGGTGTTTTTCCTCCCGTGCATACTTTATAGCAAGAAAAAATGTTTCCGAAACTACTGTCGTATTTTTTTCAATATCATTGAAATAAATACTATTTATAGAACACTTGTGTTTTCCCGCAGTCATGCTATGCACACGTAGTAATGTGACGTCACGCGCTCTACATATTTCAAGTTTACAAAAGCAAAAATCACAGTGAAATGAGTGCTTTCAGACGAAAAAGGGCTTGTTTCGTCGGTAATAATTATCTTGGGATAATATCAGCAATTAAATGTTTTTGCATATATTTTTCTACAGCAAAAAGCTAATGGGGCTTTAAATATACTTTTAAAAAGATTACATATTAGCGCATTCTACGAAAACAGGATCACATAACTTTTAGCAAATATGGCGACCAATGATGATTCAACGAATAGTGGTAGAAATAAACATTGTCTGGTATGTATATACCATTTGGTAGCATAGGAATTGATTTCCACTATAATAAAATACTAAAATTGTGTCTTGAAATATTATATGGAAGCTGAAACGACCATACAAATATTTTATTTTAATGTTTTACCATAGTGATACAGTAAAAAGAAAACAATATATCATTAAAATTCATGATAAGTTAATCTCTAATTTAAATTGAATAATTATTACTTAGTGTTAATTACAAATAATTTATCACTCTTGAAAACAGCACAGGAAGTCTCGTATTACTCTATTATACTTTCTTGTTAACTAAAAACAGTTTAATCTTTTCTCATTTAAAGCTTGAAAGCATGTGTACAATATTGAATAACCAACAATCCGCGGGGATTTAATGCGCTTCAAAACGCATGACAAGTTCTAAGCAATCATCGTCAAAACGTAAAATCCAAGCCAACAGTCTAGGTTAAAAAACAGTGCTGAACAAATTTGACAAAGGTTCCCACAGGGTACCTACTTCCAGTTCTAATGGAATAATGTGTCTTTCATTCGTCTTTTGAGTAAATTTTTCCAGGAGGGCAAAGACTTTGAAGAACCGCATTGGGAACGTTTTAGCGCGCGACATCAGTTCATTATAAATCTATTGCTCGTCTCAAGATACTGCTAACTGAATAAAGCGATTGTAAATTAATTGGAATAGAAATACATAGCCTAAAATTTAACAGACACTTAAAATGTAACGATACCATGTTTAGTAGAGTTGTAACCATGTGGGATTTCTTCTCAACAAACGACATTGCTAGGAGATGTAATCCTCATAAATATATGCGTCTTCGTACTTGTATTAAAATATAATATGTAATAGATGGAAAGATCTATAAATATGAGCGATAAAATGTCTAGACGTATTATCGAGCGTTAGAAGTCATTAAATTACATTAGAATATTAAAGATAATTTGATTTTCACTTCAAATTTGAAATTGGCCCGAACTTTGTTAAAATTATTTTCGAACAGAGGTGTCGATATGGCTTCAAGTCGTTGTGTGGTAGATTAGGGAGAATAATTCGAAATTGCTGGAATATCATACAGGAAAGTTAATGACAGTCAGGTGGCTCTAAAGATATCAAATGCCATCATATTATTAATGAAAATGAGACATTCAGTCTATGTGTGTGCATCATCTGCTTTCGAAACAAATTTAAACGATGTTGACGAATTTAAAGAAAACAACATTGTTTTTACAATTTACTGTATGTTTATGACTTACCCTACAGGCAAGTCTAGCACGTTCCCTCTAATTCTTTTGTGTTCTCGTCTAGAATATTACATAACTTTCGTACCTCATTATTATCTTCAACATAAATATTTCAGATTAAATATCAATTAGTTTGAAACGGCAAAAAGACAATACGTTTGAACGTTTGTCACACACACTCTTATCTTCATAGATACAGTACTAATCATCCTTCCTTTCTCTAGTAATTTCAAGGGGAAGACAATGAATACGGTTCATAGATTAAAAGTCTCAGCTTAACCGAAATACTGAAAACATCAGTGACTTAATTAATTGACAAGAGTACTTCGACGCTCTTCTAGGGCAAACTAAAGCGGTTTTGTTTTGTTCTCTGAAACAACAATGTGAATGTTGAACTATCGCTCGTACGTCTTTAATACCATCATTTCATGTAAGTCGTCCTTTAATATGTCCACAAACTCATCGAGAGGTTATGGAACAGAGGCGGAAGACGAAAGATCAAGGACGCAATGGATACGGTAGACGCTCAAGCAAAAGGTGAGACCTTGTTTCTACACTATTTATGAACATTAGAAACAGTTGGGAAAACCTTAATCAACTATAAGAAAATGGTTAAATTAAAAAGATATCAAAAGGAACATTCATGTTTTATTTGTTACTTAATTTAACTTTATCAAAGAAACTTACTCCATAAACATTTATTGGGACATGTATAAGACATTGTATGTATGCAGCTAAGACCACGGTTATAATAAATTCTTATAAACCCGTACACAATATATATCCAGTTTACGATAGCCCTAACTAACTATATAACTTTCCCCGGAGCTGGCCCCAAAGTCCCTAACAGCAAACTTTGAAGGATGAACATATTTGAAGACGAGTCGTACCATCAAAGTAAGAAAGGTATGATTAGAATAAAAATAGAAAGGAATGTTTCGGAACCTATCTGTCCAACTTTTATGGTCTAGTAGCCGTAAACATGGCATTTCTTTCTGGAGGCCGGTTCGATTGGTCAAACGGAAGAGCTGCCGGAAGAGACAGAGCTCTTTCGAACTGTTCGATTTGTCGTCTTCTGTCTATTCCGTCCGATGGTTAGAAGAGGTGGAAGAGATATTAGTCACATGGCCAAATAGCATTCTTGACAGTGTCAGAGTGCGCATTAGTTTATCTATATGGTTTAAAGGATATTGGTTTGACGATTAGTTTTAGTTCAACCTAATATTCGGATGCAGACATTTCGGCTGCGATTGCATCCGATTGGGTTTCTCTTCTGAGCTCTTCTAGCTGGCGAATATTCTTCTTTCGAGAGTCCAATAGAACCGGCCATGACCCTACCCGTAGTTCAAACGTTAAAACATTGATAAATAAGCGTTAAACGATCAGCCACAAATGCATAAGGTTAAAACACTTTGGTGAAAAAGTGTCTATGTTATATGTTATTTGTTCGCGGTGTTACTTATCACGCAACAAATATATGCCTCACCAAAGGCGACAGAGAGAGAGAGAGCGAACCAAGACTTGTGGGTTTGAACTGTGTATATTTAGTCTAGACATGTAACATCAAATTTTCTATTATTTTTAATTCTCCATTACACGTTACGAATTTGTCACAAAACGTCATGAAAACGTCACGAATACGTTATGAGCACGTCATGAAACGTCATACAAACGTCACGAATACTTCATGAAAACGTCATGAAACGTCATAGATACGTCACGAATACGTCATGAAAACGTCACGAATACGTTATGAACACGTCATGAAACGTCATACAAACGTCACGAATACTTCATGAAAACGTCATAGATACGTCACGAATACGTCATGAAAACGTCACGAAAACGTCATGAATAGGAAGGTTGGAAGTTGTTCAGATGAATGAATCATTCAGTCCTTTGATATCCAGAAACAATTATAAGCGGTTAGTTATACTCCTGAAAACACAAATTAGTGCTTATCCAATCAGTGACGAGGATTTTTTTTGTAACTTTTTGGCTTTCTTATCTGAATAGTATATAAAGCCGGTGTATGAGTCAGTACACATTGTGCATGCGGAGCCCCAAGGCGGTTAGAATGAATACTTGGATGTTCGGGTATCTCCGTAATTAGAAAACTACAGTCGCTGTCGCTCCTTTTAGCTATCTTATTTACGACGAACACCCAAATATGCCCTTTTACCCATACTAAACAGTCGACCACTGTCTGAGACAAATATATCGGTAGGCAAAGCTGAAACAATGACTAGTATCAACATTTTTTTTCATTCTACACTCATAGACTAATTAAAACTCAAAAGAATATATAAAAAAAAAATAGAAAAAAAAACGAAAAAAAGTACAGTATTATAATACTTAGTATTTTTCAGAAGTGTTTATAATATGTCATTCATGTTCTTGTTCAAGCAGAGTCTACACTGACTTTTAATGTATACATTCATCACGTTGACGTTTATTCTTCGGTTATTTTATTATGATATTATCTCCAGTAAGAATTTACGTATTTCTCCTTTAAATCAATTTTTCTTATGTACGTATAACTTACAAACATATCAAATTCATTCATAAGACGATGGATCTCGTCACGTCTCGCGAAGTTATGTTGCCGCGCGTGAATTATTTATGTTCACGATAAACCTACGAGGCATACATATGTGCATATTTCTCTGATTTAGGTTTGATTCACCATTGAGTCATCAGTTTAAATTTTATCTTCCACAATCAAAGCACTGAGAGTACTGTCAGGAGCGAAGTTCAAGTGAGTTAGATAAAGCCATCTGTAATTAATTAAAGGCCTGTTATATCATCATTATGAATTACAGTATTGACACAATGTACATCTTTAGGTCAATGAACCACAATTACCAAGGAAAAGCTACACATTTTAACTCTTTGCCTGGAAGAAATACTTCTATTTCTTATGATAAAGGTCATGACATACTCGTATAGTGAGAAATTACCAGCTACTGCACATTTTGAAAACCAAAACAAAGCCAGCGCCTTCAGCGCATTGATCTTTTACTGATCTTCTGACAGTGTTTAGTTATGTATTGCCACTACTGCTCAGAGACAATCTAGTATTCCTGGAATACTTTACTGAATGAAACAATGTTCAGTATGTAATAAATTGTGTTACCTCAACAGTTTTTTAAGTGCCAAAACACCGTTATATTGTCCATGCTTTCAAAATCCTGAATCATTCCTCCTTTTTTATCAAAACTGTAAGTCTGCAATGTATATCAACGCGGATATATGAGGCGTCACTTAATTGTAAGTAAGTAAAAGGAGTGTATAGCTATAAGAGCTTTACTCCTAAAAATGACATTACAATTATACGTAGCTGCAAATCAACAATTGTTTAAGGTTGACCTGTTGTATACATCAAACGTAGGTTTAGAAGAAAGTTCGCCATAAAAATTGATTGAATCGGAAACAATCTATGATAACATGCATTAATTATTTTCCAATTAAATCAATTAATGTCATATACATATTTTATTCGTATCTTCATACTTGTTATATTTAAGTTTAGTTGTGTTATGTACATGTGATGCATAATAATATTATATTCCATCAATAATACTTTTGTATCAATAAACAAGGAAACCCTACATTACTAGTATCAAGACCATTAAGTTAATTACACTTTTTTTTTTTTTTTTTTTTTTTTGGGGGGGGGCGTTTTTTTCACAATTGTTCGCATTTCCTTTTCAGCTGCGTTCATCTTATTGCGCCCCTGTGTGGCTGCGGTACGTTAAAGGGCTTTACCCTTTTAAGGCCTCACCCTGCCCCCCTCTCATTTGAATATGTTGTCATGTATTATGCACTCTTTTCGGGTAATATTTTGGGGAAGATGGTTTTTCGGCATATGGCAATTTTCTGGGAAATCCTGATATTAAGAGCATTTTTCTGTTGCCAGAAATGTGGTCTGAATATGATACGCAAGTAGCGGCGTGCTATTGTAACAACAGATGAATTGAATATGTCAAAGAAATAAGAAATCCGTTTTCTAAAATACTCCCAACTGTCAAAAATAACCATCTATATACTATATACCGCCTCACCGTAGTCCACATAAAAGCCATCTGAAATATTCCAATGACACCCCCCCCCCCCCCCCCCCCCGAAACATGTCTTGTTACACGTATAACGGAATCCCACCAAAACATTCCGTCCTTCTTATTTAAGAGTCCCTAACCACCTTTGTCTAAATACAAGCCTCTTTAATACTTCTTTAATCTTTCCAGTCCAAACTCACTTCTCATTATTTTAAGTTTGTCAAGTGCTGGTGCAAATATTGTGATTTATCCAAAATATCAGCCACTTCATACAATCGGCCGTGTATTTAATTTCTTCGGATAAAATATTCCCGAAAAAACTCATCCCCCATGATTTTTTTAGATTTATAAGTCCCGACTACATGCATATCATGACAAAATGGCAATCAATAGTGACACGCAGTGAAATTAATTCGCTCGAAATACTTTTAAATAATTAATTGACATTTTACACCTTTGTTCGATTTTAAACTTTGTTGTCAAAATTTTATTTCGTTTCATTGTCATGCACGTTTTTATCAGTAAAAAACACAGCACATGATATTGTCCTTGGACGGCGTCAGTCTGAATAATTTATAACCTTTTCGAAAAATGAATATCCTTTCAACTTCAGATCAGTGCTTTGGACACTATAGGTTACATTTAAAATTAATTTCAGTTAAAACAAACAATACAAAATTAATGCAGCAAAATTATCGTGATATCTGCATAAAAAACTTTATATACAATGTAATTATATAATTATAGATCTATGGGTTATCAATTATCGAATAGGTAAGACACGAATTAGATGACTTTGAGTGATAATAAGAAATCATATACTAGGGGTAAATATTTATGTAAATTATGTAACATAAACGGTAATGATGAAGATTATCATTGCTTTTGTAAGTAATTACGAATTAGCATGAATAATACTGATGTTTAAACAATTTCCAGTCAATTAAGTCAATAATAAGGGATGTTATGGTAATGATTTTGTTATTAATTATTGAATGATTTAGTGGTGAACGCCGAAATATGAGGAGCTCGGAATTACGGTACGGGTAACCATTGACGAGCGTTTAAACTAAACCATTCCGGAACCAAGACGGAAATTAAACAAACACAGCACGCGTCAACGGATAATTATAAGCATTCCGTGTAAATCACCATTGCTGGTTGAATGATGTGGGTCGTATAGTCCATAATTGGAAATGTTTTCACACAATGGACGAACAAATTACAATTTACGCCATTTTTCGTGGACGTCCCGGATGACCACTACGATATCTTGACCATTAAAACGACACGGACATATTTTTCTCTAGGGATTGGTCAATATTATCAATATACATCATTTTTCTTGATAATATTTTATATTTTCATAAAAAGGCACCCCACGTCGAATTTATTCATGATTATGGCGCGATTAAACACGGAAAGCCAGTCACTACTTGGTGTGAAAAGCTGGTCAATATGGAAAAGAGGTAATAGCTTGAGTGAGAAAGCGGGTGAATTATTGATGGGCAAGATCAAAGTCTTGTCGCGCTGGACATACAAACAATTGTCTTGAAATTATTTTTCTAGATGATAACATTAACTTGGCAAATAGTCCGTCTGATTACAAGCCAATCACTGGGCTCAATTACTCCACAGCCAATACAATCTACTAATTGTAGAATAATACTTTCTTGTCATGTGATTTCTTATCATCCATGGTATATATTGCCCTCCATGTAACAGAGTGTTGCTTCCATTAGGAAGTTATGACAAAGTTGTTCATGACTTTAATCAAAATGTATTCATAATTTTAAAATGCTCTTCCATTGTAATAATATCATCTCTGCTCAGTTATAAATCTCTGTAATTTCCACTAATAAATAAAGTATCAGACTGGTTATTTTTGCTGGACTATAGAAAAAATGACAGGATGGTTTGCACACATCTTAAAACATATTGCGGTCATATACGATGAAAAAAAATGTTTCAACTACTGGCCATTTCGTCAATTATTGTCACATACTGAAAATGACCGAGGAGTTCCGAATGAATACGCCCGACTTGTTTTACGACCCGAACCGTACACAAGCTTTTTTCTTGTACAACATGTCACGCTTTATAATCAAGGGTGTAAATTTATTTAGTTATCTTAATTCGTAAACTTTAATTGGAAGTCTAAAAGGCGTTAAGTGAAAACGATTTCACGTCAACCCAATGCAGATAAACACTAGCGGAAACAGGCAGGCATATCTACAAATAAACATCTATTTTACGTCTTATCAACTTAAACACAAACGAAAGCATCTAATTAGAGACAATGAAGTAGAATTAGAGATAAAGGCATGAAATATTACAAACAATTAGCTGGTGTCAAATATTTAAGATAGGATAAATTTTCAGAGGGTTGGCGGAGGTCGATGAAAGAGTGAAACAGTTACACGGTTAAAAACCTAACGTTTGAGGAGATTTGGTGTCTGTTATGGGTTCTAACAAGCATGATGAATGCGAAAAGGGTGTAACTGCTTTTTCAGCATCCAGGCTGTTAGTTTTAAGTTTGCGTCTGATTCATCCGTAGTTCGAAGCGATTAATTTCTATCACCTAAGTCTACGCTATTTCTTCATTCTAATATTTGGAAGAAAATCTTCTTTTTTTTAGAAAAAATACAGAATTGTGTTTTTATAACAAATAACAAAAAAAAACTGTCAAACATCTGACTTGAATCTGGAATTCGTCTTGATTTATAAAAGGGGCTAAGTATTTTAGTGATGTTCAGTTTTCAGTGGATGAATCCGAGAAGAAGACCGTGAATCTTTGAAAACTTTGATAACACCGGACTAATTCTGAACCGGACATTTATTGTATATAACTAAATGCAATATCATAATTAATTAGAATGGTATCTTAATATTTAATCAAACATTTTTATTACGTGGAAGATATTTTTTATACTATGATAGTAATTAATTATTATATTACACATTTATCATTCTGTGCCACCATTCTGATGCATTTTACATTAAAACGAAAAAACAAATGTATGTTAAATCAGTCAAAAATCTGAAATGCATACATGTTAGCTGGATTTAAAGTTGATATTAAATATATCAAAGATTTGAGAGTGAAAGACACTTCTAATACACCCTAGTAATCCAAATGATAAAATATTTTCTAAAGATACTAACTACACCATACATCAAGTTAATTCCTACATTGATATCATCTCCCATCTTTTCTGGTGATTCAGTATGGTTGCTTTAATTTATGTTTTGTATCATTCAGAATGTGCAGTCCATGAACAACTATTCTTGTCGACAGATATATCTTACAGTACAACTGTTCCCCATCATAATATCATAAACTGTTACATTTCCTAATCAGATCATACTAGTAAATTGTAAGGAGATGTTAATATGCACCTCTTGGCTGGGGTCCGCATGAGATACGGAGCACCTGTCATCAGAAACCGTTGAAATGGAAATATTTATCCACGATAAATAAACAATACGTCAAACACGAAAGATATTTGTAAAATGTCGCTCTTTGGTGAAACACAGTACAGCGAATTAATCGCTTTTTTTGTTTTAGAAAATTGTGTTAAAGTACTCAAAACTTTGTGCCAGTTTTGCTGAAGGTCTCAACAATTATAATGGGGCAATTGTATGGTAATTCTGTGTAAAAGACCACCTGTGACCGGATACCACCCAACGTAAGGGGTTTAGTACCGGGAATAACTATTATTTACATACATGTACATTTATAAAAACATTTAATTCGTTTTGAGATGTCATAAACGGGATGGACTCTACATTGTCGTTTAAGAATATTTTTTTATCATGTAACTTAAATATTTCCTAGATTATCCGGCCTGGTCATGAGACTAGAATAATGAATGCCAGAAATATGCATGAAAACATAATAATACAGTGTAATTCAAATAAAAGTTTAAGGACTTACTGATCCTTAAAAGAAAGCTGATTGTTTCAGAGAACATTCTTGTATACAGTCAAACACGGTTATAGTGAACTTGAAGATTATCAAGTATCAGCCGGAGAGAAACAGTGAATCAGAATGACCGAGTCTCATACTAGCCGAGTTTTTTTCCATAAAGGCCTTGTTTTTTATAATGGCCGAGTTTTGTGCTCATGATGCCGAGGTGAATTTTATATCGACCCTGCATTTGAAGTGAAAGCGCGCCTATATTGAATAGTTAATTAATAACAAACGGTAATGAAAAAGTGAAAATTGAATACAGAGAAGTATACCATTCGGATCCCACGGATTCACTAATATAATAGTATTGCACATCAGTGCAGAAGGTCAAAGGTGAAAAAAAAATTTGAAAAAAAATCCAAACATATTGGTCGGTTCCGAGCATTACCTTAAAATTCATCAATACGATTATTGTATTATGGAACCAGTCCACATAAGCTTAGTATCTAAGTTAGAATTAGAAAAGTACAATAAGCCAAGGGAGTCCAGGAAGTCTTTTTATATTTGCAGCGATAGTTTATAAGTCAGGATTCTGAATTTGTTAGAAAGTTCAAAGCACATATTTTATGATTACACAAAATTGCAGAAAACAATTAGAGAAAACATGGGTACTATGCTGTTCTGTTTAACAAGCCATAAAATTGATTTGTTTAAACATAATCAGCAAAAAACTAGAACGTCAGGAGATAAAAGAGCTTGTTTCCTATTGACGATGTGTCTTTAAAGACAACGTTTTAATCTATAAGTTCTCGTAAAACGGGAATGACTGGTCGTAAATATACGAGTAAGATGATATTATTAGTTTTGATGAGATTCTAAAAACCTTTCTAAAGCTGATTACAGTTGCCGTAAATTGCATTACAGGGCAAAGTGTAACATAAACGCGGAAAAACTCTATTTACGAACCGAAGATGCTGTTAATTTCCTGGGCCAAAGTTTCTGAACTTTATTTCTCGAATTATCGACCTTTCACGCTGTTACGGGCTTTTCAACACCGTTCTTTCTTGTTGATGCAATTGAAATGTTTTAATGGCAGTCATTTTACACATTTTCACAGCTTTTAGATTGAACGCTACTCCAAATGTATGGTATTGATTGCTTGTCGTCTCATCCACCGAGAGTCTGCCAGAGATAATTGGTCTTAGATTACTCGTGGGCGGAGCTACACGGAGTTACAGAACTCTGCGTGAGAAATAAGCCAATCACGGCGCAGCGAACGATTGACGTCGTAACGCGCCAGATTCTGTAGGCATGGCATGTTGTCATGGGGAAGTTTTGTTTTAAATTACTTTTGTGGCAAGTACGCAATGAGATTACTTACAAAAAAGTAAATGGACACCGGAGAACGACAGGTTATGAAAATCTAGAAAGACGACCATGCAGCTGATGTAATTAGAGAAGATTTTTGTGTGCTGGTGAAAACTTAAACTGTAAGACAATATGTCGGATAAAGAAACAGTCGAGTCGTGCGGGGAGGACAGCCAGGGAAATAATGAAAAGATTATAGACTGTACTAATAAGCCAAAACTTTCCTTTGGAATAAATGCAATTTTGGGAGAACGTAAACGTAGCAGGTCGCTGTCACCTACGATTTCAATCGCCGGTACCAGTGAGCATAAAGAGGACAGTGATCACGACAATGTAGATTCGGACAATGACCACTCACGATCTTCGTCACCAGTGACGTCACCAACGTTGTCAACGTCAAAATATGACGAGTCGTTCGCGCAAAATTTGTACCCTTTAGATTTGGCTTCAAGTGCGCTCCTACCCCTGGCTGGCTGCGGACTATATCGAGGAACTCATGGTGTGGTCAAAGTGCCGGCTCAAAGACCTCATCCTATGTTACATATGTTCAATCCTTACAATATTCCATGGATCGACTTCCGGCGAGATAGATACGGAGGTTTGTTTACTTTTATTAACTTTTAATGTTTTAGCTTGTTACCAACTTGAATGGTATAGACAATATTTAAGTGTACATTTAAACTACAAAACCACATTTTTTTCTGTAGTTATCTAATGGAGATGAACAAACTGACAATTTTATTTATTCAAAATTTGAACTTCTTACACAAGCTATGTGTTTTATAATAAGGCTATTCATGCGACCTCGGTGCTTACTATAGCAACTTATTGTCTAAAACGTGTTTTATAGCCTTACGTTACAAATTATCTGCAGAAGATATTGTTTCTTTTTATTGAATATGAAATGATATATGAACCTTAAGTCATGATTTATATTCAAAATACGTGTATTTATTTAGCATTGCGGTTGTAAAACAAATAGAGTTAATAGCTTATCTATATTCAATGTTTCTGTCGGCTACACTTCACTAGATAAAGGTAAAGTTCTCTTAAAATCATGAGAAAATTTCATCGTCCGGTCTGGAATTTTTGTCTGCAAATATTTCGTTTTAATAGCAATTAAACACTATAAAATGTGTAATGTCTGATAATATACATTCTGACGTTGGAACGGCGCTTTAAATTTGTGGCAAACGTGTAACATTGGTTTGTTAGGAGTTCTAAACACCGAACATAATATAAGTCCTTTTAAAAATGCCATTATTTTTTCTTGAATAGTCGCGATTTTTTCATTTCCTTATAAGGATATCGAGTAAGAATAAAGTGATACATTTAAACGAATAAAATATGAAATAATCTTCACATATGCATTTGCTAAAAAGTATCAGAAATGTTTATTCATATGGTAATAATAATGTAGAAAACTATTTCATTTACATATTGGTCACTAATATATGAAAAACTATGCTAAAAGCATTGACACAGAACTTAATATTTTGTAAGTTTTAAAGTTGTAACAAAGCTGAGCAATGTTGTGTTTCATATGTAAATGTGAGACCGGAAGGTGTCATTTTAAGAGTAACCTCCTTTGTTCTTTTACTAAGTTGCATACCACATGGAAAGCATTGCATCTAGATATTCCTCATTTGAATCTTACAATAAATATTTATAAATGTAATAGACTTTGATTTATTTTCTTTATTTTTTCTTTATTTCTTTATTTTTATTTGTAATTTGTTATTCGAACATCAAAATATACGATTTACTAATAATACGTACATAATTAAACAAATTATTTAATGTGGCTATCTAAATTTAAGTTCACAAGATATTTAACAGCCCTTTTTTGTTACTTTGATTCCAAGCATTATTGGTACAACTTTAGTTACAATTTATGTGTTAATCGCACTGATTAAACATGTTTTACGCCGGTAATGGAGTACATTTAGAATTCAGACACATGATTTATTTTTTGCTGTAAACACTTGAACGTTAATACATGAGCTTAGATATAATAACTATATAAAAATGTTGACCGCGCAATCAGTAGATGGTAAGTGCGTGTCATGCGTCTTCTAAGGAGTCACCTCTCGGGAGTGGATTCTATAATGAACAACCTATAATAAAAACATCGTGTTCTTATGTTTGTTAAATATTATTTGTACACACATTTAATTCATATATAATACGGACATAAGCAAGTTTACTAAGTTCTATATTCGACTGATCTGTTGGCGAATAGCGGCAGAAAATTTACGGAATCGTAAAAGTTAAATCGCACATTTTAGTTTTGAGACGTACAAATGATTAAATAGCTGGTATGAAAAGTTTCATTTGTCATCTTAACTGGTTCCAGTCGATACACAATGAGCGCAAAATAGTGTTATGTATTTACGGACCGGGTATCATTTTTTATGATCAAAAGTTAAAACATAAATGATGATATATGATATAATGATACACAGGTAAACATTAAGAAATTATTTAGATTATCAATTCACGTTTTTTATCATGTTTACAACAAGTTTATTTATTAAATGTAAACATTTGATTTGTTCACAGAATTTTGAGCCGTTCTGTAGTACTTGCGCATAGGTAGTGGCTAAACGCAACGTTGTGTAAAAAAATCACGCCCTACCGGTTTGAAACCGGAATTTCAATTCCATTCGCTTTTCTGTGTTAAACTCATCGGACTATTTCTCGTATAACCACATCTCTTAATCTTGGTACAAGATAAATACTATGTACCCAATGATTGTCACCAAAGATAAGCCGAGGACTTGTTTACGAGTAGATCACATTAATTTAAACTGGCAGATCAACAATTTTATGGTGTTTTGATATGTTTTGTAATTAACAAAAAACGGTAACTGTTAATTAATCCGAGGAAAGAAATAAATGATCTAACGTCTCAACGCAAAGCTTTCCTTAAGCTACAAATCACTAAATTAGTGCGAGCACTTCAGCTAACTGTACAAATTAAACTACATTTCTGAGTATCTAATTAGTACTTTCTATGGAATTAGAATATATCGCCGTTGAAATTATCAGTGGCATTCTACGACCTAAACCAAACCCATGTTAATCCGGAACTGGAGGATTAATGAATTTATGTGTGTATAAAGTTTGCTTGTTGATTAAGATTCATAGTCGTCGTCATTTTACTGAAAATATTTCCTGATTAGAAACTGAACTAGAGTTTAACTTTCCGTAGTTGTCACTCGCTCAGTCCGCATGAATTTTGATGCGGGCCAAAGTACTACGCCTGTCTACACCCGCTATGCAATTGTTAAACTAGTACCCGCTCCATGTTGCAGTGTGGCGTATTAAGTTCAAATTTCATGAGTACTTTCAGTGCTTTGATTTTAAGAGCATGTTCAAAACTTGGTAGTTTGTTATGCAATGTGATAGATCTGGTTAGTAAATAATACTGGAGAAGTTTATCAGTCAGCGATACTCAACTTAAAGGCATAATGCTGATCACGAAAGGGCTGATCATGAATGGTTGAAACAATCCCTATGCGGTGATAGGTTAAAGAAATATTTGTTAAGTGTTAATGTGAGGTAACGGGTTCGGTATGTATAAGGGTTATTATGTGATAACTCATGTTTAAAAGTGTTAGATTAATGTTGACCGATCAGTTATTTATATCATCTGAAGACAAACGTGTTACTTGGTACTCGTAAAGATGCTACATGTGATAGTTTATCCCAGACATATTGGGCTTAGAATAACTTGAA
The DNA here is from genome assembly GCA_964023205.1 of Lutraria lutraria. Lineage (NCBI taxonomy): Eukaryota > Metazoa > Mollusca > Bivalvia > Venerida > Mactridae > Lutraria > Lutraria lutraria. Next base: position 19,509,997 of record OZ026841.1, read on the forward strand.
TGCTTATTTCTTTCTGATGTTTACTTAAAGTCCCATAAGCTTATAAATGTATTGGTCCTAATAGTTTCTGTTTGTTCATTAACAGAGGAATCCGGTGTTTTTTCCTCCCATGCATACTTTATAGCAAGAAAATATGTTTCCGAAACCACTATCGTATTTTTTTCAATATCATTGAAATAAATACTATTTATAGAACACCTGTGTTTTCCCGCAGTCATGCTATGCACACGTAGTGAAGTGTGTCACGCGCTCTACATATTTCAAGTTTACAAAAGCAAAAATCATAGTGAAATGAGTGTTCTCAGACGAAAAAGGGCTTGTTTCGTCGGTAAAAATTATCTTGGGATAATATCAGCTATTAAATGTTTTTGCATATATTTTTCTACAGCAAAAAGCTCATGGGGCTTTAACATATTTTTACTTGACGATAAACTGGGCTAACATAAACTCGAATTAAGTGTCACCATATACTCACACGCAAAGGAGAGTGCACTTAGTTTGAAGGATTTTTTATACTTACATGTATATAGAAGCAAAATATAGGCAAATTTGGCATCAAAATTAATGTGCCAAAATCTACACTATGTTTAGCTTTTAATCGAAATTTTACAAATTAAAAATATTGTTTTACATGTGAATAATTATTCGTCACTGATTTATATTGCGATGTTATGTCCAATATGAAAGTGCCCACTTTCTCTTTCGCGGTAGTATATATAAAAGATATTCAAGAATGTTTTCTATAAATGGTACATCAGTGATAACAAGCTTTATTTGCAGCGTGCATTGTAATAAAAAGTCTTAGCGAAACAAATAGTGGAAACAAAATCAGTGTAAGTCAGAAGTCCAATTTTTTTAAGATATGCTTGGCTTCATATTTACATGGAACATTTTGAAAATGAATTTCTGTCATGTTTGTGAAGTTGGCGGCCTAGCGGCCAACTTCACAAACATATTTATGTCGCTGAATTTTATGTTTATCTGCAGCGAAGACTTAAACTTGCCGAAGACTATGTGACCAAGGGCAATTCATAATACAGATTCTATATGTCTATATATAAATACTTGAAGAAATTTTCGACTATAATCATTGTTTTATTTTAGTATCATTTGTAGATTACATTTTTACATCGGTCAAAAAGTTATTCAAAGAAATCAAAAGCAAAATTCAAAACGAAACGCCTCGTGTGTGAAAACTCGTTCACAAGACCTCCAGACTGTATCAGTTGCGTACACAGAGTATACAGTAAAACCCTGAATACCGGACCACTTCCGGACCGGGCCAAATGTCCAGTGTTCTGAGAATTCCGGATTACTGTGCGTCCGGTTTCCGTGTGTTTTAATATGAACTGTTTTATGTTGTTGCACAGGAATTCGACTCATGATGTTGCTTTAAACCATTTAAACTTTTGAAAGCGAATAATTTGGAAATGCACCAAAACTTACCCATAGCTTCAATTCACGCTTGCCATGTGTCGAGAATAATTGCATTAAATTCAATTCTCGCAGGAAGTTTCATATTTTTTGGAAACTCAATTTGTAATTCCCTCATATGATTGTTAAAACCGCATGAAACTATTCGTAACATTAGCGAAACCATTATTAACATTTAACAAACAAAACGGAGACATTTTTTTGTTTTTCCGAAACGGTTGCTATGTTGCCATGGAAAAATTCGAACTTTGTATGAAAAAAAATTCAAGTGCTGGTTTCTGAATTCGTCCTTAGAGACGATCTCAGCGATTTTTATTGAATGCTTACATAATTGCATGTTTAGAATAAAAATTGTTGTTTGAATAAAAACCTTCACCTAGTAAGAGCTTAAAGATGTTTTAAAATTCTTATTGCACTCGGAGTACCAAATAACATCAAAAGTCCCTTCATTGTTGTACTAGTAAAATGTATTTATATGGTGAAGTACTGTATAATATATGTAATATTGTTATATCCACATGTGCCTTTTGGCCTAAAGAATTTGAATAAATAAATATATATAATATAATAAATTATATATTATAATATCTAAAGCGAGATAGAATATTATAAAAGTATTCCGTTAAACATTGTCTTAAATCCTGAAAGTATTTTGTGACACGCTCGATAACTCATTCACTATTATTGCAATAATTATATGAATGAATAAATAACTTTTGGTGTTCTTGATAACAGTGTCTTTACATTATCTGCGAGTATAATAAACTTTAATAGAAATGGTCACTTCACATTTAGATATGATTTGCTTAAAGGTGACCATGCAATATTTTGTCAAACTTTGAGAATGACTTATGAATAATATTTAAGAATATCAACGTTGAATCAATACCACGTGCATAATCATAAAGGTGACTTTATATGTCCAATGGGATGTTGGCTATTGTTCATAAGTCAATAATTGACATAAAAATGCTCAAGTAAGTCAGGGACATGATTTATTTATTTAAGTCACATTCATGTTGTATAATATTTACAAGACAAATAACATTTACAAATAATACATGACCATTCAAGCATTGAATTATAAGAGACTATCTATACTAATATATCGTATCAGAATCATATATAGAATCATTACACGAATGGGGTGATATTAAAATGTATTACATTTATATCTACAATGTTATAACCAAGACTCATACTTTACTCTGTAGATGTCTAACGATTCCGTGGTACAATTTAATCCAACTGTATTAAGATTAAATCGCGCGTGCATAATTAATCCCATGCTCCGTTTATCTAGTTTGTAAAGCGATTTCAAATGTTATTTAATTGTTTGCTTTCTATTAAGTGAAGAATTAATACTGAATTTATTAGCTCTTGTTTTCAGAGAAACACATTTTCCACGAGCCATTTGATATTAAAGACTCTTAGATATGTTTAGGGAGAAACATTGTTAACCCGCTATGTTATTTTCAGAGTTATTTGTCGCTTGTTTTTGACCTGTCTGTGAGAGACGTCGTTCAGTATATTTGTAGAGATAATTTCTTGCCGGCTTGACGCCGATTATAAGAAAGAATATTACAGCTGGTAGTATATAGTTTTCATTTGCAGTTGCAGTTCTTTGTTATAACTCGCATTCTTTTATTTTCTCTTACTTACAGATTTTCCATAGAAATCTATGAAAAAATGTAAACTGTCCGAACTAATATAGTACCTTAAGCTGAGCGTATTGTTGAAAATGCAAAAAGGGAGTCGACTAGGAGAGTAACACGAAACTGCATTATAACAATTTAAAATAAATCGCTTTTTGCGGATCCTTGCAAATTTGGTGACTCGGAGATTTAAAATACATCAAAATCTTTTATTGACGATCATTTAGCCATACCGTGTTTCAAACAAGCCGTTCTCAAATTATTCGAGATAGTGTTAGAAAAGTACGATGTTCTTTACAGGCAAAAAAAAGAAATACTCATATATAATTCATAAAATCGTATCAAGAATGAACCGATTTTAACAGCATCTGAAGTGTAATTGTCATTTAAATTGTTGGACGAATTTATAGCCCTAATGAATTCGTACGGCAGTTTTTTACCAAGTGCTTTTATTGTGGTGTAAGCTACTTGATTTAGAGTTACCTCCCCCCTCCCCTTCGCTCAAGTGCTTCAGTGGAGGAATTACCAATTTGTATGAAAACCAATTATGCATTCAGCGCTGATCGAAGCGTGACCCCTTTTTGACGAATGGTCAACTGTAGCCCTTACTATAGTATTGAATTGTTACATCGCTGTGAGCGCCGCTAACTTAAATACATTGTGACTATCAGCATAAGACAGAGGGCAATCGTAGTTAGACTATATTACTTTCTGTCTACATTGTATGTCCCGGTCAAGTTTGAACGATTGTTTACATAGAATCGCTGTATCTTACAAATCCGGATTCTTGAATCTGAGAAATCATCATCAACCGGACAATTAATTTCTCGATCTCGAATTTTTACCTAATTTTTTTTTGTCAAAATGTTGTTTTTTTGTCCCTAAAATACTAAGGTTTCCTTAACTGGCTACCTTCCTAATGAGGACATTTACTCCGTAGTCCGTAATATAGGGGGTCAACAGTACCCATAGGCATTGTAAATAAAGACTGGTCTGTCAGTTTAGAATAGTTATAATAACGATGATAATCGTAGTCTTTATTTAAAGATAGATAAACTGTTTATCTAACCCTTGGCCGCCAACTGTATTATCAATCGTCTCTCCATACTATATCTGTGTGTAACACTATAAAAACTTTTTTTTCAATATAGAATCTTGAACTGGGACAAAATAAATACCTTCCGTCAAGAAATGATCATTTTAATAAAATCATGACTAGATGTGTATAGAACCGTATGTATATAAAAACATGTAGATGCACTTCCGGCGAATAACCGTCAAAATTCTGTGGTACAGTATAAGCTTCGAAAACCGGACCACTTTCAGACTAGACAAACGTCCGGTTTTCTGACAATTCAAGTTTTCTCTGAACTTTAAATTTCGGTAAAAAAGGATTTGAAAATCGTCTATTTTCAAAGAATTCCGTTTTTCAGGGTGTCCGATTTTCCCAGGTTTAACTGTACTTTAACATGATCACAATACCAACTTGTTTACATTTCATACATCCGGGGCATACACAAATTGTCATATGACTTGAAATAGCATGACGATTTCCCCGGCAAGCTTTCCTCTTATTTCTAAAAACCATGGTCAACTTTCAAAGAATTTCGCGAAAACGACGTCTGGATCGTAAGCCTTAAAAAACAACTCAACGCTTTCAGTCCCATAATATGATTTAGATTTTCAAATCAAATCATTCTTTCAGACACGAACTGTATAAAGTGTAATCCACGAATGTGTTAAAGGTCTACATATTTAATGCGATTTCTATCCCTTAGGTTAGATTTAAGTTTTCGTTTTGTCTTTCTTGGAGCGTTTTTAAGACCATAGTATGAAAAGAACCGGGGTTAAATTAAATTCCGTTACAAGGCGAAATTAATGAATAATTTGTTATAATGAAGAACGAGACATTTGGTGGATAATTCGATTTCCGTGCGACGATGAAGTGTCATGACATTTTTTATATAAGATTTTCTTATCATTTGAGTACATTATCCTGTCCGAATGAATGAGATATCCGAAGTTTGTGGAAATTCTAATTACACCAAGTTTTTTTTTGTCAATCAGACTTTTATCTAAAACACGTTTCAGCTACGATTCTTACTAATCATAGTATCGTACATGTCTGAGGTATAAACGATCGCCGTGGAGGTCCGGAGAAAATCTCTAAATGATTTGCTGCACATAATAATTTGTTCATTCGCATAAATTGTCTAGAAATCTTTCCACGCTTGTAAATACGAAATTAATGATAGGGTTTAGGCGGCATATTAAATACAGGGCAGTTAATGTGTTGTCAACACGGCGGACATTCTATAAACAATTCGTGTGTGGCTAATACTTCATGATTTGCGAAAAATTCACGAAAGCTTACCGCCAACACCACCCGTATCTCAACGATCGAAATAAATAAATGCATAAACAGCACGCAGTAGTAAATCATAGACTTTTAATATCTAGGATAATATTCCACGAGAAATTTGAATAATGAATGAACACAGTGTGTTGCTTATTTCGTTAAGAAAATATGGTAAAACACTGTTATGAAGAATTACCGGGTACCCGAATAATTACGTCACAGGAACCGAGTCCACTGTATAACCGCGTTTTACGGTACACACTGTCACTCACGCAACTTTGATATGAGTGTGCATCCATTTACACGGAATGTTTTAAAATGTTGTTTATTTTGCTGATATGTTCCAATAGACCTGTTAACAGCTTATATTAATAATAAGTTTTATTAGTTAAATAATTAGACCACTTGAAACATGTATTGTAAGTGCTTTAAAGGTGCTTTAAAATTTAAGAGATTCGAGTATTAAGTTATTCTAACTTCGTGATGCGTTATTCTCGCGTGAGACATATTTTGATGGTATAAACGTGTTTTATTGTTGTTATATCTGTTTAGTTCAAACGCTACCTAAGCAGACCACTCATTATTGAACAAAATTGACAAGATTAATTAAAAGCAATTGCTACGAAAATATTGCAACTCTAAGATTTTTTCAGACTAGAATTAAGATCTTAAATATACATTTCAACTTAGTTACGACATGTTGCATGTCAACGCGAAACGAATACATTATAAGTTAACATTATGTTTAACCAATGATTAGCAACAACAGTTTTACATATCAGCATCAACTTGACAAATATTAGATTATTTTAATGGTATTATAATTATTTAGTATTCGTAGATAAATTCAGAGGGCTGCAATGTGTGTATTCGTGGGGAAGATCATACCAAGTGAACTGTCAGTGTTTAGTGTTATTTTCGGTTTTGTCTGGACTGCCGAGAGCAGCTCAAATGTGAAATGAATCTAGTCCCTGCGTCTGGGAGATCATAAATCGCAGTTTTTATCAGGAAAATATTAAATAGAGTCGTCAATATCTGAATGACCCTTAGTCCATAGATCATCTAATATCCAATTTACGCGACAATTAAAACACCATTTTGTTCTTAACGATTCGTTCTCACTAGGGGACAAACACCCTCATATTTCACAATGCAACACAAATACGGCTCAAGTAAAATAAGTCGTCTGCGCACAGCAACATTTTTCTCACCAAAGCGCCCTCTGTGACGTTGGAGGCTAACTCACAGACAAAGCCGATGATAAATTAACGCTTTGTCGGTGTCACAATAAACGACGTCTTCAGTCAATAGTTCCGTTGTTCTCGTGCAATGAAATAGCTAGCTAGTGAATTATTAATTCGTAAAAAGCACCCTAGTTTAATTTTGTAACACTTTTGACTAGTCGTAATTTAAACTAGCTTCATTAGGGAAACAAAAAGCATGACACAGCGTCTTTCATTCATGGTGATAAGTTACTATACTAGTAAGTGAGACGATTTATTTCAAAAAGATAAAACATTACCCCACCCACCTAGCTAGGAAGTGTGTCTATCAAACTGCGTTGTACATAGAATATCTGATTCCTTTAATTGTGTAGATTTCTTTGTATTTGAATTACACGATTAGCCGTGCTGGGTCGTGCCGCCCGGTACTAATACGGATGCATTTACTCTATAGAAATGTCAAAACATTCCGAAAAGTTACATTTTGGGGTTCATAAATCTATGATTTGTAATTTTCAAAAAACACACTATGTGAAGGTCATTGAACTCGTAATGTCTTAATTTTTTAACATACATAGGGACGCAGAGTTTAATAACACAAGGTTCAAGTCCTATTTTATGGTTGAATTGCTCTGTTTCTTTACAATTCTAAATTTAGGAACAAGTAATTGAACGTAAAGCGCATGTTGTATGTACCGCTGAAGAAAGTCATCTCGGACATTAATACATGTAAAATAAACAAATTCAATGTACACTAAACCATGCCGAGTGGGATAATAAAGTACATAGGGTCATTTCATTTTGTAACTGTTACTTTTAATTGAATTTAAAAAAACACTTAAGGCCCAAATAATGTTATTTTAGACATAAAAAGAGCCCCAGTCATTTCTATGAAAGGAAGATAATTTTTAGTTAGAATTTGTTTAGTTTTTTTTAAGCTATGTCAGAAATAGTATGAGAAATTACTGTCAGTAGACGAAGTAACAGGCAGTAAGTTTGCGCAGTCAGAAACATTTAGTTTAAGTAAATTGTTTGTTTTTTCTTGTCTACTGTCAATTTTGAAGACAACTGTTACAGTAATAAAATGAAATAACTTGATAAAATGTTAAAGTACAAAATATTATACATGTATTTAGTATTTGAAAGATGCCGTCTTTTCATATATTCTTACATCTAAATTTGTTTTTGTTTTTCAGTGGTTATTTTTTTTTTTTAATTATTTATTCTAATATAGTCCAATCACAAGGTGAATACTAAAAACTAACAAATGATCAAAATTTTTGAAAGGTCAAACTGAAGAGTAATAAATTATTTTACCGTGGAACTATATTCTGACTTAGGAGTATGGTCACATATTGTAGTCATTTAAGAACTTTTAAACTTAAAAATCTCACTATTGGTTTACACTTAGATGTTAACCTTTTACGGTTGACAAAAGATCCTTCATAAAATTGATAGGACGAACTACATCTTACTACAAATATCTATAGCAATATTATTAAGTTCAAAAGTTGCCGTCTGATCTATGAAATGGCCCCCCTCAAAATAATTCTGGACACGGGGGTGTAGACTTACAGTCTCTATTGGCTAGATACTTGTTTCATTTCAGCAAAATATTAAACATGTGCTAGAAGTATCGTGTACAGTAATACATAGTTTTAACAAGTCGAACATTAGCCACTTAAAGTCCCATAAGCTTATATATGTATTGGTCCTAATAGTTTCTGTTTGTTCTATAACAGAGGAATCCGGTGTGTTTTTCTCCCATGCATACTTTATAGCAAGAAAATGTTTCCGAAACCACCATCGTATTTTTTTCAATATCATTGTTTGTTTTTTCTTGTCTATCATCTCATTATAACGTCATCTCATTATAACGTCCATATCAATTTCAAATGTAAATTGTAAAAAAAAACTTGTATCACAGACAACTAAGCACAAAAATGGGGATTTGAATCTCAAGTTTTAAAAATCATAAAATTAATGCTTAAATCTTACACTCAAAAATATAATTATGTAGATGGAGCTAGATAACGCTTTGGTTTTTCATGATTTCTACAATCGAGATCTTACTCAAGTAAAATTCTCAATTCACACAGGAATCAGAATTTATGCAGCAAATATAATCGCCATTCACTTGGGTGCTTATATGTCAGTATTTTAAATATTGAGTTTGAGATTATTTTCAACTCATATCTGTTATTGTGAAATGGGAACCAAAATGATCTCAGTACAAAAATGTTTCATGTTTTATTAATCAACGATCACACGAGTTTACAATAAGTAGATCAATAAGTATAACATCTCATTATAATTTATAACGTCCGTATCAATAAGTATAACATCTCATTATAACGTCCATATCAATAAGTATAACGTCTCATTATAACGTCCATATCAATAAGTATAACATCTCATTATAACGTCCATATCAATAAGTAGATCATCTCATTATAACGTCCATATCAATTAGTAGATCATCTCATTATAACGTCCATATCAATAAGTAGATCATCTCATTATAACGTCCATATCAATAAGTAGATCATCTCATTATAACGCCCGTATCAATAAGTAGAGCATCTCATTATAACACCCATATCAATAAGTATATCATCTCATTATAACGTCCGTATCAATAAGTATAACATTTCATTATAACGTCCACATCAATAAGATCATCTCATTATAATGTCCACATCAATAAGTAGATCATCTCATTATAATGTCAACATCAATAAGTAGAACATCTCATTATAATGTCCACATCAATAAGATCATCTCATTATAATGTCCACATCAAAAAGTAGATCATCTCATTATAATGTCAACATCAATACGTAGAACATCTCATTATAATGTCCACATCAATAAGTAGAACATCTCATTATAATGTCCACATCAATAAGTAGAACATCTCATTATAATGTCCACATCAATACGTAGAACATCTCATTATAATGTCCACATCAATAAGTAGAACATCTCATTATAATGTCCACATCAATAAGTAGATCATCTCATTATAATGTCAACATCAATACGTAGAACATCTCATTATAATGTCCACATCAATAAGTAGAACATCTCATTATAATGTCCACATCAATAAGTAGAACATCTCATTATAATGTCCACATCAATAAGAGCATCTCATTATAATGTCCACATCAATAAGTAGATCATCTCATTATAATGTCAACATCAATAAGTAGAACATCTCATTATAATGTCCACATCAATACGTAGAACATTTCATTATAATGTCCACATCAATAAGTAGAACATCTCATTATAATGTCCACATCAATAAGTAGATCATCTCATTATAATGTCCACATCAATAAGTAGAACATCTCATTATAATGTCCACATCAATAAGTAGATCATCTCATTATAATGTCAACATCAATAAGTAGAACATCTCATTATAATGTCCACATCAATACGTAGAACATCTCATTATAATGTCCAAATCAATAAGTAGATTATCTCATTATAATGTCCTAATCAATTTGTAGAACATCTCATTATAATGTCCATATCAATAAGTATTACATGTCATTATAATGTCCACATCAATAAGTATAACATCTCATTATAACGCCCCTATCAATAAGTATTACATGTCATTATAACGCCCCTATCAATAAGTAGAACATCTCATTATAATGTCCACATCAATATGTAGATCATCTCATTATAACGCCCCTATGAATAAGTAGAACATCTCATTATAATGTCCACATCAATAAGTAGATCATGTCTGTATCAATTTGTAGATCATCTCATTATAACGTCCACTATATCACCTCAGTATAATTATCTCTTTTACCGAGGGTTGTTCAATATGTTCTTTAATCTCAACTTGATAAGTGACCACCTCAAAATTAAGATCGGTGTTTTTCAAGCTGTGATCTAGGTTTTATCACATATTTATCATGCTGCTATTTATCTATTAATAAAATCACGTTTCATAACACTACATAAATATCATATAAACATGCAAATTGTGCCAAACATTGAGTAAACTGTGTATACTACATTTTTATTTTATCGACGCTTAATCCAATGCATCTGTGTAAATTGGTATAGACAAATAGTTTCATGCCACTGTTTTGTTTAGAAAATATATCCATGAACAATAAACCGTCACTTAGCGACCAACTCAATACTACGATAATCTCATTAGAACAGTATTACGTTTTCAGACCTAACTTAATATTACCTCCGAATTTCAACATAATATTTGGATTACCTTAATTTTACAACCGATGTAAATAAAATCCGATCCTGTACATGAGTTCATCATGGAGAAATTTGCGGCATTAATATGGCATTACCGCCTGAGTGATTAAGTATCGTTGACCAATAAGTATCCGGACAAAAGCTCTCCCATTGTTTTACTACCCCGGACAATCGCTCTCCCGTTTTTAGCACCCCATTGAAGAAAAAAATTGAATTTATTGAATGAATAACTTTATCAATTATCAGCTATGGAGCTTTTGTCCGGGGGAGCCTTGTCCTACATTCTGACTAATAAAACAAACACTAATTTAATAAAAGATCTTTAGTTTAGAATATTAATGATTTGTTTTGGATATATTCAACAAGCATGACATTAGATTTTGCGATGTTTTAAAGCAAGATGTCAAAAAAGCATGACTGAAAATAAAAATGGCATCGCCTTTGCAACAGCGCCTTTCAATTACCAGTCAGACCTCGCAGCTATAAAGAGGCTTTCGCGAAATTGCTTTAATTAACACGTTTTTTTTACTTACACAACAGTTACACTTGTGATTATCTTTATAAACAACATTACTTATTGGTGTGGCGATGTGGTGGTTTGGTAGGATTGCGGTGTGATTGTATGGTGTGACCGGTTGATGTGATAGTTTGGGGATGTGGCGTGGAATTTGGTGGTGTTCTAGTGTGGGGATTTGGGTTGTGAAAGTATGGTCGTGTGGCAATGTGTGTGGTCTTGAGGGGCCGTGGTTATGTGGTGATTGGTTGGTGGTGGGTGGTGGAGGTGGCGGTGTGATGATGTTATAATGCTGGTGTGTTGCTGTGATTGTGTAATGGTCAAGGTATGGTGGTGTGATGATGTTGTGATGGTGTGGTGGTTAAGGTATGATGGTGTGATGATGGTGGTATGTTGTTGTGATGGTGTGGTGGTTAAGGTATGATGGTGTGATGATGGTGGTATGTTGTTGTGATGGTGTGGTGGTTAAGGTATGATGGTGTGATGATGGTGGTATGTTGTTGTGATGGTGTGGTGGTTAAGGTATGATGGTGTGATGATGGTGGTATGTTGTTGTGATGGTGTGGTGGTTAAGGTATGATGGTGTGATGATGGTGGTATGTTGTTGTGATAGTGTGGTGGTAAGGGTATGATGGTGTGATGGTGGTGGTGTGTGTTAATGGTAATCACCAAATAATTATGTGCGACATAAGTCAAAATTAGATAAAAAATAGTTTTATTGTCGTAAGAATACGACGGTAATATTTAGAAGTATCAAACTTATAAATACAGGGCCGAATTATTAACATGGACCTTCGTCTCGGTTTAAGAACATTTAGCTAATAGTATGTCTATGGTACTCAAATAGAATGTACACTCGTATATTAATTTTGTAATTCAACGTCTGCAGGTCATCAAATAAATCGACAGTGTTTATATATACGTCCATCGTCATCACATTCAGAAACATATAAACATATCAAGCTAGCGAGCTTATAGTTTAAACAGCGTGTTAAAGAAATATAAATATAATATACAATGTTTATCATACAAACATAGCAACTTATACGGGTTATCATGAAATGTTGACGTTAAAAACTTCAAATTGAACGGACGAGGACCATCTGTTACAATCGTTAAACATCGGATATCTCCGGTTATTCTGTATATATCAATTAGAATAATCGTGAAGCTTCGGACAGTTTCGTTTCCTGTGTTATGCGCTTTGGATAAAGACAGAAGTGATCAGATTGCCATCTGTTAATGTTACTTTGTTATTTCTAACGATGTTGATTTAGGTTATATATAAATGTATATGTAAATAAATTTCTGTTTAACCATTAAATAATTAAATGGTCATATCCAAGTCGATCTGTATTGTTGTATATAGGACTCATTGGTCAATGACCTGTACTGTACTGGCAATCTTGCATTAGTATATGTGAAATTGGAACATTGTGGTGTGCCCGCCTTTATTGCTACTAAAAGAAATCGGGTCAAATTCTGGTGTTTCTTATTCGATTTCTCAGGAACGGCTTGGGCTAGATTCTTATATTTGGTCTCAGGGGTGGTATTGTTTGACATTTTTTTCCTAAAAGGTAATTTGGGATAAATTGTGGTGTTTTATATGTATAATTTATCACAATTTGATCTGATACGCTATTGCAACGTTTAGTAAAACCAAAACGTAAATCACAAATTACAATTATTAGCACGACGCGTTTGATTTAACAACACAGTCGCCACAATAAACCATTCAATACCGCTTTAAAATAATACGACCCCGGGAACAGTTTTTTCTGTCGTCAGTTTAAGTCTTTGTGTTGATATTAACATTCTTGTTCCTTTGGCGTAGACAAGAGCATAACGTGAATTCACAAAGAGTCATTTGTGTCGATTATTGCATACATGTTGCTGACTGTAGTATCTCTCAGTTGGTTAACAGTATAATTGTTGCTTCCAAAAGTAATCATTTATTTAGCAGTATCGCTAGTTACCTATTGAACATTATTATTATTATCAACATCAAAGTCAACGACAACCGCCATATCATCATTATCATCAACAACATTATCATCAAAAACATGGTTTATTGTTGTTGGTGGTGATGATGCTCTTTTTTATTTTTTGTTGGTGTCAAAGCAATCTTTGCATCATAATTGCAATAAATATTTGAAATTTAATTTACGTTATCACCATTATCAACAGTAGCTGCAGCAGCAACAACGACCAGAGTTTATGCTCCATTCGCCATCATCAGCATTTGTCATTTAAAATTTCTGTCAAGGGTTTTCTGCTTAAGCAGCGTGATGTTGTTTTGTCGTTGTGTCGACTGTTGCTTCTGTTTAAATGATAGGTTAAAAACGAGTAGGGCATTCATTTAAATTAAAACACGATGTATTGGATTTCCTTGAAATCAGAATAATTAAATTCCAAATCTAAGACATTTCTGAAGCTATAATTATAACTAAATTTCTAAATGTTGTCCATCTATCAAGGAATTTAATCAAAGTTTGAACATAATGCTACCAGAAACGAGAAGTCAAATGTGTTATTCACAGATTATAATGGAAACAAATAACTTTTAACTATTATTAACCTTCCTGTTCCATAAACACGGGCTGGCTCTCTTTGAGAATGTTCACAATCCTTAAATACGCGTTTGAATGTACACGTGGGAATTGCCGAGCAATCATGAAGTACAATTAGTTTAATTGGGTAACAATTAAAACTGACTTCCGAACAAAGGTTTAGTTTATAAATGAGCCCCGTGCAACCGAAAGGGAAGTTAAACTCAATTTTAGTCTCTAACGACTTGCTTCAGTTAAAGAAGGCCTTGCTAATGTCGCCATTAATGTCTAGTTCCATTACGTTCTAATGACTAGTAAAACGGCAGAGAAAAAATAAAGGAAACTGCGGCTGTTTTCGACCCCAAAATCATCCGAAAGTCGCATTTTAAATCATTTAGATCCGGAGGAAAGATACCATTTGCATGTAAATTGGTGATATACAAAGGAACCAAGTTTGTTGTTAATAAGAATTTATTGTTTTCATTTATGCAATAGAATGTTTGTTTTGATTAAACCGTGCGAAACATTTCTAACCCAGGAATATCTAGACAAGAAAGCGGTGTAAATTGAAACTTATCATCCAATCAGTGAGAATCTGATCCGTATGGTCGTGAATTTTCAAACCATTTTAATCAAATCTTGTAGATAAAGCTGGGATAGAATGAAGCAACTTAGAATTTAATCTTGCTATTTAGAATTGTATTGTTGATAGGTCGGCTACTTAATTCTTCGGCGTGAGAAGAACATTGTCGTGATATTTTGTTGACAATTTTGATTACACGCTCGTGATTTAGTTAATGGGACCAACTCGTTGCAGAGGATTTAACGCCGTTTTCAGGGACAGTTCAGTTATATATGATGGCCGGGTCTGCTAACCAGTTATCCTGAACTGTATTCTAACCATCTATGCCGTTAAGGGGGATGTATTTTCGTTGTCGGTTTTCGAAGCCTAAATTAGAAAAAAACTAAAACTCAATTGATATGTTATCTGTAAGCTAATGTGTCCGTTCGTCTGTCCGTCTGTCGGTTTGCGGGAAATATAATGACGTGTTTAAAAAACTTAACAGCCTAACATGTCTCCCGCTGGTACTGTTCCATCTTTCAATTTATTGTCTAGTGTCACTTAGAACACTCTTAAAGTTCATATACAAATTACGTACACGATATTAACACCTTAGACACAAATTATAATGTAAGAAGGAATACCATTTTTCACTTATAAATTGACAGTACGAATTCAGCCAGACGGTGTGAAGCACGTAGCTTGTGTGGAACATATCAGTTGTTAATTGTATATAAAATTAAGAAATTAGAGAATAATTAACTTATTCCGATGACAAAATAATTAATGCTTATAAAATTCCGAGATTGAATTATTAACCGAAACGTCGGGTTAGTCTAATGATATTCTAGGTCTTTAATTCAGGAGTAATGTGGAGCCGTATTTATTTGCGAAATAGTCACGTGGAGCTATCGCATTAAACATTCATTAAAAAATTAGTGTTTTCACTAGAAATAAATTCAGTGAAATTATCTTCAGAATGGAACTCTTGTTGTTTTCGCTAATAGCGATTATCATTTGTTCTCAAAAACAGAGACTACACTCAAAAGAACCGGACATTGTAATTCTCATCAAATTTGTTAATAAAGATCTGTACTCGCGCAAGAATTATAATTCCGAATTAACGATCTGTGTTGATTTCAATTTTGTACTTGATAATAATAAAGTCGCAAAGGGTTATTCTGTGACCGTTGTTAACTGAGTTCAATAAAATAAGCTAAAACCAGTATGAATAAATAAGTGACCATTGTCACAAATTGTCTACGTCTGTTTTTATTTCATAAGTTTCAGCGGGGCCACACTTTGTCGGTATTTCTATAAGAACAGCTTATATAACAATAAGAAATCTTAGATAGAATTGCGTCATTTTGGTTAAGCGTAGTTGGTTCCTTTTTTTCTAATTAATGCATGAATTTTTGTTTTCGAAATCTTGAATTTTCATCTAAACTTTGTTACGTTGTGATTGTTCTGTGTTTAATTATAATCGGCTATTCACTCTGTCCGTCTTGCAACAACCATGTTCACTTTTTATGAACCATTGTAGATCTACCTGTTTTTTTCTACATTATGTATTTTTTCAGTTTTGATTTGTATAAAATAGAAATATTTACGTGTTTGTTTTTAATTAAGCGGTAAAAGGTAACCACATGCACTGTCGGTAGTGCTGTCTCAGTATTGTAAACAAAAACACGAAATGGACTTATGTCAAAAATACGGAAACCAACTGGTAAATTCACGATACTGCGATAATGATTGATCTGAATTTTTATGCACTGTTGCAATGTAACACAGGAAGCCATTATCCACAGTCATAAGCATGCGATGGGTTTTTATCTCGATTTCTTTTTTTTATCAAAACCTTTACCAATTTTACAGTTTGGTACAATTTACAATGAGCCGTTTTTCTGTCAGTCTGGTGTATAACTATATTGAATAGTTGATGTATCGGATTGATGACATGTTTTGACGTTATCAGAAAGATGCAACGTAAAGTGATTTATCGTGACTGCTGAAACAAAATTAAATTGTTTTTAATCGTGTAAAGATCAAACATTTTTCGCATTTCGGTCGACATTTTAGTGCATCACAAGTTCACAACCGTGGCACTATAGAGCGGTGGTGTAGGGGTAGAACGTCGGACTCCGAACCCGGAGTTTGAGGGGTCGAATCCTGTCAGTTGCGGAATTTGACCGGAACCTTCACAATTCCTTCTTTCGGCGCAAGTACTGGTCAGAAACCAGGAAGCAGTCATCGATAGTAGCTAATATAAGTTGTTAGAACTTGCTCTACAATCCATGTAAAATAAATCATCTGAACCATTAAATATCATCCTAAAATAACGGGTACCATCCGGGCACTCGAGATACTCTTTGCTTTTAGAATCTTTTTAAAGCTTGGTCTTTAAAAAGCGAAAATATTAACGTTTTTGAATTCAACTTATTATGTGTAATAATGGATAAAAACTTCTGTATTTTTCTTTGAACAGTACCCTGAAGATAAGGCCTCCAATCAGTGAAATCCAATTTTATTCTGTTATAAATACATTAAATGTACCATCTCCGTATACATGCAATTCTGTTGATATACAAAAAGCTTTACTATAAAGTAGAACCGTAATATCTACCCTCGTTTTAACAACTACTTTGATGTAATACTTGCAACCCAAATTAACCATTGATCGCAATATAGAATGACATTATTGCGTTATTCCACCTTGTATCCATAGTTCATATTATAGTTTTATTTTTTGTCTTTTTCTGTCATTTCTATTGACTGCAAGAATTTACTACAATTTACGTCCACTAAAAGAAGTAATAGCAAAAACATTGTACTTAGACCTCCAGTCCCCATGGTATCGACATATTAATTGCTAAGATTAGTCATAATTGAGAAATAATGAACACGTGTATAAAATATCATCACGGTTCTTGCATTTACACAATACCTTCCTCGATAACGACAAGAACTACACTTTCTGTCCACTTTTAGGTTTTACTCCTTTGAACAAAAACAAGTAGTCCCCTGAATGAAGACAACCCTGTGAATGAAGGCCATTCTTTGAAAACCGCTATTGTCTATTTAAAACAAGCTGACCTCGAATAAAAGGTCACCTGTCAATAAAGGCCATATTGTATCCTTTCCGAGGGTGGCCTTTGTTTATAGGGTTGACTGTATATTTGTTACAATAATTAATCATTGCTTTAGAAAACTTTATATAAAAATGCAACAAAATGTTACACTTGGACTCTGATTGGAACTGATCAAAGCAAGTTAAATTTCTTGAATCCCATACATGGAAGACTTGCTGATAACATTTGTCTGTAACCGTGTGTCGTAAGTCTAGCATATTTTCACACAACGGCATCGAAGAAAATAATTTGTATTTTATCAATTTTCCAGTTGTCAGAAGAATTGGTCACCCATACCAAAACAGAACACCTCCAAAACGAAAGAAGCCACGAACCTCGTTCTCACGTCTTCAAATCATGGAGCTGGAGAAACGATTTCACCGACAAAAATATTTGGCGTCAGCTGAAAGATCAGCTTTGGCGAAATCACTGAAAATGACGGACGCGCAGGTTAAGACATGGTTTCAGAACCGACGAACAAAATGGAGGTACATTTGTAATTATATATTTGTTTATTTGTTTTGCTTCTACCCTTTGAATGCTATAAGTATTGTTTTATTGTCTTAAGTTAAATCAGACACTTCTCCCTGTTACCTCACTGGGGTCATTTAGCGATTTCCAGCTACACCGGTGGATGTTGACCCCTAGATAGAACCGCTGACCTTTCGTAAGCGAGCTATTTGGCTTCCTCACATGTGAAATTGGTCTAGTGCCGGATCTGATTCGAACTCACAGCTGTTAGGGTCCAGTAATTTCTAGTCTGAGATCGTTACCACTTGACCACGAAGCTCCATACTTTTCCTTGTAGTATCAAGTATGTCAGTTATATTTAATACTATTTAAAATATATCTCATGTTTCTTTTAAGATAAAATGGGGGAATTGTTTTTACAAATGAATTCGTAGAATTTCTATTCCTATTAAAATTCAAACTAATATAAATGAACGTCTTACAACCATTTGATACGTTTCATTCTATTCATTCTAAATTAGGAACTCAATACATAATTATACTGTCAGACCTGTGTACAAAGGACGGTCTATAGAAAAACCAAAAAAACTTGAATGTTTTTTGTATAGACAGGTGTTCTTTATTCGCAGGAGTGATAAAGTAAAGATTGAGAAGTTCTCACTAAAGTTTGAATTTTGTTGACTTCTCGCTACTGTGATAATCAATATATTGACACAATAAGCATACATGTATATCACATTATTGCAAGCAAAACATACAAAAAACCCTAAGTTGTCTATACATTTTATCATTTGATTCAGAGAATGTTTTATAAAGTAAATTTTGCAAATTGAATATTTGGTGCATTAAAAAGCATAAAATTCCATTTTCTTAGTTTTTCTTAGTTAGACATACACCATGAACATCATTAATGATAAAAATGCATTGTAGAGATGAAGTTGATTTCAATGCCCCAATATTGGAAGTTGAAATCAACTTCATCTCTACAAACCCAGGAACCTCCTTTGTCGAGTGTTTTTTGGTTATCTGACCCGTTATCACTATGCAGTCACCGCTGTGAGTTCAAATCATATCCGGAACCAGACCGTGATACACGAGGAAGCTGTCCATCGAGTATCAGGAAGATCGGCTTCGGTGGTTCTACCCAGGTGAATGTTTGGCAAAACTCGCCAAATAACGCTATAAGAAAAAAAAACATTAAACCTAGATTAATTGATTGTTTGGTTGTTTATTATTGAATGATAATTTTTTTTCATCTTCAGTAGATCTAGTTCAGATAGGCCGTTCATTATTTAACAATGTTCGAATTCATTGGTACATGTACATGATTGTGTGCATGTTATAAGATGTATGTTCGTTGACGCGAGTCATATGACTAACTAGACCGAACTGATATATTACATATAATTTTGGAATAGTTGATATACATATTCCTTTCGTTTAGCAGAAAAAGTGTTGATTAAGACGAAAATCTTTATATTTTTGGGGGGCAAAATAATATTTCTAAAATATTTTTTAACAGAACACTCAAAAATGTTTTTATACGACAGTTTTACATTATGAACGTATGATTTTATTATTAAGACATTCAGGAGCGAAAATATTTCTAAAATTCTATCCATCAATTATTGTCAACTTCAACAGAAATATCTGTAAGCGTCGTTTTAATTTTTCACTCAAACGCTTGCTTTTCAACATCTTATTTCCCATGGAGCGTCTACTGATTGAGATTTTGACTACAACTAACGCCATATTATATATGTATGAAAACACTTTCAGAGATCACATGTCACTCACGTGAGTGCACGAGGGATGCTACAAAAAGAGCTAATTAATGCTTATTTGACAGTTGACGGATTTTCTCTCCCAGACCATGTTTTAAATTTCTTGAATTGTCTAATTTTTGGTAGTTCGCTGTCTTTTTGTGACGCACTGAATTCTTTCTCATAGTTTCCTGAAAAAATATTTACATGAAAGTGTTGAGAAGCCAATGAGCGTATTTTTATAATATTTTTAAATCATTTTTCTTTCATGTTTTATTTATTGCGTCTCTTAAGTAAATGGTCACCTATAGTAGCATTTTATCAACGGTTGATGCGTCCAATTTTGTTGAATTACTAGTATTATTTCCAAATGTCTGTAAGGCATATAAATTGAATTAAGTATTAATTTATCATTACTACCCGGTCAGTAGAATTTTGACTACTTTTGGTCCGTTGCTTGCTTTTCTGACGACTATTATTAAAATTTGGAGAAGGAGAAGTTCAGAAATCAAAAACTAACTATTTTCTGGTTTTCGTTGAAGAACTTTATTTAATGGAACTATTTAATCTTGACCGATTATAGTGATAATCATTTAATCCTTATCTACGGGAAGATGTTAATGTTATGTATAATAGGATAAGCAATCATATAATAACTTGATAGTATGAAAGAGTAAAAGAGACAAAACTGAGTTTAGAAACGAAAAATGATTGTACATTTGTACATATTTCGTACCGAAATATATGTGGTTGACTGGGTAGAACTAACAAAAGTATGTCAATACACGCTTTGAAACTTGCGTCCGAGGTTATAAAACATGAGACTGGTCTCCAATCTCAAATCTCAATAATTTTTTTCTTAATATTAAACAATTAATTATGGTATGAAAAGCTTACTTTAACAATAATATTCCAGATGTATACAAGCCAGCAGATCAAACTGTGTTTTACTATTAAAAATGTTGTTCTCAATTTAACATCGGAACTAAATAAATTGCACGGTACATTTATATTACTAACTACTTCCAATACAAAATGCATCTATACATTGCGCTTAATTCAGACTGATATTGATTACGTATAGTAAAACATTATTATAAAAAAGACAATCTTTCGGACAAAAGAACTGAATGTTCTTAATACGAGGATGATTTTATTAACAAGTCATTGAATTACAGAGGGGGGTATTTTTTTAAAACTACTTACTTTTACTCTAACCTAACTTCAGAATGCGACCTCACTTCTGAAACCAATTTTACGGTACTAAAGGTGGTCTTGATAACGAGTTTACACTGTATTTATACTATAGTATTTGTTTGGTTTCTTTTTCAAAGAGGGTTAACACGTTGAAGCACTCATTAAAGCCCCATTAGCATTTTGGATGTTAAAATTAAAGTAGGTCTTATTTTCCCTAGAAAGATATCTTGCCAGTGAAATTGACTTTTACTTGCAATAAAAACATTCCGAATTTTTCTTAGTTAATCACAAAGTACATAATTATAGAAATATAGCACAGTATTTTTTTCAATGATATTGCAAAAATTAAAAAAAGCCTCTGACAACATTTCTACGAGATGTGGCAAAGAAAGGCATCGTGTAATATTGCTTAAAGAGCAAATAAGATATATTTCTTATATTTTACTATCATTACATTTATTGTTCTGTACTGCTAAATTTAAAAAGCTAATGGGGCTTTAAATAAGTCGTGCTTTATTTTGATTAACACATATTGAAAATATAAATTGATCCACAGCAAATGACCAATTATACTGTTCCAAAGTTTGTTTTAACTTTTAACATCAAGGTTGCACTGTATTTATATTTATCAACCCGCATACATTGTGTTTGTTGTTGTTTTCATTTTCAGAGAGGGGGGGGGTCAAATCATAGAATTACATGAACACGTTAAATAAAACACATGCGTTGTTTAATATTATCCATACATCTTAACAGAATGTTAAAATCGTTGAAATATTTATTTATTCAGAACAGATTTAGAAAAAGAAAGTGATATTTAGCGGCTAAGTTTATTATTTCTAATGTATAACTTTTCATGACTTATCTTACAATCTTAATAGTTACATATGAAAGTGTTGACAGAAAATAATTATCAACAAATCACTCAAATCTTGACAGAAAATTCAAATATTTAGATAAACGTGTTTGTGTACGTTATTAATATGAAGTTAAGAAATTCCGCGTTTGAAAGCTACGGGTTTTTTTCATGCGGACTTCACGTACACTGCGCCGAATTTATGAGTATCCACTTTGTATAAATACAGTACTAGAATATAGTCATTGAACACACTTGGTTGATAACCAGCAACATCCAATCGTATAAATATTGGCTAATTTTAAATGTTTAACCATTTGCTTAAATTTGAGGTTGGTTTAAAATTTATGTTAAAGTTTGATAAAGGGATTGTATAAAACTAAATTTTGATCTGAAATTATTCCTAGTAAGAATTAAGCCAAGTGTCTGATACATGTTAAGAAGCCATCACGATCCTCATTTTATCTGTTTACTCGTCTGAATTGTTTCAAGAGGACATCTGGAGTGTTTGGTACAAAAAGAGGAGCCATCTTGGCTCTTGTAAACTTTTGGTTAACTTTTTAACCAAACCTTTAATTTAACTCATTGGTTAAAATTAACCAATATCTATAAAAATGGGAGCTGGTGGACTTACATATGTAATACAGTCACCTTATGAATAAAAGTCATTCCCTTAAAAACCGGCCTCATTGATAACTTAGAATAAGATGACCTCTGAATAAAGCTCACCTGTCTATAAAATCCACGTTTTGTTTTTCCCATGTGTGACCTTTGCTCAAAGGAATGACTGAATGTTCAATCCAACATTTACTTTACTAGCGTAAATCGATTGTCAGTATATACTAGTAGTTAATGAGAAATAATTCCCTTACTTGTATTCTCAAAGGATTGAGTTTTATAAGGCTGAGACCAGCCTCTGTGTCCGAGTGGTTAAGGTCGCTGTCTTCAAATCACTGTAACCTCTCACTGGGTTCGAGCCCCGCTCCGACCATGTCTTTTTGTGTGAGAAAAGCAGTTGCTTACGGAGGATTGGAGTCTAGTACTGGTTCTTCCCAGGAGTGCTGCTTAGGTGAACTGTCCACCTCATATGACTCTGACTGTTGAAAAGGGACGTAAAATTCGTTATAAAGAAACAAACAAACAAACAAACAGTTATTAGGCCGATGTTCAGAAATTCCACTGTGTGTACGTCTAAAACAGATGCCCGGATGTGGTTTCAACGTTTGCAATTTACTTAAACATTCACGTGGAAATCGTGGCTAGGAATGGTTACTAGGATTTTTGTATTCAATTTAATTGGTCAGTTTTAATCTAAAAAATAGTCTAATTAAAACATCGAACAGAGTTTATGTACAAGTATAATGCATCCGTGTTTTGAATCATCGTATGAATATCAAAGTATTGTATGCCAGTACGGTTCTGAGAGCTGACTGGCTTTAAAACATTATTATTCAAGATATTTGTAACCTACAAACGAAAGAATTCCACATACATTGTAAAAGATTCGTTCCAACGTTTAATGAAGCTTAAAATCACTTTGTTATTTGAGTTAAAACTAATATTCTACAGGTCTTAAAATGACAAACGTAGAAGATGCCAGCGACCGGGCCGGTAGGTCAAATCCATAAAATTTGGATGTAAGATAATTAAAAACTCTCTAAAAATGGAGAAAAAAGTTAAACCGTCTCGACAAAATGTTTCTTAATTTTGTGGACGTGACAACATTTTACATTGTTTCCCGACAGGACTTAATGTTTTTGATGTATGTCGGGCAGTGTGTTGTGATATCGAGACAAGGATGTCAGACAATTACAACATAGACGGCCTCTCTTGATTTACTGTCGTTCTAACGTCGAAATATTTAAAAGACATCACAAGTTTCATGGTATATATCACTTTGTGTGGTTAACTTGAAAGTATACATTGGAATACAGTCAAACCTGTGAACTAAGGCCACTGTTGGGAAAGACAAAATATGGCATTTATTCACAGGTGACCTTTATTCGGAAGTTATTTTGTTGTAAATAACCAAATACTTGTTTAAAAAGAGTTGCTTTTATTTACTGGGTGGCCTTTTTTCGGAAGTGGTCGCTAACACAAGGTTGAGTGTACTTGTACTCAGATTTTAAAAAAAGTTTGTTTATTTAGAGTTAAATATTGTAGCGAAAATAAATGGACTTGATTTTATTCTAATTAGCATTTATTTATTTTAAATATTAAATATTCATAATTATATTGTGGTTTCATAACAATAAAAACTGGCAACACTTTTTAAAAGGGTCAGTGTATAAAGTTCGAACGCAATTCGCGAAATAAATCTACTGATTATAAAGTAAGTTATGATAATTTGCATTTGTGTAAAACTACCATTTTATTATGGTAGGCACGGATATAAATATGAGTTAAAGGGGCATACCCTACAACTGACAAGCATTCTGTGAAAGTGTAAAAATGTGTTAGATGTATATGTAAAACTATATAATGGATAATTGCAAGACGAACTTGGGTCATAAAATGACTAGTTTAGGTACTAGCCGCAAAAATCATAGCTATGAATAATAAATCACTTCCACCCAAAAATTGTACAACACATTCCAAAGAGTTTCCGATCTTTTATGGAAACTAATATTTTTTGTGATTTCATTTTTAATTGGATGAATTTTTGGCTGAAACATTCTTCGTCGGCTTTTTTCTTTACAAGCTTCTAATTTATCATCATTTTGCCTTGATTCTAGATGCACCAAGTTGTAGGGTATGCCCCTTTAAGAGTGCACCATACAACGGGAACCAGTTATCACAGTCGCTGTGCATGACAGTCCAAAATATTTCGATACATGTAGTACTTCCGCTAAAAACTAGATTCATTCTTACAAGATAGAAACGTTATAAATGCCAAGGGCGTATATACAAGTCCTTATAAATGCGGAATAAAATCTATTTAATTAAGGACCTCTGTGAAATTGGAAAACATCCTAATCAGATGTCGATGTTATTGTTTATCAAAAAAATAAATTTTATTTATGATATAAGCATACCAGTATGATTATAACCCGGTATTCGGAATGCCGAATCCGGAGTAGTCCGAATAAGCGAGGAGACGTTCGAAAGAAACATCTTAACTAAGATAACATTGTCGAACCTTAGAAATATCGAAATCCCTGTTCGCTTGTATCAAAGAAAAAACACAACGGTTTCATTGTTTTTTTCTGGTAGTGGTTACTATACATACTTTTGAAGATAAATGACTAAACTAGATACTACTCACATGATTTTTAAAACGCTGTTCCAGCTTAGATAAGATTTCTATTAAACGACACCCATCCACGTGTACATTCTTTTAATTCACATTAATTGTATTTTGTTCTATTCATTTCCAGACGACAAACTGCCGAAGAACGTGAAGCGGAAAGACAAGCCGCAAACCGGCTCATGATGTCATTACAGGCGGAAGCCAGCAAAACAGTTTACGACATTCGGGATCCTCTATGTATGAGTAACTCGTCGCTTCATGCACTACAGAATCTTCAACCTTGGGTCGAGGAAACATCGAGAAATGCTAGTTGATAAGTTTTTTTAACACTCTTGGCTGTTCAAGCATTTCATTGTACGCATTTTGGAGGGTTTTGATACTGAACTTTGACACCAGCGGGGCTGGTCACGTGACGAATACGTGAAATGAACAAAATAATAACAAAGTGAGTTTTATTGTTCTTATTGGACTGATATAAAACCATATAATGGATTCATTTAAAAACAAACATTTTGAGTGGAATAACAGTCAAATCCTCTGACGTGTGTTGCGTAGAAATGTGACGTCATAATAAGAGCGTGTGCTTAAAACGGGTTGTGACTATTAAACATTGCATACATAATTATATAGTTACTTTCGTAAACCCTCGGACATTCCTACGCACCAAAGTAGATCGGCCGGACTACGTTTTATTATATATTTATTGAACAAAATAAATTGTTCCCACAAACTTTTCCTTGCACTATAATAGATGGTTACTTGTTTATCATAATAAGAAATTGGGCCATGTGTATGTATCGGAACGATGCGAGAAATCTCCGGTTAACAAAAAAATATTACTCCGACGTATACGAATTATGGTATGGGAATTGTCTGAGGTGTTTCGAATATTATATTTAGTGGTGTCTTTATAAAATAATACGTGTGTTTATTTCACATTGTGCCATTCCCTCTCCCGTGTTTCCTAGGTAACGGGTATTGTAACATTTGAATAAATTTATCTGTATAAAATTATCTTTAGATCACGTTTTAAGTGACAAGTATTGTGAAAGTATTCAAGTCCAGAAAAGTGTATGTCCTAATGCATAAGTGACATATTTGAATACAAAATATTATGATAACCGAATATATCCTAATCGACGCCCCTGTCCGCAAGCGTGACAAACAGTGATTTATCTAATTGTACTTCAAATGGAATTCGAAGAATAAAAAAGTATATACACGTCGACTCGACATGCTTTGATAAAACGGTTCAATGGTAAGCATAAGTAATCGTAACTACTCGGGCATTTCCGTAACTGAGAAATACGCACTTTCTTTAGACAAACGCCGTTCCGATTGAAGTATCAGGGCTCATTTTTTAGGAAATATTCGGTATTCAGTTATTATTCAATTGGTCAGTCAAGCTGTTGACTGTGTTTTTATTGTCTCACTGACTATAACAAAATATTATTATAATCGTCAATGTACATATTTGGCCACCATGATTTACAATACAAAACAACGTCATGGGGGACACTTCAGCGCCAAGTATATACACTAGTGGATGCGTTAATTTAAAAATAAATCCATTCTGTACAGTTGTTCAATTTGTTTCTTTGTTCATTCAAACAGAAAAGTACATGTTAATGCTAACACCAAGATATACGTGCATCGGTCCGAGGTAAATATTGAGATTTATTCATAGTAAAATAAAACGAATGGACGTCGGACAAACTAAAAAAATGTTGTGTTGGTAAAAATGGTATTGTTGTAAAATTGTGAGCGCATTTAAAGACGAATTGGTTGGGTTTAGAACGGTGCATCAGGGATGTAGAAGCGACTTATAGATTCATGACTCTATTCAATAGAAATTTCTCTGCGTACAAAAAATGTAGAAAATATGGGTTAATAGTAGCAAATTGGTTTGACCTTTATTGTGTGCGGTGTATATTGTATTAAAACATCTAAAATCAAGATTTACATTCGAAATAAACTGAATTAAAACAGTTCAAGATATCACAAACAGTGCAGATTACTTTTTTAAGAAGACTGTAAATGTAAGTATAAATTTTATTGAACTAATTTCCTCGGTATGATTCTAACAACTAGTACCATTGTTTGTATAATGTTATAACATAACTTTAATTGTTAACATAATCTAGTTTAAATTCGCATTAAGATTGTTATATGCTAGGAGATCAGGCATCAGGTTCTTAACCATGTTTTATTTGCACCTATTTTTACAATTATGTTGGATTCTTCATGCTAAGATCCTCCGCGCGATATTTTCAATACATTGTTTTTTAAATCAAACAAAATATCAAATTATGAACAAATGTTCAATATGAAGTAAAAATATTTGCATTTCCTGTTATTTTCGAAACACAAAACTTTAGACACTTCAATAGATTTACTGTTAATAAACATTCTGCAACGTCTTTGCAGAGAGCGACGTCACTAAGTCTTGTAGACTCATTGTGATCTATAATTCTAAAATTATCAGAACAGAACAGAAAATTATCTTTATTCCGTCTTTACATAGTACATCGTCTTAACGTCAAGCGACTTGTGTGAAGCACGTAATACTGTAACATTTGACACCACAATAGGTTGTATTTAAACATGTGACAATACAACACGTAGACATAGGTCTTTATCCAGTCTGACAAGTATTGTGGGTGACGGGATGCGCTAATAAGCCAACACATATTCATGTATTGCCTTATATATTATGACCTTGTACTATATAAGTTTGGATTTTTTTAAATATATAAATGATCGTAAATCAAAGAACTAGAAACAGATTTTTTTCATTTTTTTTACAACGTTACTCATGAAATTTAACGAACGGAATACCATTGCTTACCACGTTTTGGATGTTAAACCAACTAAGCCAGTTATGACTCCTTATGTGTTAATTCAACTGTAGAGAAATGCATGAATGCTATGGACAGATCATATTCGAGCACGAACTAGATTTAGGGAATTTTCAGTTCCACGATCATCAATAACATGTAGTTTGCACACAGTTTCAATTTAAAGTGCATTTGTATTTTATTTAATTTCACATCATGCAGTATATAGACTGTGTTCTACCATTTGATAATTAACTAGTTCCGCCTGCCAAGGCCACTTCTATCCAATTAAAGTCTACTGTAATGTTTTATGAGTCAAATTTGCCAATACTACCTGGAACAAAACTTAATTATCTTAATTGTATATTTTTACGCAAGCATATTTTTAAAAAATATTTGTCTCTGTCAATTAATCATGTCCAATGGATGTTTTGAAAGTTCATATACCAATAAACGCCTCCAGAATGTGTTTATCAAAGTAAATTATGTTACTAAGTACATTTTTATATTCAACTGTACTGTGTGCGAATTTGGATTAATTTAATTCATTTGTTATGCACTGAAAAATAATGATTTGTCTTTAATTTTGAAAAAAATAAATGTGTATTTTTGAGTGAATAATTTAACAATTTATTTTTCACAACATAACACGGTGTTACTTGTCCCGGGCTTCAAACAAGCGTGTGATCCCGGAAAATACGACTGGAAGCGTATAAAATAACGTCTGTACTCATAGATACCATATTTAGGTTTAAAGACAAATTACAATAAAGTTTTGTTTGTTACTGATTTCATTATATTGATTGTGTGTTCAGGTTTAATTAGACGATGCTTTGAATTTATTTACTCCTCCTTTGTATTCATTGTTTGAATAGAACTCGTCCCTTGAGACGCTCATATACTGTTTTAATACGAAAAATGCATGTTGCGCGATAGTAAACAGCAATATAGATTCATATTTGATTACTAGTCAGACGTCGTTAGCCCGTGTTCATGGTCTATGGTGGGCAAATTGTTTCGTATATTATCACGCGAAGTTCTTCTCAAAATATAATTTTATGATACTGTAAATGGCGTTTTTGTAAAAGATGTTTAAATGCTAAGAAAATGATCATTAAAATTTATTTATTCAGTTCTTTCCACTGCAGTTTATTATATATTTGTTAGGCTCGAGATGCTGTGTTCAAACTGTCATGCAATTGTTTCCAGCGGTAGTCCTTTTAAACTAAATTGTCAGTAGAGGTCTCGAGACTTCAATTACATCTCAACAATACTGGCAAAAACGTTTAATAACCGAAACTGTTCGGTGTTATTGAAATTGTTACAGTCTCTAATTTTGAGGTAGTCTCTTTTTCAAGATGTTATCAGAAGACTCTAAGATGGAATATAGAAAAAAACAGCCTGTAAGAAGATGGTCTCTAAGTAAGTGTTTACTGAACTTTTTATATTCAGGAGATGCTTAGGATTTTAGGACATTGTTCATCAGTATTCAAGAACAAACTTGACGGACTGTTGATATAATGTAGCACTCTCTGGATGTCTACCTGATCATGCTGAATAAAACATGAGTGATGTTATGTTAACTACTTTCCGATCCGTATTCGTGTGATATGAACACAAATAAAGGTTTGATAAAAAAAGTCAAAATATATCAACCACATCTGTGAAACAAGTATCTTCTAGACTACATTTGTATTTGTATGTACGCGTTAAACTGAAAACAATGAACGAGTACTATATTACAAGATTCACAAACATCCGACATGAATGTATTCCACAACATGACCTTCATGTGATATGTTCTTACTAAACTGCACATTTAAAAGGAACAAAAGTAGTATTAGGCTAAACATAAAAATAAGTTTGTTTGGAGTGCTCCTATACCTACTCAGAAAATCCTAGCAAATAAATAAAATAAAATATTTGGGGGGGGGGGGGGGGTATTTTTTTACTATTGTTTCATAGGTGAACAAAAATTCCTACCTACCTACCCAGTGCTAAGATTCTGGGTCGGGGCACTCAAAACAAACATATTTCTATTTTCAGCCTTAACAGCAGAAAAGTCTACATGTCAGGAGACTTTAATCGCAGGTATACATGTAACTTGTATACGACATAACATATACAATAGATCTATTCTAATCCAAACTTCTTCGAACTGACAAAAATGTTCCGGTTAAAGTTACAGTACGGTTATTGTAGTTTTTAGCATTAACTAAAAATCTTCAGGACCAGCTGACGTGCACGCAATCTCCTCACAGAGTTGTCGTTCGTTATTCCTGGCCTAAATCTCTGTCAACGACTCAGGTTTTTGTCGTCTGATTTTCAAAGTGCATGCTCTATCTCCATTTTTTTAAAAATTAGATTATTAAATCACCGTGTTCGTCTCGTCTTGCTCTACATGTTCGTGACAAGAAAATATGAATTATGACGTCATCATAGTGACGAAGATCCCACCTACCTAACGTCTGCTCCATCTCCAAACGAAATATAAGCTTGTAAAACTTAAGGAGTGGTTTTCTCAAAATTTAGAAAATGGTAGTTAGAGCATCGCTCCACTGAGGCGACGTTTTTACAAGATTCCTGTAAAACAAGAAATGAAGCCACAAATGGTATATAAGCTTTACAACTTTGAGAAACAATATTGAGACAAAGGATATTATTACGCAGAAAATCTAAGAGAATATTTTATCTATCAAGCACATCATTTCTCCACGATTTAGTGTTTGTTTACTTTTGGCAGCTACATGTAGGTCGCTGAACTGGAAACAAAACACAGAAGTCAGTGTAATCGAGGTAAATTACGACAACAAATGCCAGTATATTTGAAGAAAAAACATAAACGGAATTTTGCGCATCAGATGGAAACTTAAGAGGACGTAAGTCGTGGATAACGAACGACAACTCTGGGTAGAGATTGACGTACACGTACGGTTTAGAGAAGATTCCTGATTAGAAAGAGATTCGAATTAAGGGAAATTATTATTGTTATTATTATACCATATTTATATAGCCCTTTTTTCGTGTAATTACACGTTCGAAAGTGCTGTACAATCACGATTAAAACAAGGTTAAACAATATGTAGTGAATACAAACATGTTAGTCAAAAATGATATGGGTAAAATATATACAACTATGGACAAATTTATAAGTCAACATATCCAACAATAATTCTAAAATGTTTCAAGTCCGCTTGGCTTCGTAAGCTGTATGTCCAGTCCACACGCGCATTACTCCACCAGCCGGTGTTCACTGTTCACTACGCAACCTCACTGAATGTTTACTAAAGATACATTTAAATAAATTCTCGTGAACATTAGATGTGGAAGTTTTGCTTCATTATAACATGGCCACAAGTGTGTTTGTTGTTACATTGTATACCGATTAATTTTAATTTTGTAAACACTGCTTATCGACAGTGAAGGCAATCCATATTAAGCGACCAACTATAAATAACGGTATTTAAGAACAGCGGCAAATACAAATCGCACTTATTTACATAATACATAATGTATAACATATCATGGACCTCTGAATCAGACCAGTTGTACCTCATGAATGTCCCCCATTTCTTCTCTCCATTTGGTGACATTGTTCAAAGGTTTAACGGTGTTTCAGTTAGGAGCGACAGACAGTTTACGTTACCAGAAGTTCTTGGTTACTTCCAGTACAAACACGGGCCGCAGCATAGAGCTATATCCCGCCCCTCAACTTTCTAGTTTTCTTTTTCACTAAATGATTGTGTACACCAGAGGTGTAAAAATGTCCGTCAGCGTCTTGAAAAGTGGTATGTGTCTGTCCCGGGTTTTGAACCCGTGACCCAGCATTCTCTGCCGCTCTTGGTGGGTAAAATCTTTGTAAAAAATCAACGGCTAAGGTGTAAAATGAAGCCATTCAAAAAGAAATTTTTATATGCCTACCATCGTGTTCTGTATTAAGAATTTAAAAAATTTATACAAGCAATACAGTGTAGTTTGAAAATCAGACGTCGTTGCTATAGGTTACATCTTGCCGTTGGAAATGTGCAGGAATCTAAAATATTATTGATGTCAGTCAATGGTTGACCTTTTGATTATTTTTAAAAACATCTACTATCTAACGAAATGACCATTTGATTCCGGTAATTTTGACACTAAATTTAGTGGTCTATCCATTGATATCCACCGTAATAACAAATTAATTCCGAAATTATGACTTCTTAATCTAGTGGTCAGAGGTAACAGTTTATGATATAAATCTCTACCGAAATAACAAACTGATTCCGAATAATTGACAATTCAATTGAACAGTCTGTGATAAATTGAACGTTTACCATAAAAACAAAATGATCTTTCGGATATAATTAAACCAAACAAATCGAACGTTGATAGTTAGGTTAAATTTCAAGATTCCGGTCCAAGTATGGTCCGGAACATTAAAAAGCCGGTTTTTATCAGACCGGTCGATGGTTACTATATTATTCTTTCTGTAAATTTGACAATAATGCGTGACATTTTACAGATTTCAGTTTATCTCTAAGATTGCCAAGTAGAGCTGATGTTGGGTGTAGAAAGATCGAGTACCAATTAAACACTTTATCTAACATAACTGGCGATTAAAACGCTCATTCAGACATAGATAAATATATTCTGTCTCAACATATCTTATAAATATAACCATATCACTGGCATTATTCCTGTAGATTGGGAAATGTGTGCATACGTGTGGTCCGAACAGTTTAACGGTTTCTTATAGCAAGATGCATTCATTGCTTTATGACTCGACTAAATATATTGCTTCCAATTACAGTCCAACCTCTCCAAAGCCTTTGGGAGTAGTAGAATTATGTTGTTGTTTTAGAGAGGTTGAATTAGTTGTTAAATTGTGCAGCGAGAAAAATCATGCTGTTGTTGAAGGGAAATTGTTGCTCAAGAGGTTGTACTGTAGTCTTAAATCTGTGATTCACACTTGACATCACAAAAAAAGTGTTCGAAGTTTGCGAAAAAAAAGAAGAACACAAAGACTAAATAGATAAATCTTGCTCATCAGTTAGTTTAGTTGTCTGTCGTGATAAATAAAATAATGTAAAACTTCACACAGCGATCATTTCAACAATCTTACTTTAACCACCACATTTTCAAACCTGTTTTAATACTAGTATTTCTCTGTACTACACCTCCATAAAGAGTCCACCCGAGTATTGATATTCAACAATTACTTATAATATGTTTAAGTTTTTACTACATCATGTTGTGGTTGACGCCCATTAAGTTTAACAGTATTTCAGTAATATAATTATTATACAAATATGTAATGGTTTAATTATATAGTAGACGAATTAAAGCCTACCTTCTCACATGCCACAAATAAAGTCTGAAATGGTCACAGATCACCCTAATTGCATCGTCGGATACCTACGGTTGCTGACTCCATCCCGCTACATACATGTACATGTAGCAGGACGGAGTAAGCAACCGTGGGTATCCGACGATGCCTTAATTGTAACCGCTGATCCACTTAACATGTTTATCAATATTGTTATACTAAATATATACAGTACAACCTCTCTAGAGTGGCCCTCTGTACAGCAACAACCTCTCCATAACAACACCTTCACAATTTCCCTAAGCTGATATTTACTATAAATTCAACCTCCGTAGAGCAACAACCTCTACACAACGGCCAATATTTGCAGCTACCACTGGGTGTTGCTCTACAGAGGTTGTACTGTACTGTCAGTCGGTCTGTGTATCTGTGCAGAACATTTATTATACAGTCTAACCAGACTAAACAAAGGTCATCTTTGGTAAAGACACTATATCTGCCTTATTATCCGGAAGTAATTTTGTTCTAAATAATCTCT
Source organism: Lutraria lutraria (assembly GCA_964023205.1). Taxonomy (NCBI): domain Eukaryota; kingdom Metazoa; phylum Mollusca; class Bivalvia; order Venerida; family Mactridae; genus Lutraria; species Lutraria lutraria. The sequence continues at coordinate 19,543,886 of OZ026841.1, forward strand.
GCCTTTTTAAAAGAGTGGTCTTTATTTGGAAGTGGTCGCTAACACAGGTTTGACTGTATGTAAGATACAGAACAATGGTTCCAAATATTACATACATTTTTCTCCAAATCAGCAAAAGCAAAATACATTTTTAGTATATAACTATGCCAACTATGTTATTCAATAAGATTTGCAGACAAACTCGCTGTTTTCATTGTGCATTCTACTTTATTTGCCCGAAATTAATTCATTTGAAACGTGAGAACTTCATAAATAAAATTATGGATGTTAAAGGATATCTCATCGATCTATATTAACCTATGACATTATCGCTTTATACTACAAAATGTAGTCTCTTTATAATATATCAAGGTTTGAAAGATCACAATCTTATACAATATCCGATACTATACAATTATAGGAAGAAATATTGTCCGGTCTACAAAAAAAGTGCAATACTTTGTGTTTATAATCATACAAGCTTTTCCAGTGTCCCATCCCAACACGGATGCTGTATTACTGTAATATAACATCCCTGATCCAACTGAGTTAAGTACATGTATTGTGGTAAGAAAGTCTCACCTAACGTATGAGGGGTGACACTGCATCGATGCTTTACACCGGGCACTATAAAAAACAACAGGAAAACTATTCGAAGTAAGAATAGAACAACGAATGTCCGGTTCTCTTGTTTCTTCTCTCCCCCGTCTCTGGCAGTCCAGAAATGACCTTAGCTGTTGAATGGGCCGTTATACAAATAAACAAAGCATGCGGTTAAATATCAACTTACTAGCAATGGAATTATTGTACCCTTCACATATACAATATGATTTTTAAGTTCAAAACCGTTGCGTTTTAAGTTGGAATATGAACTTATTCAAGTAACATTATTATATATCATAGCTACCAAAGCATCTCGATCTGGTTAGACTTCCATCTGCCCCAGTTGCTTACAGAAACAGCCGAACACTACCGAACACAAGATGGGCATCGTTTGTCAATTTGGACGATGAAAAATTCGTCGGACCGAAACTGCAAGAATGCATAATGCATGTACATGTATACACAAATAAATTTTGATTCGAACGGTCATGTAATTTCGCGTGTTCAAACTAAGATGATATATTCGCAATATCTATCACCTAAAGTTACACGGTAATGACCAAGAGAAAACGAATGATTTAATTAACCTTAAATAGCACGGATCTAAACTGTTTCCCCGTTGACTTTAACCACCCTCAGAGTCTTCTTTGGTTTTTAACCGAGAATAGGGCACCAGTGTACGAGATGTTTCTAGTTAATCGAGCGAAACTTCATCATTCTTTCGGTACAGAAGCTTGTTTATTTTAAGTACTTACTTTCTCCTCTCGCACAGCGTTTTGATAAGCAATTTCAAAATCATCTATAAATGATATTTCAATATTATTCATGTTGAACGTGTATTAGGCGGCTATATTCACGTAATTATAGTCTCCAAGAAAAACGAAGTACATTATATCTTCGTTATTTTTTTCTATTTTTCATCAGACTCTTTTCGTCTTAGCGTTTGATAAGCTAACAAGGTTTCTGACAATAAACTTCTTAATTTATATAATAAGAAATTGATTTTTATGAACCGGGATAATTGTATTGAATAGACATTTAGGCAATTGTCAACTTCTTAATGTAAGTAGGGACCTAAGATAGATCGTCACATTAGGTGCGATATTACACCGATAATTGAAACGTATAGCTAGCGTTCTCTGAATAACAGCTAGATATAAGTTGGCGAGACTGTTCACAGGAGACCAATAAGTGTTGTCAGAGATCTGTGTGGAGGTAGCTTACCGCTAATCTAAATCATTGTGAAATTAATGTTCCGGCTTTCTAGCTGAAACGGGCTTTAGAGTCTAGCATTTGTTACGGCTAACTGCCTCTTATACTCGACTTTATTTTTTTGGAGACCGAACCACCGTTCAGCTTTTCATAGCCTCGTCCGCTTGGCGCACATGAATTTTGATGCGGCCCTAAGTACTTAGTGTTTCTACATCCGCCATGCAATTGTCAAACCAGTTCCCGTCTCATGCTGCAGTGCAATTCTATATAAGTTAAGTTTCCATTAAGTACATACAGATTTTTCTTGAAATTAATGCAGGAGTCGGAGATGCTTTTTCCAACATTTCAACCGCAATATATTTTGCGGTGTAGACTAGGAAAAACTATGTTTAGATGTTTAGCCTATCAGCGGTACAGCGGTCAATATGCATGCTTATATTTGTATTGTACGCCTAGTGGTGCTTTTGTTGAAAATATCCGGTTTCAGTTTAAGTTTTAGGTTTGGTTACACATTATGTGAGTGAAAATCATGGTCACACCACGCTAAGTCATGTCAATCAAGTCCTGTAACTGCAAGTTGACTGGACACTGTAAAAGTAAAATGTGTGTAAAAATAAAATTAGGAAAACTACAGTACATGAACTAACTATTTAGGATGCCATACTAGTATTTGGACATTTGGTTGATATATTAAAATCTTTCATCTACAGAATAGGCTGGGTATATGGTTGCTGAATGCTGTCTACAGTAAAGATGAAAACGTTAGATTAAAGAATTGTCCTTAGATAATTATATATATATGGTAGAAATTTAGATATGAAATTTTGTATTGAGAGTTTCAGATAATGGTCAACATGGTCTTTCATGTTCCCGCGCTCAACTGCATGTAATTTCGGACGCATCAAACCCACCAAACCACCTATCCATATGTGGTTAGTTTGGAAGGTTTGACCATCCGGTTCGAGATTTTTTTAAACAAACGGCAAAACCTTTTTTCGTTTCAAACCAGTTTTACTGAACAAACGGACAATTTGACAAACCAGTAGGAAACCAAACCTGGTTTGTTGCAAACAAAAGCGCCCTTAAAGACCTATGATTAAGGTTTGTACCTAATGTCGACGTCAGTGAATGTCTGTGTCCTTTCACGACATGATTCATCTACTTATATTAAAATCCAAACACTTAAATTTCTACCATTTATACTGACAGAATGTCTTGTTAATAGCGTGTCTATAAGCCGCACAGGCATCACTAAAGATTTGCTACTTTAAGCGAATCATTGACTTCGTCTGGACGCATGCACTCGCTCACCAGCCATTAAATTGACATTAAGAAGACGGCAACGACAATATACATCATTCGTTGGCGAATAATTATGATGCTAAAAATCTGCGACCGGTCCAGGAATGTTCCGAATTGTAATTCGTTCTTTAATCGGAAAACACTATTTATGTGATAATGATTATGATAGCCTTAAAGTAAAATTAAGAAGTATCAAGCACTAAGATGAGGTTTTTATCCGACTGGTACCTGCAGAGATCTTCAGATACGTAGACAAATAACTGAAATATGCGGAAATTAATTTAACTTTATTTAAATTTAGCCTAAAAGTTTTAATTTAATTGTACATCAAGTTTGATATTCATTAAATAGATATTGATATTTGTGAAAGCTGTTTTATCAATATAGTGCTTTTTGTCGTAAGTTTTCTAAACCATGATTTTCTGTAGCCAAACTGGAGTTATGTCCCTTTAGTAACGATGAATTGGTAAATATCTCCCGCTGGTCCCCGTTGACTATGACCTTTGGTGCACTGCAACATGGAATGGAAACCAGGTTATACCCGACAATGAAATAAACTGAGAAAATATCATAATAAAAATATATGTACTCAGGTGCATTAATGGGGTGTACTTTACCTCAAAGTTTGGTTTACTCCGATTTAACAGAAACTGGAAAACAGTGCAGACAGCTTAGAAAATCATATATGTAAAGGGTAGTAAAATAATTTTTATTTTGCTGTAACAACCAATAATAACATTATATTCCCTTCTATTTTATACTTGTTTTAGATTACTGACGGTGAACAGGCTCCGATATGTCGTCTGCAACAAAATTACAACAATATACTAGATCCATGTTTCAGGACCCCCTGGTGCAGGAATCGTCACTTTAGGGCAAATAATACGGCATTTCTAAATTGGAGGTACTTACCAGAATGATATATACACAATTGTCGACAAAAACAATAAAAATATCTACAATTTCTTGTTTCACGATCACAAAGAATTACGTTGTGATTTATGTAGAAATTAAGAGACGTTCCCTACGGGTCAATGATGTCTTCGCATTTGTCATAAGATCCTCGTATAGTCAATTTTCGACATCTCTTTTCGATTCATATACCATTTTTATGATGGTTATCAGCTGGCGAGGCTTCGGAAATATTAAATAATGGGGCAGGCTAGCGGTTTATCGTTCGAGGAATGCTTCAATTATTGCATCTTCTACTCAATCGAAATGAACGAGTCAATGGTCGGAAATGAAGTCGATTACAGACCAAACATGGACGCCCGCAGACCCCTGGCGATGTGCGCTGTGATTATTTATGACATTGCCAGTTTAGATACATGGTGAACAATTAGTTAATTAAAGCTTTAATTGTAGCTATGGGGGAACTATCAGCACTTTAGTTAAAAAATCTCGTCTGCAAAACATTGCCTGTATGTATTTACATAGATTGTAGCATGTTAATTATTTATCTTACCCGATTACAAGTAAGCAAGTATCAAATTAAGGTTTAAAATGCTTTGTGATTATACTTCAGCATTTGTCATTCTGGCAGCGGTATTAGCTTAGAAACAACCTTTTATAGAAGGCTTCAACCTTAAATGGATTATTTCCTTGTAAACACCCGACCGCAAGGAGTTTCCAGGAACAATTTGCTGTCTGTAATGCGTGTACTTAAATTGTGCTGGTCGGGATATGGGGAAGTATATCATTAAAATAAGTTAGCTTTTCACAATCCGGTACAGAGACGAAACCATTGGTGTTTTAAATAACATTTTATTCTCAGCAAAGGAAAGCCAGTATTATCGCTGCATCTCCGGAGTCGTTGATTAGATTTAAATCTACATATTCCCGGATTTGATCATTTAAGCAAGACAGAACACTGTAATAATACAATTAGCAACAGCTCTCGTACTGACGTACACAGATCAAAGCGATCATATTTAGAACCATCATGTTGATCAGAACTATGAGGCTGCGGAGAGAAAACCGGGAACCATGCATCTAATACTTACAGAGCGACAATATAGCACATACATGTATATACTAATCTAAATATATAGTTATAGCTGTATTTCTTAGATCACGGTATATGTGCATCATACCCATATTTCACACCATCTTGTATACGGCTGCTGTTTACAGAGTACTAGTATATGGTCATTTCAGGACTGTCCAAGAGATAGGGGAGAGAAGATACAGGATAACAGGGCATTGATAGCCTTACTATTATCTCGAATAGTTCTTCCTGGTTCTTTGTTGTGTTGGATGTAGGTATCGATACACGCCTCACCCGATGCCTATGATGTTGGGGTAATACAAAAATGCTTTTACTTGACGGTGATCTACATTTCATTATGTATATGTTAATATATTTACTGTTCGGATTTATGTTTTGACTTTAATGCATGCACAGCACGGTTTAAATACAGATCCGAGGTATTCAATAACCATACGGTTAAATAAATTTAACCGGTCGACAAATTTGAAAAATACTGTGATGCCATTGGTCAAAATATAAATCCGAACATTAAATACGTGTATTCTATGCTAGAACTACAACCCGTAGGTAGACACTGAGCTAAATACTATGGTCTCACCATAATTTATCACCCACCAATACCATTCTATTTGTAAAATATATAAAACTTGACATCTAAGCCCCTCATTAATATAAGTTCGAATCCTATTCCGGATCGACAAAATTTCACATGTGAAGAAGCTATGCAGCTTGCTCACGTAAGATAGGTCCAGTTCTACACATGCAGTGTACGCCTTATGTCTTCCAATTGTCGCCAACTTACCCTGGCTTTAAGTGCAACGATAAAATTAAAAACCCAGAAAGAAAAACAAATTGCGCGATAATTATAATAATTGTCACAAAATCTTGGGCATTATACCCACTGCTCTTGACCTGTCGCGATTTTGCCGCCAGCTAACAATTTATTTTCTCATCAGATGCCCGTATGTTCACAAAACAGAATAAGCTATTAAAGTATATTCGGAACTCTTTTGTTATTACCGCGAATCCCTGTATCACGAGACATATAAGTATTTACAAAGGTATTCCAAATGTCATTAAATAGGTGCCGACTGAAAACAACTTTACGTATATTCAGATAAGTACAATATACTGACACGTTTATTGTGGTACATCTGTAATTAAAGCAATCGCTAGCACTATCAGCTTTTCTTCTTATCTTTTGTCTCTACAAGATGCCTACAATAGATTCCGGGCTTCATTTGTATACTAGAAATGCATAAAGTTTCCAGTAAATCAGAATAAAATGAACTTGCTCCCGGCGGGAAGCCTTTCTTGTCAATCCGAAATTATTACACGTCTATAGATCTCAGCCGAGAATCCAGCCTAGTTAATATTTGATGGAATCGACATCATAAATTTGAATAATAATGTCGCCTTCCCGGTTACCCTATTACAAAATAAATGGCACTAGTAAACGACACCGCCGGGGGTCGCAAAAACAATAGAGCGATATTGTCGGCATTTGACAAGCCGAAGCATATTTACTGTCTTTCTTAGCTAGTACATGTTAAGTAAAGAATCGTTGATTACTTTCTGGATTGAAACTTCTTATATTTTCCAACGATATAAGCCGCGTGGAAGTTGTCGTCTGCGTAAGCAAGTTGTTAAATGTCAGCGTCTTATAATAGAAGAAGTAATTTAGAAACATGTCGATGATTTATTAAGGATTCGAAGTTACAGGCGTTCTGTCCGTGCCTTTAGCTGTATATATACGTGTTTACAAACAACGAAGAATCGAGATTTCTCGCATCGTAAATAACTCTGTTGGTCTCGTAGTTTTCGTGCGTGTCTTAAACGGAAATGCCAATTTCTATAAGAAGAAATTACACGTAGTTCAGTGTATGAAGAAATATCTTTCATACAGGTCCTTAATTATTTACATTTTACAGTAAGGCCTAAAGAGCGACCATTTTTATATTAAGACCGTAAAGGGACACTGATTACCTGGACCAATATTAAATAAATAAATAAATTTTATTTCCTTACTTGCTTTTCCGTATTTCCTTTATAATTCATTTCTCAACTTAGTAATAAATAATATAGTGTTATTACTAATCAAGTGATTTCTCATATTGACTTTGTTATTGGGCCAATACAACTGTCCGTCCGAGGCCCGAAAACATAGCCAATATGAAATCACTTGATTATTTATAAATTAACTATACCTAATAACTCCTCAACCGCGTTCATTCTTACCTTAATAACATTTACTGTACAAGGCCGTGTTTTGAAAATTTTCTTTATTTTTCTCAATGTTTGCCATTAAACGTTAATGATAGTCAGCTGACTTCGGATGTGCTTCAGTAAATGTACACGCCGTGACAATCTCTCAAAGGTTACGCTACACCAATAAATCACACGGATGAGAAGGGACAAACTGCTTTCAGATATGAAACTAGCTTCTGAGGGTCTGAGTCGGCTCCTTTATCCAATATTGCGTCCATTTCAAAATATCTATTATCAATTTTCGTATTTTTAGCCCTCCGTCTCTGCCAATCAAAATGTTTGAATCTCGCATTGGTTCAGTTTTCTCGTATTGACCCTCATGGTTTTCTCATATTGGTCCAGTTAACCTCTATATTGACCTAGTATCTCTCATATAACCCTGGGCATTTATCAAATATCTCTACCAATATTATATACATGTAGTTGGGTGATTAATACTTCACAATATAAAGCCCAATTTCTTTTGTCCTGAAATTAATGCGGCTGTACAATCGAGTTTTACGGTACATGTAATTACCAAATTGGGTCGGTTAATTACCTTGGTAAAATTATTAATTATTTGGCTAATTTTGGAACTTTTGACAAAAATGATTAGTGCAAATCGTACTAAAATATACTTCGCTTTAAGCTACATTGTATTTAACAAAAATGATGATGATTATATTGATCATGGCTCCTGTTGTTGTTGTCTGTGCTGTTGCTGCTGTTGTTGGTTGCTTCTATTGTTGCAATAGTATTGGGTCTCGTTGCTGTAGGTAGTGACCGTAGTGTTGGTACATGTACTTTTCTTAATATTTTCTCATCAGGCCTAAAACAATGTTTGTTTCTTGTTGGCACTGATGTTGTTCGGAACAACAAAGCAATAAAGAGCGAGGTTTCGAAAACTGAACGGTAAAAATGGAACTATTTTCGTAGGCGGAAGGTTGAGAAATGGTCTGGCCTTCCAAAAATAGTGTAGGTATGTCGAAGTTTTGTTTTCTCTTGAAAATGTGTTGAAAGGTAAAAAAGTGAGAAAGTGGATTAACCTTTCCTATGGCCTTAGCTTATAAAAATTAGGGTCGCAGGGAAAAAAAATACGACAGTTCGGGTTACAAGAAACAAACATTTTTTACGCCTAATCATTAAATTCAATTTACTCACGAACAATCTCAGATAAGACATTGCATGTGAGACGGGACATAATACTGTACCACCTCTATCATGACCATATCAATATTACGACCATCTTGATCTAACAGCCGCGTATTTTCAGACTGGTTTCCGATAATTCTTCCTTTACTTCCCTTTGAAAGTAAGACCACCTTGATGATTATGAAGACCGTTGGTTCGGGTACCAAAGTACAGTACAATCTCTCCTGATCGACCCTCTTTTGAGCGACAATCTTCCTTGAACAACAGAATATTTTTTTCCAACTGCATGATTTACTATCAATTTAACATCTCTAGAGCAACAACCACCGAACAACAACATACGTTTTATACTCCCAAAGGATTTTGTTTTGGAGAGGTTGCACTGTAGTCTTGGTACAGGCTGTGCTATAATCATGCAAACACCGTAACCATGGATAATCACTTTTAACACTTCACCAGAAGGTCTTTAAAGATAGGCTTTGTTGTTTGCCAATAAGTTCTAATGACGATTAAGTTAACGATATTGGTGGTTATTATTTTTATTGCTATTAGGAAATCTAATTTATTATTAATGAATTCGAACGAAAGGATTTCGTTGGAACACTGATGTATTGATGTGATCTTATGGAGAGAATATCAGCTGCATGGAACGATTTGAGAGTCTGACGGAACTATTGTGTCTGGTAGTTGGAAGAATTTACAACGTGGATATCCGATGTTTTTACATTAAAGGAAATAATTACTTGATATAAGACATACTTCAAGAGGAGGTAGTTCATACGTCATGGGCCAATGAGTTCTCGGGAGAACTGCTCCTTTTAAATACTTAAATGATGGCATGTTAGACAATTAAAAGATTAATAAGTAGTCGAACAATTTAAACTAATCTGAATACTAATTGTATGTCTTTAAAAAACCAAATCAATGCTTTTTATAGTTTCACGTTAATTACTAGACGGGCTGCTAAAATATATGTACTTATCGAGATTTGATATTTAAGTTCTCGTTATTTGAGGTATAACAATTAAGAACTAGCCTGATTTATGAAAACCAAAACGAAAACAATTTAGCGCTTGAACATATCGGAATTTTGACGGAATATGTCGAAGATATACGAGTCTGAATATTGGTTTTCGAGAAACCCAATGATAAATATATTAAGAAAAGTGACTAGGTACAATCAAGCGTCTTTGTGACAGAGACTGCTTGAAATATATTGGTAAGCTATCTTGTACAAGTAATATGTATGAATAATTCATTAATATCGAGGATTTTGTATTCAGAAATGATAGTAAAAAACATTACCTGAAACTTTAAGCCAGGTTTTATTGAAGTTCAAGCTGTTTTGTCAGCCTGTAATAAAAAATATTGAATTACGACTCCGGATTCTTGGTGTAAACTCCTTATCTCGTACAGGTTATTGCTTTTGGAATTGGTGCCGGAAGTGGCTGGTTCCCCGGTATGCGTTGAAAGTATTTTTCGATGGAATAATTAGTTGCATACCGCGTTCGGCAATTTTATGTTCACAAATAAATGTATCATAACTTCCAAACATGATGTTACCACAGGAAAACGATGTGCCCGCGCTGTAAAGTTTAGGTTGAGTTCAAGTCTGTCCATATAGAAGACAGCCAGTCAAAATAGAGCAGACAAGAAACATGGCGTTCTCCATGGCAATAAAAGTTAATTCTGGTAACACCTTCAGTTTAAGTACAATCTATCCATGGTAACTCCTTTCTATGTCAACACGGAATATTACAATTGCCTAGAGAAAATAGTTTTGTTAAGCACCTGTAATTATAACTCGTGTGTTATACTTCTTTATTTAAAAACGTTTTCGGTAGTTCGCTACATTTTTCACATAGACATATTTAGGAAAAATTAAAACTGATCAATGATTGTTTTAAACTTTGCCCTTGAAATTTTTTTTCGCTTAAAATGTTTCTGTTATCATATGCTAAGATTATGCAAAGTTTTAAAAAATCATTGATCAGTTTAAATTTTTCCTATGTGTCTATGTGAAAAATGTAGCGAACTGCCGAAAACGTCATTAACAAGAACAAATATAACAAAACGTTATAGGTAGACGAATTACAAGAAGCATATTGGTTTATGTTTTTTTGTATGAATCTATTAATAGTTGACAGGTAAGTAAATCATGAAGACTAGTAAGTTGTTGTGTAGCTATTTGAAGTTCAATGTGGTTGTATGTTAGTGCTCAGATTTATGGTGAATTCGATAACATTTAGGGTTGATTCTATTTGATTGATGTAGGGTATGATGTTACCATGTGCTTATTCATTTGTCAAATACTCATAATTGTCATTATAATGTGTATTACTCATATCATGTAAATAGTTTATAATCTCATTAAATGGATGATTGAATTAAATATAACAAAAAACATAGACCAATATGCTTCTTATTCGTCTACCTATAATGTTTCGTCATACTTTTTCTTGTTATATATGTACCGGTCTATGAACGAGGCTCGGACTATGTTTGGGGGGGGGGGGGGGGTTATTGGTGTTATAAGGATAAAATGTCAGGTTTAGATGTAATTATCTGTGTTAAAATACAATATAATATACTCTCGGTGTTGAGTCTTTACTGTCGTCCAAATAGCCAGCAATGCCTCGTTTTCATGATTTGTTCACAGTTGTATTTCAAAAAAGTACTTGTTTGATTTTTCAGACGGCCACAGCCATTCATGAAATAGACCTGGTTAATGGATAAAGAGAGACAATCTTTATTAAATCAACTAAGTTACCTGCCCTTGTTGCCAACAGCATGTCCGCCAAAGTTTGGTATGGGTATCCATATACTAATGCCTAAGTCGTATTATGATCGTTTTTACACCAAGTCTATAATGTTATGAAATATGAACATCGAACAAACAACAAAATCATTAATGTTCATTAATCGTGATAAAGCAACTATTTATTTTTACTGGTCTTTTCTCAAGTGGTCATTAATCGTGGTTAAAGTAACAATTTATTTTTACTGGTCTTTTCGCAATCCAGTGGCCATTAATCGTGGTTAAAGTAGCTATTTATTTTTACTGGTCTTTTCTCAAGTGGTCATTAATCGTGGTTAAAGTAACAATTTATTTTTACTGGTCTTTTCGCAATCCAGTGGCCATTAATCGTGGTTAAAGTAGCTATTTATTTTTACTGGTCTTTTCGCAATCCAGTGGCCATTAATCGTGGTTAAAGTAGCTATTTATTTTTACTGGTCTTTTCGCAATCCAGTGGCCATTAATCGTGGTTAAAGTAGCTATTTATTTTTACTGGTCTTTTCGCAATCCAGTGGCCATTAATCGTGGTTAAAGTAACAATTTATTTTTACTGGTCTTTTCTCAATCCAGTGGCCATTAATCGTGGTTAAAGTAGCTATTTATTTTTACTGGTCTTTTCTCAAGTGGTCATTAATCGTGGTAAAGTAACAATTCATTTTTACTGGTCTTTTCTCAAGTGGTCATTAATCATGGTAAAAGTCTGGGCCGTAGCTTGTCCTAAAAAATGTATAGGCATCATTCTAGGGGTCCGCCCCTACCCGATTTCTTTTCACTATAACGCATTTTTGGTATTTTCCGGCATGCTTTTAGCGTAAAAATATTTATGAAGTTTTCTCTGCTAGATTTTTTCATTTTGATTTTTCATTCATTTAATGATTGTCCAGGTTGCCATTAATAGAGGTATCAAATGAACTTCACATTAACTAATCTATGATTCGGGCTTTAGAAGGGGTTTACTGCCATAATATATATCTTGCGATTTTTTAATAGTTACATCGTACGTATTTAAGATAAGTCTTAGTGATTTGCTTAAATAAAGAGATGATGTTATTAAATTCATAACAACATACAGTGTGTTATTAAAAACAGTAACGGATTATCTAACTTTGTCAAAAGCTCTGGGTACTCGAATCTTCAATTTCCTTAATTCCTTCACAATTTTTTATTGCGTTTTTCTAAAAAAAATTCCTTTGTCCAGAGACGCATACTACAAGAAATAAGCACATTCTTCTTTGATATAAATAAATGAAAGTAGTGTTAACAAGACGGTGTCAGGTCACAAAATACGACCGTCAAAATTCACTTTTCAAAGCCGCTCAAAGGGCGTAACTCAAAAGTGCCTGGGTCGATTGGGCCGCATTACTGGTCTTTCGAGCCTAATGTTTATAGAATCAAAATAGTTTTAAGTTTTACCGTGAATGTTCTTTTTTTGACCCCCCCCCCCCATTATCACGTGGAATTATGGTAACGGAGAAACCATGGGAGATAATCATCGATATTTACGTTATTTAAACGTAAATGGTTACCTCCCTTATTTTGAAATATGCACGTAGATACACGCGAAATAATTAAGTTAATACCTCGTGATTGATAGTCTTTGTAGGATTGGACCAGCAGTAGGGATGGGTTTCATATTAAAGTGATTTACTAATGTATTAATTCCTCAGTACGTGTTCAGTATATAGCATAACGTTCATGCTCTTGATATATCATATTTGTGTTCTGGCTCAAATTCGAATTATCTCCCTTAGAACTGTGTGTTGTTCTATCATTCCTCACTCACATTTCCAATGTCAAGTCATCTATACCTGAACGGGCATTAATCTTTAATAACACATTGTAATAACACATGCGCAGAAATGATGCACGAACAGTTCAAACAGATTTTCGTTTATTAAATCATTTTCCATTTCTTTGACAAGTTGTTCTTAATAAAATCTGTTCTAGATTGTAGATTTAACTTATTTTAAATTCATCCAAAATTTCGTTTACCGAGTTTGTAGCGCTAGTTAACCTTGATAGTCTATGTAATGTCATTGCTTATTAAAATGTTGTGACATCATATTTTTCTTTATATGTTTCTATGAAATCATTTTCTATAAAATAAATATCACATTTCCGAGTGTTATTAAAAATTGCCAGCCCTCGAAAAAGTAATATTGACCTGGGCACTGACTCGATCAACATTTTTTTTCTTGTGCTGACAATTTTTAATAACGCCCTCTCAGAAATAAGATATTAATAGAGCTTCAAGGTTATGAACATTACTCCTACCCTATTTCTTACAAGCAATGGACGTCTCTTGAATATGACATTATATGCATCGTGAGTCTGGTCACATGGGGGAACAAAAATAACTATTACAAAACTAGCTGCATTTTCAGCTATGGATGCATACAGCTTATGTGAAACATTCTTATCTAGAACAGTCCTGCCATCCAAAATAGTTGGACCAGCCATCTTTTTTTATTGTGATTTCATCATAGAACTCATGTTTATCATACATCCTAATGTACCAAGAAAATGTGCAATATAACAAACAACTAACAGTAACAGATGACTCATGTTTAATGTAAGAAAATTCAAACATCAAAATATACATTTCTTTTTCATGAAAATGTTACCATGATTCAAATATACACAATGCTTGTATGTCGTAATGAGAGCAATATTTACAATATTTCAGTTGAATTAGTGTTTTATGTACCATTCAAGATATATTATATGTAGTTAAAACATTAAGAGATAAACACACAGCGAAAACTGACAGGCCTTCCAACAACATTTGATGTTTCGTTGATACTATGTGAACAAAAAAATGCACACACATTATTTGAAGCATACAATTTTTATGAAGACAATGGGGAATTAAACAAATGTTTTATTTTATAGTATAATTAAAACTTTTTGTTGTTTTCAAAACGAAATTCTTTATTTAAACAACCGTACATTCAGTATTTATAAAATGTTACTTAACATTTTTTAAATAAAAATCTCGGAATAAAAATATGAATCAATGTTAGCCAAGTATAAAAGACTATAAAATGTAAGTCTAGACCTGCCTAAGATTTCCAGCGAGATTATCACGTAATGTGTTCACACCTTAATTATATACTGAAATATGTTAACAATCAAAACAGGAATTTTTTTAAACGAATAATTAAAATCACCATCAAAGCTTTCAAACAAAACTAAACGAAACTAATTTTTGGTTTGTATTCTTTCAGGCAATAAGTCAAACTGACACATACTGAAATATACATTCACTCTCACTCAGTGTAGTCTGACAGTCAATCGTCTTGTCAATAGATGAAACAACTTCTTTGAATGTTCACAATTGTATGTTAAGCAGTATAGGGCATCAATAATGCAATTCGTACATACTACCATGAGAGTTGCAGTAGTGTTAACTAATTATGTGCTGAATTAAAAGCATCGTACACTAAAAGCAAACTATTCCAAAATGATAACAACAATTGACATTACAGGAGTTGAGACAATCATACACTTGTCTGAAGATGAATGGTTTCTTCATTGCTGTCTCGGTGATCACCAGAAATTACATTTCAACTTAGGTATCAATCACACATAGATGAGTTGTTCAACAATAAGTCTTGTGTATTTGTTCAGACAACCATGATTCTAGGTGAAATACTCATCGACATTAATTCTTGGAATAACAACTTGCAGGCGTATGGTATTCTAATCTGTGAGATCTACAATAAAGAAAACATATATAAATATAATACAATTTGTGAAACAGTATGTTTACTCAATTTTGATGTCTTGTGAATGCGCTGTATAATAATTTGATAAGGACAACCAGACAGGATTATCCTTTAATATAACCATTATAATTTCTGAAATAAAATCTGCAATACCAGACATTCATGACTAACTGTAAGATAAGATAATTCAGGTTTTATACAACATCACTGCAAGATTACCACAAGAGTGACACAAGCAGTGCCAGTACTCTTCTCTTCATGAATTCAATAAGATCTATCCACCTATGAAGATTCCTGCAGCAACCTCTTGTAGTTTCTGAGTTCTAAGCTACATTTAAGTTTTTGCATGATGAAAATGCTGACGCAGATTTGATCACAATAGCTTGAATTTTTCTTTCAAAACAGACCGGCTAAATGACCAAGAGGTCAAGCTTAGATAACCCAAGGAAACTATATATAACATATATCAAATGGTGAATTTATCATTTAACCAGGGTTTTTTCTCGGTATTTTAGGAATATGACCCATACCCTTGGGATTGGGAATTTTCGCGGTGTTTTAATCGAAATTGGGGAAAATGTATAACTACAATATTTGCAACGTTCAACTTCTTCTACTTATTCTCTCATAGAACAGTAGCAGAATAAGGTATTTACTACCAACAGTGATGCTAATGAACTTATAAAATTATATTTTTTTTGGGGGGAATTTTTGTCTGTGAATTGGGAAAAAAATATACTTTTTTCCATCGGGAATATGACCGAATTTCGGCTATAAAATGTTTAACACATCTGCATACATCTGACACTCACACATGTTATACAGTACAACATCTCCAAAGCAACACCCTTTGGGAGAAGCAAAATTTTGTTGCTGCCGAGAGGTTGTTGCTCTAGAGAGGTTAAATAAATAGTTAAATTGAGCAGAGGGAACAAATTATGCTGTTGTTGAAGGGAGGTTGTTGCTCAAGAGAGGGCCACTCTGGAGAGGTTGTAGTGTATAGTTAAAATAACAAGATAAATATATAAATACACAGTAATTACGAACCTGAGTCTTATTTTTACAACCTCGACATTCAAATGTTTGATTCCTAAGGTTGGCT
Source organism: Lutraria lutraria (assembly GCA_964023205.1). Taxonomy (NCBI): domain Eukaryota; kingdom Metazoa; phylum Mollusca; class Bivalvia; order Venerida; family Mactridae; genus Lutraria; species Lutraria lutraria. Next base: position 19,559,998 of record OZ026841.1, read on the forward strand.
ATTGCGATTAAGCCACAGAAATTACACAGATGGACTCTGTAAGGATCAGAGGCTTCGAACAAACGTTCTCGTAGAAACTGTGCAGCACCATGAGCGATCTGGCAATCACGTTCCATTTCACCAAAACGTAAACCACCATCTCTGTAAAAAATAATTCACATTTTTATATGTTGTTTAAAAGCCCGTTCCACAACTATAGTCATTTCAGAGCTGCCCCAGAGAGAGGGGAGATAAGATACAGGGGAACCGGGCATCTATATCTCTACTTTTCGAATAGTTTTTCCTGATTTTTTATCGTGCCCAGTGTAAATCACAAATACATGCTTCAATCTTTTTTTCAACTTGTGAGTCTGTTTGTTGTGACTAGAGTTCTAAGTTATAAAGTAATTTCACCTAAAACTCACATTATTTGTCTGTCAGATCTTTCACATAAATAATTACAGATGAGAAAAGCAAATTTGTACTGCTGACTCACTAATGTTTACAGCTGACTCACCAATGTTTACAGCTGACTCACCAATTTTGATCTTTATTAAAAATTGGCAACTTCTCCAGATAAACCAATGGATGTAGACCCTAAACATACACCTGTTCAGAAACACCAACCTTCTTTACGCTAACTAGAGAGCTTCCATGCATGTGATATTTGTCTGGTTTAAGGTGGGATACAAACTGAGGAGCTACAGATTAATAGTCAGAGATCATGACCCATTTGATAGCGGAGGTCCATTCTATAGATTATAACACATAATTAAGGATAAAAACTTCTTTCTCTAACATAAGAAGCTCACGCTGGATTAAATATTTGACATTTTACCTGGCTCTTCCCTCCATAGGTTGTCTGTTCAATATCTGAAGTGGACCTCGAGCTCTGGAGTGAATTTTATCATCCACCATATGCTTGAGACGTTGGTAGTAAGTAGGACCAAGGAACACTTGAGCATTTAATTTTCTACCAGTAAACCCATTATACAGTACCTAGTGATAGAAAAAAAATGAAACAAGTTTTTAAACAGAGAAGTATTGTGACTCGCGGATCAACAACTCTGTTCTGATGTTGTCAAAAAAATAAAATAATATTTTTTCGAGAGAGATAACAATATTTCATTTTTTGTTCTCAAATATGATAAAATTATAATTGAAAAATTTACTGCATGCTCCGACCACTGACCTTTTCAAATTTACTGGACCAATAGTGATTTTGGTGGACTCGGTCCAGGCTAAATTTCAAAGACTGAACAATGTGACTGTACAAACCTCATTTCCTCTCTGTTGATAACCATACTGATGGAGAAGATTGGAGACTTTCTGTACATTGACAGCATCGTTAAATGGTGTAGCATCTCCAATCTCGCCTTTGTTTGATGCAACTTTACCTTGTAGACATTCAATTAAATGGCCAATTGTCATTCTACTGGGAATGGCATGCGGGTTGATAATGATATCTGGTGTGATTCCCTCACAAGTAAATGGCATGTCCTAAAATATACATAAAATATCAATATGACATAGCTCTAGGGAAAAATACAAGCTTTCAGTGAGTTACATGTATGCATGTATAAATTTTCTGACTAAAAGAAGGAAAAGTAAGGTTTTCCTTTCAATGTTGGTACTAAATACACCAAAGAATTTGATTTCTTATACTTTATTTCCTGAACTGCTTAAGCTAGAGAAGTAGCAAAATAAAACCCCTAACAATATAAAAAACAAACAAAATGCTGAATTCAATAATTGCATAATTATGCCCCCGGCGACAGCTAAACTTTACCTCGTATGGACGGACAAACTAATGGACAAGGCAATCACTATAACAACATCACTTGATGCTGCAGGTATAACAATCCTTCACAGCTACTTTCCCTATTATATTGAGTACAGAAATTTACCTCTTGTCTGTAAGTAATTCCACATGTTCCCTTCTGTCCGTGACGACTGGCAAACTTATCACCAATCTGTGGTGTCTTCACAGTTCTTACACGGATCTTACAAAATTTGTATCCTTCTTGGTTCAATGTCACCATAACCTGTGAAATTACATCATAAATATTATATGCAAATATGAAAGCTTGTTTGTTTATTTATTAGTTTGTTTATTTGTTTCTTTTACGCCCCTTTTCAACAGTCAGAGTTATATGAGGTGGACATTTCATCTAACCATTGCTCCCGTGAAGAACCAGTACATGACTCCCGTCCTCCGTAAGCAACTGCCTACATTCTGACATAAAGAGACATGGTTGGTAGCTGGGTGCAAACAAATATGAAGGCACTTCACACAAAAAAAGATCAGCAAAATCTCAGAATTCTTACATATCGAGGGCTCAGCGCAACACTGTCATAACTTCTTATTTCAATATGAGTTACGACACTGTTGCGTTGAACCCTCGATATACAAGAAGTATGACATTGTATCAATAAAATAACTGTATCTTACTTTCAAGCAATACTTCATTTGAAACATATTTTATCAAAGTCCAAACAAAAAACTTCATCATGGCAGTTTTACACAAAGATATCTCTAATATTATTTATTATCAAAATTGCAATTTAAACTAGTACATTGGTAACTATTATATAAGGTAGATCCATGTATTCAATAAATGACCTGTATCTAAGTTGTGTCACTTTAAAAAGACATAGGTAACAAAATAAACCATACCTGATCAATAATTCCAGTTTCACTTCTTCTCATGAACACACTGGCATCTCTCTTAGTGAATCTCCTGGCCGTACCTTCCAACTATAAGATGAGTTACACAGGATATTATAGTAATATGTATCAGCACAAACATTGAATACTTAACATCTACAGTCTTCACGCTAACCCACTAGCCCACAGCCCGGGGCTAGTAAATTTCTGTTCGGGCTAGTGACCTTTCTCAAAATTGTGTATTCGGGCTAGTGGTAAATTGTCTATTTTCAATAGTGCACTAATAGTTCGGGCTAGTGCTTTAAAACAATTAGTGTGAACACTGCATCTAAACAATCAGCATTTATAAAACCATTAAATCAACCAGCCATAACAGTATGAATGTTGGTTACAATTATATTAAAATATTCTGTACAACATACTCATGTTTACCTGTTACCTAACTGAACCTACTACCTGGCGCTGATCCTAAAGTTTCAAACATGAAAATACGAAGGCTGAAACTATTTGGGGACAAAACAAAACTCCAAAATACGTAAAGTTTGTACTGAAAAAATATGGGTAAAATTTATTTTTCAATATATATTTATTAAACAGCATTTTGACAGGTATTTTGGGTTTGATGTAAAAATAAGTTGCAAAAAAATATTTATTATCTACCTACTAACTGAAATTTCTGGGTAACGTTACCCAAAACATTTTTTAAGGGTGGCCTAAACACAACAATTATTTTTTAGCTTTATCTAAGACACCTTTCATTTCTGAAATTGCATTGTTTAAATAATATCATTGGCAATTTTGCAATACACAATATTTCCATGTAGTCTGCTCTGCATTAAAAATGTAATTAGAAATAACAAAATATGATGAACAGCCAGTTTGTATTGGATAAAGGCCATGTATTCTAGTATGGCTTAAAAACAGACAGTACTTTTTAACTGAAATGGTGCAAACAGATAACAAAAAAAAATCAACTTGAAAACCTAAAAAAAAAGAAAAGTAGGGGCCATTTTGAGGGGTCGGTCTGAGCACTACTAACAACAAACAAAGAATTTTTTATTTTCGGCCTAAATATTACATACCTCATCATCATTGGCAGGTAATGTCAGTGTTTTACCAATAAGTACATCATCACCGGAGACTCTCACACCTGGAGCTATAATACCATCTTCATCCAATTTGTCATATATGGCAGGTCTCATACCTATAACATTGAACAGATACGTTCAAAGATTTGGTTCACAATTTAAGGAGAACATTTTTGGATGTGAAGGCAAATTATGTTTTATGTCAATTTTAATACATAGCCAGATATAATTTCAGGTCACAAAGATAATTCTACTTTGACAAAAAAGTGCTCTCTTTCGAAATTCTGTTACCTACATCACAGATATCTTCTTAAAATTTGTGTACTTTAAAGTTTGACATCATAACATACGATTGCATCATGCGCTTTTAACTTTTTAAGCAGAATTTTTACATCCTCAATACATTGCAAACATTTCAAGCTTCTTACATAATTTAGAAAATCATATGACCATTCATATAGAATGATGCAAAAATAACAGAACTACAATACATTCAGAATACCGGTAATGTAAAATATTTCTAGTTTCATAACCAAACAAGATAATGCTCGATGTAGCTTATTATATAATAAATCATGGTATACCTTGAACGGTCTCTCTGTTTGGTTTCTCAAATATTTCTTCTTGATCAAGACCTTTCTTTGATTCAGAATCTTTGTATGAACGGAAGAAGAAAGATCTGAAAAACATGATTTATCATTAAATATACGGTCAAACCTGTGAACAATGACCATCTTTGGACAAGACACAATGTGGCCTTTATTGAAAGGTGGCATTTATTTGATGGTCATTTCGTTCTAAATAATTAAGAATTTATTTGAATTATGGCGTTTATTCACAGGGTAGCCTTTCTTGAGGGTGGCTGCAAACATGTTTGATTGTAGAAACATTACAGTTCTTCCTTCCTTCTATGAAACTAAATGGCAAGAAGCATATTTATGCATGCATTTTGGCTACAAAATATGATTTTGCCATATGTTGAGTCCAGTGGTGAATTTTGGCACCAAAATGGAGGAGAAAACCTTGCATCACAAGCAAAAGCATCATTTATAGCTTCTCTGACAGAACCTGACCACTAGTTTTTAATATATAAAGTTGGAATATATAAAATCTTCACAAAGGAGTGAAGATCACACTCGGAGAAAGACTGATTCATACAAGACAGAGTCTACTAATTAAGTCAAGAACAATGTCAGTAGATTCTATGCGTTAAAAACAATACACATAATTCACCAAAAAATAAATTTTCACGAATGAAAATATGGAATATACAGACATGCAGTAGCTGATTGACAGTAAAAATATACAGATTTTTTTTCTCTGGGATACAAAGTTGCACCAACAGTCGGGTTATTAGGCGACAATATCAGCCAACATTAATGGTGCAGAAGGACCCCAGGTGTACACCTGAGTAGAATCTACTATGAATCTACTGTAAGCTATCTGGAGAGCTTCTTCACATATGAAATCTGTCAGTAGTCAAGTCAATTGTGAGAATTGAACTCACAGTGGTAATTACTAGTCGGAGACCACAATCAATCGATAATGGACTCGTACATATAGAAATGAAGGTGTTTATCAACAAATGTATATACCTGAAAAATCCTCTTTCAACGGCCGACTGATTTAAGATAACTGAATCTTCTTGATTATATCCAGTATATGTTGCAATAGCCACAATGGAATTAATACCTGGATGATGTACAGAGGAAACATGATTATCAATGTGTAAATCTAATAAACCAGCAATTTATATACTTTACCATATAATAGACTTGTTATACAATTGACAATTGTGCTGACTGAATAAGTAACAATCTGTATGATTTTCTTTGAGAAACAAGAGGGCCAAGATGGCCCTATATCGCTCACATGACAATCACTGTTCACTCATTAAAACATTGTTTTGAACCGGTGACCTAGTTTTTGACCCCAGACGACCTATGTTCGAATTTGTCTTACATATCATTAAGACAAACAGTCTGACTAGGTTTGGTGAAGATACGATCAAAATTTGACATCTACAGTGTTAATAAGGTTTTCCTAAGATTTGACCTCGTGACCTGGTTTTTGACCCTAGGTGACCCATATTTGAACTTGTCCTTAATATCATTAAGGCAAACAATCTGACAAGGTTTGGCCAAGATCCAATCAAAACCATGACATTTAGAGCTTTTACAAGATTTTTACCTAATATTTGACCTTGTGACCCAGTTTATGAACCCAGCTGACCCATGTTCATCCTTGACCCACATATCATTGAGGCAAACATTTTGACAAGGTTTGGTGAAGATCCAATTAAAACTGTGACATCTACAGTGTTAACAATGTTTTCCTAAGATTTGACCTGGTGACCTAGTTATTGACCCCAGATGACCCATATTTATATTTGACTGTTATATCATTAAAACAAACGATTTGACAAAGTTTGGTGAAGATCCAATAATAACTGTGAAATCTACAGTGTTAACATGTTTTTTCATAAGATTTGACCTAGCGACCTAGTTTTTGACCCAAGATGACCCATGTTCGAACTCGTCCAAGATATTATGAAGACAAACATTCTGACAAGGTTTCATGATCATCCAATCAAAACAGTGACTTCTAGAGTGTTCACAAGGTTTTTCAGCAATTTGCCCTAGTGACCTAATTTTACTACAGAAATTACCCATTTTCAAACTTGACCTACATATTATTAAAATAAACATTCTGACAAAGTTTCATGAAGATAAATTCAAAACAGTGATTTCTAAAGTGTTCACAAGGTTTTCCCTTATTTGGCACTGGTGACCTAGTTTTTGACCCCAAATGGCCCAATATCGAACTCGTCCGAGATTTTGTTGATATTAACGTTCTGACCCAGTTTTGCTAAAATTGAGCCAAAAATGTGGCCCCTAGTGTGTTCACAACAAAAAGTTTGACGACGCACGACGCTGGACGCCGGACGGAGAGTGATCCTAATAGCTCACTTTGTCACTTTGTGACATGTGAGCTAAAAAACAACTGTACAGAATCATATTTTTGCATGTAGAGATGAGAAAACATAAATATTAAAATTAAACCAATAGATGAATTTGAATAATTTATAATCCAAACAAAAACAACATCAAGTCATCTACATGACAACAAGGTCAGAAAAATCAGAATAAATATATCACACGGGATAATAAGTAAAGTTTATAGTGAATACCCTGACACCCGAATTATTACTTTATGACATCCATATTTCACTATAACCATGATAAAAATGAAATAATATAAAAAAAATGATAAAGCCTAGTAGGCTCGATTGAGAATATGTACATGAACAATGACGATCCATGACAATGAATTAAAAAAAGAGACCAGGAAAAATACATACAATATACTACATTGTATCCGATTCTTCTCAATAATTACATATATATAAAGTTCACTATGACTATGTACACAAGGTGAGTAGGTGACTGCTAATATTGAAAACATTTAAAGGGCAAATTAATTTTTATGAACAAATTTAGCTGCAATGCTGAAACAGTTAATTAAATACCTGCAGGTAATTCTCTAAATCTGAGATATTCCATAGAGCGTGTGGTGACTAGAGGTTTCTGTGGGTATAACAGACCATGAGCCAGCGTGTCCATTCTGACGTGGAAATTAGTGATGTATACACCCATGGCTTGCTTACCCATAGCAGACTGGTAGGTATTACGTGGGGACTGAAAGAGAACACAAACAATGCAGTCTGTAACATTTTAAAATACTTTATTGATTTATTTATCTGATGTTTAATGACCCATTTGACAGCTATGGATGGATGACATATGAAAACAAAATACAGCCAAACATGCACATAAAGGGGTCTTTACTGGAAGGAATCTTTTTGTTGAGGTGTTTTGCTAGACTTCAAAATAAACTGCAACACTTCGAAATACTGTTTCTAACTAGGTGGTCTCTATTCACAATTTTGTGTAGGCTTGACAACTTACTGATTTATAAATAAGAAGGCTACACATCAAACATACCTGGTTATGATCAGGGAATGGAATGATAGATGCACAAACACCGAGTATCATAGCTGGATGGATTTCACAATGTGTGTATGTAGAACAATACTGGATCTCCTTGTCATGTAAGTCATCCGGTGTCATAGCTAACATAATACATTCCTCTTCTAACGGATCAATGTACTCTACCACACCACTAGCAACTAAATCTTGCCAGCTATGGAAATATACAACAAGTGAAAACATGCATGAAAAATAAGACTTTATACAGCTTCTAACAATATTTCCTTGACATATAAATTAAGCAATTCTTCAATTGACTAGAAATGTTCGTACTTATCAGAGTAGATGAAAATGTTCATAAAAAAATTATCTGTCTGAAATAAAAATAAGTTTTTTTTGAGTGCTCTAATCCTAGTAAATAAATAAAATTTGATTTTTTGGTGCATAATCTTTTCTATTATAGTCATATAGTAAAACAAATTCCCTACCTACATACCCAGTGTTAAAATTTTGGATTGGAGCACTACAAACAAAACTTATCTTATTTTCAGCCTCATGTAAAATAAGGAAGACGTATTTTACTGGATTTATGGAACTGTGTTCAAGTAAATTAGGTTACTTTCTTGAAACTTCCACCTTTTAGAAAGATTAGAGTACAAAGTAATTAATAATGATAAATTGATTATTTTCATTTGGTAGGAAAAAAATTGGACTGATCAGAAAATATAGAAAAAGAGAAATAATAATAATAACTTTGATTTTATAAAATAACAGAAATTCTTGAATGATGCACTTAAAGACTGCAATTAGCAGAAATATACAAAGACACTTTTTAAACAAGACAAAAAATTTTTGGTCATTTTAAAAACAGCATTTCATGAACAAATTCTTTATTCGCCACTGGGTTTAAAGTCGCTACAACAGACAGGGACATTTTGCGACTTTTCCAGTTTGAATGCTGGAGGAAGACCCCAAGCAGAAATCTGGATAGTACAGCCAACCTGGACAGCTTTCTTACATGCGAAAATTTGTACCATGTGGGCTTCAAACTCACGACAGAGAGAGGCCGGTGATTACTAGTCAGAGACCATAACAACTCGACCACTGAGGACCCAACAGCAGATTTTTTCAACAAAAGTTTACATATAAAATCTTAAAGGAGCAATATAATCATATCATGAAATACTGTTTTTTAAAAAATCTCTATGATAGAAAACAAAATAACAATTATAATAACACAACACTATACATACAATATCGGGTCTATATAACAACCAGACACTCTAACAATACACGATCAGTCATATGAATTAATGGTAAAAATTTTATAAAAAGATACTAAAAATTTAATGAGATAAAAGTTTTGAACACTTTTTAGTTGATAATAAGAAACAAAAACATCCCTTTAATAAAAGAAATTAGCTTATTGCAAAGTTGCTTGTACAGATATATGTTTCATTTTCAAACATTTAAAAAAAATTACAACATAATCACATGACAACAAATTAGATACATTTTTTTATTTTCATCATTTCTTACCTGTAGTTGTTATATTCTCTTTGTTTCAACTGCTTGATATGACTTTGTTTGAGTAAAAGTTTTTGATTTTCTACAATCAAGAGAGGACGACAGATTCTTCCAGCATCAGTGTATATACGGATCTCTCTATCACGTATGTCACGAATCATCGACACCTGAAATGTGTAACATACTTAACAATAGACTAATAATGTTACTGGTTGGCATAGTTAAATAGACAGGTCTGAAATTAATCAATTGTCATGTTTTATAAATGTCCATTTAGAATCCACAATAGCCCAAGACCTACTAATTTAACTATTTTATTGCAGCAAATAATTTTGTATAACAAATAAATTAGTAAGGAATTACTAAGACTAATTATGAATCAAAAGAATATGTAGACCTATTGGGGTTTATATGGAGACTCCCAGCTTATAACAGTAGAGGACGAACCCAGATATATTCTTGGGTAGAACCACGGACCTTCCATAAACCTGTATATGACAGTTCACATGTATTATAAATTTAACTGGTTCCCGGTGAAGATTTGAACTCAAAGAAGTGAGGGACAAAGTGATTACTAATCAGAGACTTAAACAGCTCGACCAAGTGGCCCTCAATTTGTACAAAATCAGTTTTGGCTTAGTCAGACAGCCTGCACATCACTATGGTAAGAAATCAGGGTTAAATTTGTACACTGGTTATTTGAGGCTTATCATATGTTTATAGGATGGATGTAAGGCATGGGTCCACACAAACCTCTGATACGATGATATCCATTTCTCTTCTGAGTTTTCTAAGTGTTGTCATCAACTGTTCAGAATCTCTGTGGATACCAACCCAACAACCGTTTACAAAGATCTTTGTTGCACTAAAATTAAAAGTAGAAATTCTTACATGTCATTTAAGTATATAAAGCTATATCTGACAGTCCTATTACTGGTAGAATAATTGTTTGTATGTGATAAGAATCATAGCCAAGTACCTAAATTTAAATAAAGAATACTGAAAGCAACCTACACATTTTGATAAGCAACTGTAAATAGAAATAGAAGAGAGACAACTCAAAAATTAAAGATCAACAAAATTAAACAGTTTATTCAGACAGGTTTCCTCTTTTCTAAGGTAAATACATTGTTGCCCCTATTCCTCCTCTGACTTTCTCAAATGAATTTGCCCCCAATTATCATCCAATCTGAGGAAACCATTAACCTTAGAAAAATCACATCATGATTTCAAAACCAGACAGACTTCATCAATTCCTGAAAGAATACATACTCAGCTATTGATGATGGTGCCACTTCTTCCAAGTTTTCCATACTCCATTCTTCCAAGAATTCCAGGATGGGTGATGGTTGAGAACCGACAGAGATGTATGACATTAAAGCAAGATTCTTCACCAAGCCTACAGCTCCACCCTAAAGTATTAAACACCTCTTTACCATGAAAACAAAATTACAAACTCAGAAAAACACTCTTAATACTGTGAAATCATTAATTTTCGTTGGGTTCAATCTTCGTGGTTTTTACTAAGATGGCTATTTCGTGGGGACATAAATTTGTGGATTTTGATTTTTGAAAAGAAATGCCCAATCTCCGCATTTGAATTCGTGGGGGTTTGATTTCATGGATGAGTCGACCCACGAAATTAAATCCCCAACGAAAATTAATGATTCCACAGTATTGCACTACAAAATATTAAACATTTCATGCCCACAAATATTGATAACAGAGAAGTAGGGCTGAAAATAAAAATAAGTTTGTTTGGAGTGCTCCTACCTAATCATGAAAATCCTAGCAAATAAAATAAAATAAATGTTTTGGCATTTTTTTTACAATTGTTACAAATTGGTATATTGTGTTAAAATTCTGGGTCAGAACACTCCAACAAACTTATTTTTATTTTCAGCCTAGATATATGAACCTATCGAGTTACTATTAGGACAGAAAAAATTCTCATGTTAATGATTACCTGACCAACTCTATATTTGGGCCCTGACCCTAATGTTCCTAACAATAAATCTTATATATAACAACATTGGAGGACAAATTGTACCTCAATGGCATGATAGGTGTGTCTGAAAAAAGTTATATTTCCTAACGACCCTAATATCATGAATTCTGTTTAATGCTTCATATCATGTCTAACACATACCTCTGGTGTTTCGGCAGGACATATCATACCCCAATGTGTGTTGTGTAGCTGTCTAGGTCTGGCCAGTTTACCATCACGACCAATTGGAGAGTTCAGACGACGTAAATGTGACAATGTTGAGGCGAATGTTAATCTGTTCAACACCTAAATATTAAAACCAGATATTAAAACATGGATACAATTCATATACAGTCAAACCTAGCTAAGTAGCAACCTCTGAATAAAGGCCAGCCTGGGAATGAATGGCCGTCCTTTTAAAAGTGTCACTTTAGAACAAATTGACCTCCGAATACAATGTATGAGTCACCTGTCAATAAAGGCCACATTTTGTGATTCCTAACAGTGGCTTTGTTCACATGTTTTACAGTATATTATCTGAATGTAAAAATATAAAACTTTTGACATATTAATCTCTTTTTTTGTATTATCTTGACACTTCATATGATTTTATGCCATTAAAATGCAATTAAGAATAAACTTAAACATCTAACATGGCATTTATCATTTTCATGACATTAAAATTCTCTGTGAGACAGGTACAATGTACAATACCCATTCTTATAAAAGATAAAGTAGGGGTTCAACCTGGACCTTAGTTCAAATATTTAATTTCAAAACAACACTTCACACATAAATGTAATCACTCATTGAGTATGAAGATAAATTAGTGTTTTGTCTCATCAGTTTATGCTGGTTTTCAACAGAATGCCAACAACATTCCATGGAGTAGCTAGCTTAACCAATTTACATCAATTACCCTCCAATACTAACATAGTGCTGGACAAGTAAGTCACTACTGAATTCCACTTGGACCCAAGGCCCATATGCCTGACTAAGTACCTGTTGAGCCAAGCAGGCGGGATTAAGCAACAGAAATACCCGACATGATAGATACAAGACCCAGAATTAAAACACAAACCTGAGATACACCAGCACGGGCTTGATGAGCCTTTTTCTGATCTCCCCAGTTACCAGTAGCCAAGGAATACTTCAGACCATCTGTGATGATTCTTGTCTTAATGGCTAACTCTAGATTGAAATCTTTACCACGATCGATGAACTTTTGTGCATACATTCTCACCTCTTTCGTTAAATTTCTAAACAAACTGTGAATAAGAAATAATTTTAAACATTGAATTAAACTTGTTTTTTGTGTGATTTATTTAAGAAATCCTTCCTTTAAACAAAACACATGGCATGGCTCCTTAAAATTAGTACACCTAAATAAAACAAACCTTTTAATTCATTTTATCACATTTATTTTGATCAAATCTAAAGCACAAATTTATTTATCGTGTGTTTAAATTAGCCCATTTTAATTCTGTATACTTAAAATATTTCTAATTTGATATCTAACAGTACCAAGAAGACCAAATATAGAACTAAACAATAGAATGTAGAATTACATAGTAAACTGAGATCAAGTGAAGAACTGCATACAGAGAAGTCTTCTTTATTTCATTGTTGTGGATATTTAAAAGTAAAATGTGAATATAATGAAGTTCTTATTTGGATACCCATATTTAACAATAATTGTGATCTACCGAACGGAAACTTTTTATTTACTTTTAACTCCTTTTTATATAATATTCAACGACATTGTACATAGACACATGCTATTAAAAATATCATTTGTAAATAATGCTTAAATAGATTATTTAAGATCACACATAATTAATACCTACCCTCTAAACAAGAAAGCAAGTAATGGACCAGCCAAATCCAGTCTCTTGTTACCATAGTGATCTCTGTCATCTTCTTCTCGTCGACCTAAAGCTGCCAGCAGTAATCTGTGTACCATATAACTGAAATGTACAAATACCTGGTAATCAGTGAAATTAGTACTTCATGAACACAATGGAATAGTACAAAAATAACGTCTTGTAATATACAGCAATTGTATATAATATTATTATGAAGTTTGTTCATTATTTCTTTTGCAACACAGTATCTACAAGCCTAGAGAAAATCACACCATGAATAAAAACATGATGATTTATCAATTCATTGGGTGCTTATCATATTTTCCTATTGCTAAAATACAAACAAAAAGAAACAAACAGGGGGACCTAGAGAATTTTTTTTTAGCCGATACCCACTCTCAAACAGGGGAACTTTAAAGCTTTTATATTTTTAAGGGGGAAATTCTATGAAATTAGGGGGACTATTTGAAGATTCGCAAAAACAGGCCCTGAAAAACTCACCCAAGAAAGTATGCTTTCTTTGTTTCACAGAAGTCACTGACACCAACGTGAGGCAACATTTCCTTCTGTAAAATTTCTCTGGCATATTTGATTCTCTTTTCCTTTGTTACACCAGGCCTAGCACCACGAACACCAATAAAATTTAAGGCCACATTCTGTTCTTGAATGACAAAGGCTTCATCAAGAGAAGGCTTTACCTGTAAGTTATTATAAATAGACACAAACTTCATTGTATGTAAATATTTTCATTTAAAAGAAAAGGTCTTAGGCTATACATCATCAGCCCTTCACTGCTGTATGTCTTTATTTTGTTTGACTTTTAAGCTCCTTTCCAAAAGTCAAGTCGTATGAGGCAGACAGTTCACTTAACCTTTGTTCCTGGGAAGAACCAGTACAGTACAAGACTCAAATCCTCCATAAGCAACTGCCTACTTTCGAACATAAAGAGACATGGTCGGTAGCTGTTCTCGAACCCAAAACCCTCTAGCAGTGAGAGGTAACAGTGATTTGAAGTCAGCGACCTTAACCACTTGACAACAAAGGCGGGTCTTCACTGCTGTAACTTTGTATCCTAAATTCCACTTGTAAAACAGCTGTCCATCTAGCTTCTGGAAGGTATGCAGTCTACTCAGGTAAAAGATAATTTTTAACCTAAACTGTTTTTCAAGAAAAATACAATTCTACTGAAGTGCTTCTTTTTATGAATTAAGGGTAAATCTATATACTTTTCAGACTGGTGAATCAGTCCCCCCAAAAAATCATTGACTTACCATTTCCATCATTTCGGGATCATCAAAGTCATAGATGATATGTTCAAGGATATCTCTATCAGACACAAAACCTAAAGCTCTGAATACTACAATGATAGGTATCTCCTGTTTAATGTATGGTAAAATAGCAATAATTCTCTGTCCTATGGCTCCCTTCTTGGCTCCCTAAAAAACACACAAAAAAGAATTTAATGAAGATACTTATATTGATGACATTCAGTGTTATATAAATGTTGCATATATATTAAGTCCTTCAAATTTAAAAGCAGTGTTCAGATTTTTTGTACTCATTTAAGATTGAACGAGATGTGTTTCCCTGTTTTGAAACATGATGCCCCCTCTGGGTTACCTTGACCTTAACATGCACAGGTCCTGTAGAGGTTGTCATGAGGAACCAACATGTGAAGTTTGACAACTACAGGTGGAAGCATTTTGATGTTATAGCAGGGCTTTTTTTCATAGGTTGGGGAAGGGGCATTTTCTTTAAATTTGGGGAAAAATAACCCATAATTTTAGCAAAAGGGGAAGAAAAAACTTGATGTAAATTGAATTTTTGGGGAAAACTGCATGATTTTGAAGAATTTTCCTGAGGGGAAGACGCCTATTAACGGCCCCTGCTAAACAGGGAAAAAAAGCCCTGTATAGGCAATGTTCAAGTTTGGTACATACAGACAGACATGGCAAAAACGATACACCCCCATTCTTTCGATGCTGGAGGGGGGCATAAAACATGTCCAAATGTTAGCCATTACACTCATCAGGGATATGAAGAGAACAGACACTTTAAAGGAGGAAAATATATGAACAGTAAAAACATCATTTTTGAGTAGATCTAGACTGGTTCTGGATACTTTTGTCAAAATATATTAAATTTAATGGAGGAAATCTTAATCAAGGGAGATAAATCACATCCCTGATTAATCTATTTTGGATATTCTCACACCATCATTCCATTTGAACAAACACAGTCAACATGAAGAGTCCAGTAATAGCTCATTTAATTTCACAAACACAGCAAACCAAAATTTGATAGGAATCATATTCAATATTCAAATAAAATGTGCTTTATTCATGTTACCTGGCCTCCTCTAGCCATCATGTTCACCCATAATGTACTTGTAGGACGAGATGAATGTTCTAAACAAGATCTAATCTCTGTCTTAAAGGCGTACTTTGAATCTTTCTGTCTGAACACATACACTGTTAGAAAATAACACATTGAATAAGAACAAAATAAAGATATTTTTGTTGGCACAGATTCAAGTAAAACACCAGATGAAACACTGCAATTTAAGTGCTGTGAAGTTAAGAAAGCACTTCTCTTTAATTGTTTAAGTTTTATTTTGCTTTAAACATGCAAATGAACATTTGTTGAAGAAATAATCTACTAACTAGTAATTTTTTACATGTTAGAAGTCACTTTTAAGTATTAAAGGTACATTTTTCATAAAACTTTCAACAAGGTATGAACATTTAGGGTCATATGGCGACTTGCGCTTTAACTGCCGAGAAAGACCCCAGGTGTGCACACGGGACAGGTAGAGACAACGACTTGACTTATGTTAGCAGTAAGCTTGACAGCATTCTCAGATTTTATGATCCGAGTTGGATTTGAACTAAGGGCAAATGATTACTATTCAGAGTATATTATTAATAATCAAGTAAGGCATATATGTCATCAACTTACCAGTATTTGTAGCCATCTTCTCCTGGGCAATCAGCACTTTTTCTGATCCATTGATAATGAAATACCCACCAGGATCAAGAGGGCATTCATTCAATTCTGTCAAGTCACGATCTGTCATACCACTTAGTAGACAGTACGTAGACCGGAGCATGATGGGTATTTTACCAATAAATGTCTTCTGATGTTGTGTCTCTATAGGATCTTCATCAGGCTTTACAACTGTTTTAATGATATCTACATATAAAGGGGCCGAGTACCTGTAATGACAGATGGCAGAAGAATATTGTTCGGCTCATTTTTATGATTGTGGTTAAGGGACTGGGTCCCTTGAGAAGGAAAATATTCAGAAATGCAGTAAAACCTCACTTTGTGACCACCTCGTTGACAAGGCCACCTCATCATAACGACCACTTCAATTCGAACAAGTTCTCAATTTTTCGGGCCCAATTCAACTTGATAATGACACTACCTTAATACTGATTTCTTTTTGCCAGCGATTGACTGATTATTGAGTTTTTTCTCAGTCTTCACAAAAAAAAAACATTTTTAAGCACCAGACATTCAGTCCAGTGTAAATGCAAACTTTAACAGACCAAATGAATTTTTAGTGGACCAAAAAGGGTACGTATGATATTTTATATCATATAACTTTGGCTAACGAACATGTTTTTGGTGAGTGATTAAAATATTTCACATTTTTCTCTAAACAGCAAAATTATTACTGAAAAATTTACTGGACTGTCAGACCACTGATTTTTTCAAATTTACTGGACCGATGGACATTTTGGTGGACTCGGTCCAAGGTCCGGAGGAAAATGCGAAGACTCTTCTGTACTTAAAAATATATTAATGAGGATGTGCTAGCTCTAAAGAACAAATTAATTCGGCTATATCTAACATATTGAATGTAGTAAGATTCAGTTTTGGCTTATAGGTACAACATTCACTTACGTTAAATTTCTGAGTCTGGCTTCATTAGGCATCATAGGACTTGGTGCTCCATCTTTTTCCCAATGTGTAGGCTTAGATAAATAAATCTGCTCAAACTTGAGTAAATATTGGGTCTGAAATGGTAATAAAATAATGGTTTATACAACTTTACATCCCACCAATATATTGACATGTAATCTTAAACATTTTCCTTAATCATCAAACAAAACAATCAAAATTCAAATGTTAAACTATCTGACCAAACAACTTTCACTTGTAACTTGAAAAATAGAATTGAGAATTAAACAGAATCAAATATTCAGTTCATTCAGTTTTTGAATTAGTGGGTTGCCCCTGCCCAAATGGATTTTGCTCCTACTTTAAGTCTTTAGGGGGACAACCTTGTTTTAGAGAGTTTCCTTCATAAAGTATATAGTCGGGCAACCTGTTGCAAATAATTATTTAAAGACTTGTTCAATCAAACATAAAAGATTAATCTACCGGTGTTTCAACGACACCAGCTTTGTGCTGAGCTTCAGCGACAAGTTCTATCTGTGGTGTGTCCTCCACAATTCTCTGTACAGACATCTGAATAAACTCATCAAATGAATCAAGCTGCTGACGAACAAGACCTTTCTCATCAAAGTATGCGCTGATAACAATCCAGCAGGCTTCTTGCCAGAGGTCAGTGGTGATCTCATCACTGTCATCTTCAGCCTCGAACATCTCTGAAATACAGAAATATTAGTACTGATTTATAATAGTGCATTTGAAAGACAAAAAGCTATACATAGTTCCCACATCTACAATATTTACCTCCCTTGGCGTCCATCTTGCTAACTGACGTCTTGTGAATATGATGGCTTGATCTAGTTAACATCCAATAAGATACATATTATAGTTATACAGTCAATCAATACAAGTAGAGAATTGAAACTTATCAATTGAAGTATCGCTTCTGTTACAAGACCAATGATAGAATAAAGGTACATAACAAAAGAAATTTATAAGCCTTACAACCCCCTAAAATACTTGTCAACCTACGTACGATGCAACAGAGTACAAATTTATGTGTCTAAATAATTATTATTACTACAATTATTCAATATCTACATTGAATTTGTAAATAAAATATTTATTATAGTTTATATTTTAAGAATACCAAAATAGCTTGGGTTTGGTCAAATGATAAAACTGTAATGCCATATCACTCAGAACATCACTCGACTTTTAAATCTCTGATGATGTTAAATTATGGCCATGATAATCAGTAAATCACTAATGATTGCTTGCCATTGCCACAGAACTTATTATGATAGAAGAAAATTTCCAGTTCAAACCTTTGTCGATTATGTTTTATTTATTTAACTAACATGGGATGGGATATACTGCATTCATAAAAGTAGCACAATTGGTAGAACTGATTTAACTCGATTTCGTAGATGATTATCACGAATTACAAATAAATAAATGAACAATAAACAGTTGTCCGAATTTAAGTAACTGTCCAAATATGTGCGACTCATCAAAACAAATGTATGAAAATCTTACATAAAAGTTACCAGCATGTAGTTTTTTTACAAAAATCAATTTACTAAATAATTATAATGTAATCAAACATATTCATCATCTAATATATTGGTCATGACTTAAATAGAAAGTCTATTAAATTTGCTGACAAACTGAAAGCAAAGGAACATTACGAAGTTATGCATTTCTGTGAATACAGACCTTCATCTTGACCGTACATCATTTTGATGGTTAGAGAAAAATTTCGGACGATAGATAAAGTATTTTCTTCACGAATTTAGTACAGTGATTTAACGATGTCAGTGGATATTCACAGCCGGTCTAAGATTCGAATTTCCGCGTCGCCATTTTCGACGCGAATGCTCTTCATTTAGGAGATAACATTATGGATAATTGTGCAAGGGAGATAATTCCGTGTTTTCATGCAGACTGTCAAACGCGAGAATGTTGTAATTTTAAACAGTGAATTTGGATTGTTTGTGTCATTTATTGAAATGGAAGTATTTCAGACAGATAACCATTACATTATACTTGATGGTGACTTTAGTCTGTGGTGTAGCAGAAAACATGGAATTTTAGAGCCAAGACCAGGTAACACTCCCACTTCTCTTGAAAGTTCTAGTTATCTACTCAACAGACTTGGTGCCAGTTTCATCTGATTCAATTTGTTCAACTTTTTAAAGTAGTGCACTTGTTTTGATTTTGAAAATGCTCTGAATTATACATTTCGGTGTAGTCATTTTGCTGACAAAATTTATTAAATTCAGAAACCATATAATATAGACTTATTATAGATCATTAATTAATAGCTTGTCCTGCCAGACTGCCTGTAAGTTTATGACTGCTAGAGATGTCTCTGACTCTTTTTATATCCTATATGACCTTTATTTGTGACAAGTGACTATCTGCCATGTAAATCAGTTGAGTTGGCAGTAACAATTGGTTACCCAAGTGACTTGAACTGAACAAAAACTGAAATGGCACTGGACGCACCATGTTTAACTTTAAGATATTAGTTTATAACTGGTTCAGTCACATCAGTGCCTAAATCCGCAAAGTTACAATGTTTTTTTTTACAGATAATTACGGGAAAATTAGTCGCATTAGCATGAAATTTAGAATAATAAATAATTTTTGGCTTTTCATGAACATTCTTCTTAATTCTTGAAATTGTATGTGTACTGCTGAACATTTTCATTGTGAAACGTTTCGTCGAAATAGGCCAGTAAATGGTATTAAAATCGCCCTACAAACTTGAAAGTACATATTCGGACATTGTTTTAAGGTTATCCGAGTACAAAAAATGAAACTGAGAAAGACATTATTTCCAGCATTACAGCCAAAATCTTACCTGCAAAAATTTATTTGGGTCTCTCATTGGTTTAAATTATATTTTCAGTTATACTTACATGTTCCAGCTGCCTATCAATTTATAAATAACTGCCATAAGTAATGGATCAATTAAATTGCCTTTTATATCAACCAATGTAATATCTTGTTGCCATCTCTAATTAAAATCAAATACAATTGTAAGTGAACTCCCCACAAAAAAAATCAGACTGTGTGTTTCAATACAGGGGGTTTTCACCTTCTATAGTATAACAGAGGCCTATAAAAGGCCCCTTCCCAATTGAAAATTTCTTTAAAATCATTCAATTTTTCAAAAATCCAAACTTAAACCAGCTTTTTTATTTCCCAATCAGCAATTTTAAGTTTAACGATTACAGATTAGGCTAAGGCCTAGCTCTTCCCATTGAAGAGAGAAAAACCCCTGCAGTATTCAAATGGGACCTCCTGCATCTCAATTTGACATGCAAGCGCAGTGTGACGTCATCCCCACTTCACTATATGTATTTAATTTTAGTGATGCGGATATTTGAAGGTAATTTTCTGCTGTTCAAACTTACATCTATATAGACATTGTGTTCTTTCTAACTTCCTACTGAAACAATTGTTTGGGTGTGACAGATTTTTACTGTGTCCAAATAGGTAGGTACTGTCTGGATTCAGGCCTTAAACCAGTAGTCATTGGTGGAAAATGCTGCCTTCAACTGATTGTATATAGCTTGATTTAATTGTTGAATCAATTTTGTCATAAAACATACAGTTATTTTGCATCACAAATAAGACCATTTGTTAATAATGTGTTTACAAGCCAGATCCAGAAACTGTACACAGTTTTTGTTTCTCCAGCTGACTAGACTGTAACAGGGATAGGATCCGATACAAGTTTTCTTTTGGGCGTCATCACACACTGGCTAGTGCTAGGATTGCCAGTCTGAATATAGTGATGAAATTGGCCAACCATGGAGGTGAATCAATATGGCCAGAAGTTTTGTGTACATGCAATGTAAAAAAATGGCTTTTATAATATTGAAGGGCAAGTTATATAGCAATTCTGAGGATTCCTTGTTCTATGGTTTTAGCTTATCTTGTCATTAAAATCATTGTTCTTTGTCTCATATAATTAGGTAATCCGATAAAATCACATTCACTGTATTCATGACATTTGAACAAAAATTTGCCATGTGCTGTATATTTCTTATTTTCTACATTTGGTTATGTATTGATAAAAGAGATACTAAATAGCTTTTGAGTGATAATTATTTCTAATTTTGAATCTAGGAGAATGACTGACATGAATTTTAATTCTTAAATAAAAAAAGTGACGGTTACATTTTGAAAAATGCGCATGTGCCCCATTATAATATGGAGCAAATAATATATTAAATTAATCAATAATTAACATGAATTATGAATGTTTACTTCTTGTTAATATTTACTGTTAATAGTTATTGATAATTGATGGATCAGCCCTTTTTATGGTTTTGGGAATGATGGATCAGCCCTTTTTACCGTTTTTGGAACTGCATGGTATCAGTTAAATAAAAGTGAAACTTCTTTTAAATGGCAAAAATATATTTTTGTTACTTCAGGAACAGTGGCCTTTGGATTCATGTAGAGATAGTTTTTAATTTTATTCAGTTCACAAAATCAAAGAACTGAAAGCCCTGAAATCCTTTACATTAATTATCAAGTGAACGAATAGTGGCGGAATACATCATTTATAAGCATCTGTGAAGAATAATGAAAAAATATGTCTTCTTGTGTTATCTTTTCAATGATCGTTTTATGGTTCATAAAACATTGTCTTCAATCAAGAAGTTCTTTCTCCTCGTCTACTGTAAGGTTAATAGATTATAACAACTTGTCTTTATTTTGTCACTTTTGATCAAAATGATTGTTTTGTTAGGAAGTAAGATGGCATAAACATTGTTGACAATATTTTTTAGCTCACATGTCACAAAGTGACAAAGTGAGCTATTAGGATCACTCTCCGTCGTGCGTCGTCAAACTTTATGTTGTGACCACACTAGGGGCCACATTTTTGGCTCAATTTTAGCAAAACTGGGTCAGAACGTTAATATCAACAAAATCTCGGACGAGTTCGATATTGGGCCATTTGGGGTAAAAAACTAGGTCACCAGGGCCAAATAAGGGAAAACCTTGTGAACACTTTAGAAATCACTGTTTTGAATTTATCTTCATGAAACTTTGTCAGAATGTTTATTTTAATAATATGTAGGTCAAGTTTGAAAATGGGTAATTTCTGTACTAAAATTAGGTCACTAGGGCAAATTGCTGGAAAACCTTGTGAACACTCTAGAAGTCACTGTTTTGATTGGATGATCATGAAACCTTGTCAGAATGTTTGTCTTTATAATATCTTGGACGAGTTCGAACATGGGTCATCTTGGGTCAAAAACTAGTTCGCTAGGTCAAATCTTATGAAAAACCATGTTAACACTGTAGATTTCACAGTTATTATTGGATCTTCACCAAACTTTGTCAAATCGTTTGTTTTAATGATATAACGGTCAAGTATAAATATGGGTCATCTGGGGTCAATAACTAGGTCACCAGGTCAAATCTTAGGAAAACTTTGTTAACACTGTAGATGTCACAGTTTTAATTGGATCTTCACCAAACCTTGTCAAAATGTTTGCCTCAATGATATGTGGGTCAAGGATGAACATGGGTCAGCCGGGTTCAAAAACTGGGTCACAAGGTCAAATCTTAGGTAAAAATCTTGTAAAAGCTCTAAATGTCATGGTTTTGATTGGATCTTGGCCAAACCTTGTCAGATTGTTTGTCTTAATGATATTAAGGACAAGTTCAAATATGGGTCACCTAGGGTCAATAACTAGGTCACAAGGTCAAATCTTAGGAAAACCTTATTAACACTGTAGATGTCAAATTTTGATCGTATCTTCACCAAACCTAGTCAGACTGTTTGTCTTAATGATATGTAAGACAAATTCGAACATAGGTCGTCTGGGGTCAAAAACTAGGTCACCGGTTCAAAACAATGTTTTAATGAGTGAACAGTGATTGTCATGTGAGCGATATAGGGCCATCTTGACCCTCTTGTTTAAACTTTAGTTCCAAGTTGAAGGACAAGGTTGTCCATTGAGTTTTGTCATTTAGTCATCATGTCCACTTATTCAACAATAATTGTGTTAATTAAATATTTGGTAGTGATGGGAGGGTATCAACAAAGTTTGTGAATTAATATTGTATGTCTTAAAAATTAAAATAAATCCTGTGTGTGGAGGGACTTTTTCAGGGAGACATAATGCAGACCTCCTTGTTGTCTATGACTGCTTTTCGCTAGCTACAGAGCACTAGGGTGAAAAAGGTGCCAAGGGAAACCCTTACATAATTATAGTTATTATATATAGATTATAGAGAGAGCTCTACCTCTTTACATAGCTTTAACCGATAATTTATATAATCCTTGACCAATCAAAGAAATAATTCAGCTAACTTTTAATTTAAAACTGTAAAATAAATAATGTTTTAGTGATACATAATGTATTTATAGCACTAAGTTGTCCGTAAAATTTACAAATCAAATGTTATTATTGCTTTTAAATACAAGATTACAATCTGGGACACTTTCATATCGGCATGTACAAACATGTGTACATGTCTCATTTGAATTTTTATTAATATATATTTTTAATGACAAATAAATATTTGGTTTTCGATATTCAAATTATGATATACTTCCATCAATACTTGGTCAATTCTTTTCTGAAACAAAATTTCCAAACTGAAAAAATATTCAAAAAGTTTTGCCATTCTTAATTCTGACCCAGTATTTCTGGGGTACGTTGTAAGTGTAAAATTGTATTAAGTTTATCTTTTGGGCCTATATGTAAGTTTAGCTAATATAATTATTGTTAAATGTAAAGACAGTATATAAAAGTTAAGTAATACATTTTTCCACGATTTTTTAATGTGAATAAATGCATGGCTGAGGTGTAAATCACTTGATATACAGTGAACAATAAAGCCTGTGGCAATAAATTGACTGCTCGTAAAAAAGTGCAATGAAAAGAATTGGTTGAGTGGTAAAGGTTGCTGACTTCAAATCACTAACCCTTCATTGATAAAGGGTTGTGGTTTGAGCCCTGCTGTACTGACCATATGTCTACTTACGTGAGAAAGTAGGAAGTTGCTTACGAAGGATGGGAGTCTTGTACTGGTTCTTCCCAGCAAAGATGGTTAAGTGAACTGTCTGCCTGATACGACTCTGACTGTTGAAAAGGGGTGTAAAACTCAAACAAACAAATCTGATTTAATATATTAAAAGTACGGTAAATCAAATAAAAAGTTGAGTGTTGTGAAAAGTGGAGGAAGAAATTAAAAAAATAATTTAAATCCTTTTTTATAAACATTGATTTCCCATAAAAACAAACAACCATGTTAATATCATTGTTAGATAAAGACACTTTTATCTTTGCTTGCGGCAGCTGTGATGTATATATACATAAAAATGTCTTAGCAGTAAAATAATTGTAAATTTACACTATTCAAATGGTTCTAAATATATATATTATATAACTTACATGCATACACCCTAAGAATGACTGATTAATGATTCAATTAAATCAATACTTTTTTATTATTTATTATTCACAGCATGCTGTGTGCCTTCATTAATCATTACTGATCTAGCACAGATAGTACAATTTATATGGTTCTTGGTAAACAACATATAAAGACAAGAGTCAGGTGTATTGTTTATCCAATTACTAAAGAAGTGACATTGATAACCAGCATCTTGCCCGTGATAAAATTATTCCCCCCCCCCCCCCGGGCCTCCAAAATAAAATATATATTTCCTCTATTTGCATTCTGAATATTCCCCAAATTTGCCTCCTTTGTATATTTTTTTCCCTTTCACAAGGGCCCAGCGTCTTGCCCTTTTCCTAAAAAAAACCTGAAATTGAATTCTGGCCAGTATCACTTTGCCTTTCCGGTCTCCATTTGGGATACCTTGGCTGATTGCTGCATATCTCCATCTTATCACAGATGTACTTTATACATACCATGATAATTCCCACTTTCTGAGCACTACATGGCCCCTGGATTCCTGAAAATGTAGAGAGAGAGAGAGAGAGAGAGAGAGAGAGAGAGAGAGAGAGGGAGAGAAGACTGTAGTACAGGAGATACTGATGCAACAATCTGACAAATTTGGTCAAGTTACAATGTACCCCAAACACGATATATTTTTTAAAATCACTTTGACAGTTTTATCAACCTTCCCCCCCCCCCTCTCCCCATAGCTTGATCATGAGACTTCCTCAATATAAACATTGATTCATTGGTCCCAGATATGATCTTTATAATGTTAGGATTTTACTATGGTTGGATCTATTATTATTTCAGGTGATAAACTATGTTCAGCATGGAATCCAGTGTGTATTGGTCTTGTGTATGGTGTCATTGGGAAGATCAAAATCCATCCAGGTAAAGTACCTTAATTTTCTCACAGAATAGATCAAGAAAAAGACCTGTTTCTTACTTTTCTTTTCGTCCATTGTATTCTGTCTCAGTTTTTTTTCTGGACATTACATTTATATAATTCATTTCACAATGTGACACTGTGTGAAAAACAATTACTTGTTCAAGACAACAAGCATGTGGCTTAATTATGTTGCTGACAGTTTGTGTTTGCACTAAACATACTGTCTAGTCTTGTTTCCAGAAAATGCAATTACATTCTGTAGGTTAATGTATTAATTGCACTAAATTTCTGCATATATATGTAATGGTCAGTTATAATTTAATGGAGTCGATAGTTTCCACAAGTATACCTTAATTACATGTACTGTTTGCTTGCTTGAATTTCTACTTCTGATATACCAAGGCATTCTGGAAACATGACTGGATATTTGGTCTAGTGATTCTTTCAAGTCCTTATACTGCTGTAAGTTCGAATCCTACCCAGGCCCAATTTTCACATGTGAGGAACCTCTGAGGAAGCTGTGTCCAGTTTGCTTACAGAAGGTTGGTGGTTCTACCATAGTATACAACTAAGGTCTTCCTCCACTGTTAAGGCTGGCTAAGTTGTGATAGGACCATAGTTGTTGGTATGACATTCAACCACAGAGGCTCTGCCAAGATCACCAGACCAAATAAGTCAATGACAGTAAATCTGAATTGTTATACGGTTATACCCCATCAAACAAAGTTTTAAAGGGGGTATATCGGAGTCACTCTGTCGGTCGGTCGGTTGATCCGTCCGTTCGTCCGTCCGCATAAAGTTTGTGGAGCGAACTACTTCCACATTTTTTATTTAAGCTGTGCAATGAACTTGAAATATGTTATCACCATGAAGTGTAGATGTGCAAGAGACAATTTTCATGCCCAGCGATTCACTCAAAGTTATGTCCCCCTGAATTTAGCCATATAGTGTACTAGTGTAGTATTTAAGTGTCAAAGCGGCGGCAGGGGTATTAGTCACCTCTGCGAAGCTCTAGTTGTATTTGTTACAATTCAGGGTCACCTGTATGCCAATATTAATTTGATATGAAAAAAACAAACAAACAAAAAATTAATTTTTTGTTGTTTTTATGAAAAATCTTCAAAATAATTATTACAGAACATTCACACTATTCACATTTTTCCTGACCAACCAAAGGTTTACCACTCAGATCTGTCAGACTGGCTCTTATCTGAATTTCTGTATATCTTGATTGCATTTTGCTTATGATGCTCAAAATTCTGTATTGTAAAATTTGTATAATCATTATGATCTGTATATTTAATGTCAATCTTTAAAAGCGTAGTTTACCTTAATTTGCAACAATATTGATGGTTATGATTGTGTCAGTAGTAATCACATTACAAGTGTGGATGAATATTGATGAATCAACCGTATCAGCTAGTATATAGTTCATATAAATCACATACAATAAGGTTATGAATTAGGAACGTAATGTAATCCCCAGGGTCTGATTGTCATTCTTTGAGTTTTTCTATAGAAGAGAATGATCTAGCATCAGGGTGTCCCTGATGTGCCTGACCGGCCGACATGTTCAATAATAAAGTTCTTTTTATGGGATAAATCAGAAATGATTCAATAAGTCAAAGACTCAATTGTTTTTTATGTCCCAACAGAGAATCATACTAGTCTAAGGTAAAACTTGGTAGTAAAGACAAAAAATGTGTTTGTTTCTGGTTGCATGCTCATTAGAAAATTAAAGGTTGGTAGGTAAGTATGGAATCTTTTGGGCAGAATTTTTTTCTGCTTTTGAAAGAATGCGCAAAGATAAAAAAAATCATACAGTGGATGCTCTGTTTTTCAGGCCTAATAAAATGTCCATGGGCATTATTTGGATAATCAGAAACTAACATTTTTTTACACCTTACTGTTGCAAAAGATTTTTCTCAAGAAGCCACAAGCTTTACATAGCAGTGCCTGCAGCAGTAGACAAGGGACTTGGCCCCCAAAACATGAACTAGGTACCAAATTATGCTTCAGACTCAACAGTAAGCATCCTGATTGACAATTCAGACAGAAATTTGATAAATCTTATTACAATTAAGCTGCACTTAATAAGGTTTGGTGCCCGTGTTCTTTTATTTACAAAGGAACTACCCTGCAGACAAAACTTATGAATTAATGTCAAATATTAGTTTGGTACCCGGCTTCTGAATACGCTTGAAACTATGAAATGGGATATTAGTTTTCTATCTGAGTTTGGTACCCGGGCTCTGAATACGCTTGAAACTTTGAAATGGGATATTAGTTTTCAATCTGAGTTTGGTACCCGGCTTCTGAATACGCTTGAAACTATGAAATGGGATATTAGTTTTCAATCTGAGTTTGGTACCCGGACTCTGAATACGCTTGAAACTAAGAAATGGGATATTTAAGTTTTCAATCTGAGTTTGGTACCCGGTCTCTGAATTTAATACGCTTGAAACTAAGAAATGGGATAGTAGTTGTCAATTTGAGTTTGGTA
This sequence comes from Lutraria lutraria, assembly GCA_964023205.1. Lineage (NCBI taxonomy): Eukaryota > Metazoa > Mollusca > Bivalvia > Venerida > Mactridae > Lutraria > Lutraria lutraria. Next base: position 19,587,839 of record OZ026841.1, read on the forward strand.
CCCGGGCTCTGAATACGCTTGAAACTATGAAATGGGATATTAGTTTTCAATTTGAGTTTGGTACCTGCAGGGTTCTCAGTAAGTTTATGGCCAACACTAGTGTGGCCAAATAGCCAGACTGACAGGCCCATTGGGGAGGGGTCCTGAGGCATTTTTCCAGCAATATTTTTTAATTTTTGAGATTTCTAACCTGCCCAAACTCGTTTCTAAGTGGCTAAATTGGCCTGTGGCTGGTTGTTATTGAGAATCCTTACCTGGTCTCTGCAGTTTTAAATGCAACGTAAGATACATAATATAAAAAGCCACCGCTAATACCATTCTATGGGTTTGGATACTGACTGCAGTTAATGTATATATATATATATCTGTAAGATATACTGGTATAACCCCCCCAAAAAAACAGACAGACACTTACAATTGACTTCTCTACCGGAGGTGTGAAAAGATGAATGTCTATTGAATGGACTGTTAACTTATTTATCAACTGCTGTAATAATGTAAAGCATCTCTCTTGTGATTTATTGTTAAGTGGCTATCCAGTTAATCTTATATAAATGTATGTACAACAATGTATAGTACTTATAATCTTAGAATATGTGTCTGATGTACTGGCTTTTCCTTTTTTGTAATTTGTCAGAAATTTCTAAGAATTGTTACAGTAGTTTATGCAAATATTTGTTTCTCGTTATACATGTAAGTCTTGTACATGGTCTTTTCCTCAACCCAAACATTTTGGGGAACTTAAGTTCTTTTAACATGATTTTTTTCTAATTCATATTAATTGATTGGTAGTAATAAAGCTCATAGATAGCTTTTAGTGAATATTTTTATGGTCATATTCCCTCAATTCAGAGTGTATGGAGATATATCATTGAATCTAGACACTGTTTGGATTTCAAGCTAACAACATCTGAGTTGCCATGGCTCACGGGAGGCTGGGATTTGAGGTTGTAAAACTTCTGAGATCAGTCGGTCTTCAAGCTCAATGATTATATTTCTAAGTTATTTACTATAAACAATGATGACATTTTGCTACATTAATCGAAAACTTTAGAAACAAGAGAAGACTGGATAAAAACAACAACATGGTTTCAAACAACAATGAACTCAAATTTCAATTTGTCACACCAACATAATAATTATGGTATAACTATAATCTAGCAATATTAAGTCTTCTAAAGGCATGCTTTTATTTTTATAATATGACTAGGGCTGTGGCGAGTATCCGAGTGCTCGGGTAATCACAAATCAAATTGAAAAATCGAGTATGAATGATCCTCATTACTGAGATTCGAGGTTCGCGATTTTGTTTTTTATTGTGTATTATTTGTTCTTAAAGTCGTTTTTCATCATGGACTTGTATGCCAAGAGGTCCAATCGGATCTTTAGATATTGGCTTCAACCAGAAAATGATGCTGGTAAATCCATTTATTGGATTGGATTGGATCGCCACTTACCCAACGATCCACACAGCCCTAGAAATTACTTGTATTTAGTCATTAATAAACAAGTTGAAAATATCAATTATTTACTTATTTTCCTAATTTACATGATGTTGTGCAGTAATCATAAAAAATAAGGATGTTTCGTCAGTGTCATTACAAAACAAGTCTTGATATAATAACCATTTTGCTGGTGAGAGTTTTCTTTAAACATAATGTATGTAACAGTATTTCACTCAGAATTAGATATAATTGCACACATAGCTTGACTTGACAAATAGAATGCAGAATGTTGACATTTATTACACATGCAACTACAAACATATAAAACTCAATGTATGATGATCGTTGTTGCTTGTGCTGGAAAATGTTCTGTATGTAAAACATATGTTTTTATGTGTATTATGTACGTACAACAATTGTTTGGGAGTTGAATGATTTCTAAAACTTAAAAAATTCACCATTAACTGACATTATTGACAATTAGATCATAATAAGTTTGGTGCTAGTATCTATTGAGATTTATGGTGATCCTACCTGTTACTCAATATCATTACTGGTCAAAGAACAACAGAAATGGTGGAGGTCAAAATATGAAGGGACAATTATTCTTGCATACTGAATAGTTCATGAAGTACAAATAACTATTTCACAACACTCTTCATTGGGATGAGGTCTTTAAGTAGCCTGTTGATTTTGGGAAGAATTAATGCTAAATTTGCTGATTTTGGAAATAAAATAGCTGGTGTTAGTTTGGATTTTTGGGAAAACCGCATGATTTTAAAGAAATTTTCAATTGGGAAAAGGCCTATAATTAGGCCTCTGTTATAGAAGGTGAAATATCACTGGAAGTGATTTATTCAAACATTAAATTTAACAGTACTGTTGATTACAGTAGTGGGTTACAGTAGTTGGATCAAAAGTTCAGGTCATGCAAGTGTCATACTTTTTTTTTGCAATGGCATATGCCATTGGTATATTAACCTATATTTTATCAAAAACTTGTTCTACATGTTCAGGAGTACTAGAATTTGTATTAGTTTCCAGGCCTTTTTAGTGCTTTTGGGGTCTAAGGTATTCTCCCCTGTTCCCCAGTTAATAAGGTATATAATTTTCCCACTGAGAGAACAATTTCCCCATAATTGGAAAAATATTAGTGTTTCATGATGTAAATTTCCCCATCAAAGGGACCTGAATTCCCTAGCTGTTCCCAAAATGATAAAAAGGGCTGGTTTCTATAGGCCCGGCCATATTTATTTTGTGTACCCCTTTGAATGGAAAACATTAATTTTTCTTAACTTAGTTCTTACATATTTCATGGATAGTTCATGAAGTATGAAATAATTATTTGACAGGGATGATCAACGTCTATAAATCAAGGGCTCACCGCAACAGTGTCGTAACTCATATTAAAATAAGAACAAGTTATGACAGGGTTGCGTTGAGACCTCAAAATGTTATATAACTTAAGATATATTGGTTTTCAAAAACATTTCTGTTTCATAATAGATATATACAGTATACAGTCATGTTCTTAAAGTACCAGCCAGTATACAAAATGTAGCAAATTTAGAATCAATTCTGCATAAACAAAGTTCTGTGTTCGATCTGATGTTATAAATATCTTATAAATGTCATTCATATACAAGAGTACATTGCAGTTGGCTTATATTATTAACACAATTTTGGCCCTGACACTAAAAGGAGACGAAGAACAGAGACCATAAAACTGCAGTAATTAATCCATTAAACACCCCGATCTGTTGGATGTAATTTATAGACAATCATACTTCCTCAGGGGAAGCTAACTGAGGATATACGACAGACAAAATTTCGATTTTCAAGTGTTCAGCATTTGAGCTGGCATTGAACAAATACAGCTAGCTAGCTAGTTTACTGTTATTGCAGATTCGAGTACATTTGAGGATTCCGGCAACAATACGAGATGAGTCTATTGGAATTCTTGGGTTACATTTTTATTGTTATTTTTCACGACTAGGCTTACACGTAATATGAATTGGTCAATAAAAATGAAGCTAAATCTCTGAGCTATAAATTGTTTCTTTGGCGTATTCTTATAGGGAGAATATCTTCTCGGTGGTATGTCATGAATTGTTTTAATATCATAATATTTCTATCAATAGGTACCACACTCAATTCTTGGCAAGACATACTTCAATGTGAATTTTTAATATATAAATAAAAAAAATACATTTGCAATGAAAACTAGACCTATTTTAATTTGGTTGCGACGTTTTAATCAATATGCAATCTGAGTCTAACTAGCACTTAATAAATTGTGTTAAATGAAATGTTTTCAAGTGTATCTTTCCTGTCTCAGCCTTGCATGGTTCGAAATAAAAAAATATTTGAAAAAAAAAATCCCTTTTATACCTTCTTAAATTACCTACCCAAATTTTTTAACTAAGTTTTGAGTAGTGTTTAAGGGCAAACAGAGAAATTTACATTCAGGCCTTACTCAGAGTATAATCCACACAGCATTTTGTCAATACATGTATATCATTGAATTAGTTCATCAAAGTATACCTAGTATATGCAATACTAACTCACCATGGTGTAATTCGAGGGCTCAGCGCAATACTGTTGTAACTTGTTCTTATTTCCATATGAGTTACGACACTGTTGCGTTGAACCCTCGGTATGTCATATCAGATGTTTTTGTCACATTGACAATAATATATGTTCAATGATCAAATTATTTTGTTCTCTTATTTTAGTGTCTTACGGTATGTGTGTTTTACAAGTATTCTCATACCATATTAACAGTGCCAAGGACTTTCATACATACATGGATTCGCAACTGCTAAAAATAGCTCAAACGATATCGTTAGACGATCCCAAAATGCATTGCTATATACTCTCCAATGTCCGACAGCTGTAATCGGGTGTTTACGAACTTGATTATACTAAAAAACTCTGGCAATTGGGCACGAGAAATTGGTAAAGGATGCAACAAATTGCGTAAAGAGATTAAGATACATTTATAATCCACAAAGTGAAAGTATTGAAAAAGGCATCAGTCGAACATTTTAAATTCCAAGAAGGCAGACATCTATTATAATCCTTTCGTCTCCGAGATTAAACATTCGGAATACCACAGATATTTTTCACTGTTGTTAACATTCGGAACATCACGGATATTTTCCTATTTTCACTTTTGTAAACAATTAAGAGCATGAAATCCTGTTGCTTCACGTGCCATTACCCCGGGATTTGATTACTTTTAACTGTTAATACGAAGTTACGAATCCATGTGTGTATATATAAGTCCTTGGTAGTGCGTATAAATATTAGTTTTGGTCATTAAATGGAATATTCAGAATATTTCCCACAGATCTCTGATTTTCTAAAAATACAAAATTAATGTACAATGTAGGATTGTGTTTTAGAAATAGAAAATGATGTCTGTGTGAATAGTTTCTCCTGGGAATGCTTCTTCTCAAAATCTATTTTTGCATGCATGAACCATATCAAATTATACGAAAAGTTATGCGGCTTTTAAAATTGTAAAAATATTTGTGAGCTGATCTCACCATGATAAATAATGGACAGTCCTGACTGACAGTTACAGCTCTATAAACCTTTCAGCGCTATATTTGGAATCCAAATATCACTTGTTCTGAGTTGCATTTAATTGCCGTATTTCATTACCTAAGATTCTGTGCTAGAACTGATTGGTACCTATAATTAGTGATATTGATCTTTACTCATTCTTTTAGCTCTGATTGTATTCCTGGTAAACTTAGAAAACTTTAGAGTGATAGCAGTAATCTAGACAAGAAATCTATTTGTATGATATACTGCCTTGTCAATGTTGTGACTGGCATTTTAGCATCCATTGATCAGACGTTAACAGTCATACATAACGTTCTTAGTCGGAACAAACCTTGACATTTTAGAAATGTTGGCATTGGATATTTAATTGATGTATTTTGCATGGCTAGACTGTAAGATAAAGTACTACTTCTTGTTAGCAGCTTTTCCCACAGACAATACTCTCAAACTTTTATGTTTTCATTTCTGCTCATTTATAATCAGTTAGTTACAAATTGGATATTTATTTTAGAAATAAACTATATACATGTACTACTTACAGTTATATTTACTTTGAGTAAAATATACAATGCAGTAGCATCATAAAATCATGATAATAAAAAACTTACAATGGTCACCATGAGTGTGCCGGTAATACATGTAGTAATATCAGTATAAATGTTATTATACCCCCGCAAATGAAGTTTGAGAGGGGGTATATTGGAGTCACTCTGTTGGTCGGTTGGTTGGTCTGTCTGCATAAAATATCAAAAGTTTGTGGAGCGAACTACTTTCACATTCTACAACCAATTTCAATGAAACTTAAAATATGATATCACCATAAACTGTAGATGTGCAAGACACAATTTTCAATCCCAACGATTCACTCATTCCAGAGTTATGTGCCCTTGAACATAGCCATATAGTATACAATGGCAGTCTTAGTTTGTGGAGCTAACTACTTCCACATTTTTCAATGGATGGAGAAATGTAAATTTTCATGCCTAGTGATCCACTCATTGCAGAGTTATGTCCCCTTGAACTTAGCCATATAGTGTACTATCATATTATTAGTGTCAAAGCGGCGGCAGGGGTATAAGTCACCTCTGTGACAGCTCTAGTTCTAGTTTAAATTTGTTTTGATTTATTATCAATGTTAACATAATTGTGCATAAAATACAGCTGATTTATAACTCAATTATGAAATATTTCTGTCATGTTTCAGTGTCTCCATCACAGTCCTGTGAAATCACAGGAAAAGGGTGTGGCCTGTATCGGTGCTTTAAACAAGGCATCATAGAGAACATAGAAAACTATTTGAAACAGGAGTAGGGTTTAGATGCCAATTCTCCTGTATCTTCTCTCCACACTCTCTTGGCCAGCTCTGAAAGGACCAGAGCTGGCAAAAGGGTCGTTAAAGAAATAATAAACAAAAGATGATAATAATGCTATTGATTTTTCTTCTGCATAACTTTTTAGACATAAGTTTGTTTATTTTCAATTACTGAGCTATCTTACTGACAGTTCTTTTTATGATTATATGAATTAACTGACAGGATAATATTAGGATAGGATAGTCTTTCAGTTTCGTTGGTAATCAAACCCTTGTATGGCCAATTTTACTGTTTTGGCCTTTAGGTCTTGACTTGGCTTGAAGGTTGGTCACATAGATAGATGACCCCTGTTGATAAGGTCTATCAATAGGTCAAAGGTCAACTATCCATTTGACCTTATGGGGGCATTGGTGTTTCACAAACACCTGATTAAAAAGTGTTTTAGTACCCACATGTTAGCTCAAGATATATCAAATAACTAAACAACTTAGGTAGTTTACTTTTCCTCAGCTTTGCTTTTTTTATTATTTTTACGAAACTTTATTCTTATCCCAGCATATTATATTTCTGTTAGGTAAAATGTCATATTTTTGTCATATTTTAGTAATTGTAGGGCTCTTTTATAAAGTTCTAGTTATGCACCCTTCCCGCCCTCAAAGAAATTGAGGTACCTGTATATTGGTTGGTTCATGTGTCAGTCTTTCTGTTCCTTGGTACCCGGTAATCAAACCTTGTCTGCCAATTATATTATAGGGCCACTGTCAGGACTGGGCACTAACAGTGGTCAGTTAGCCTGAGGCTACCTATTTTCACTAAGGACTATACCTAGGTTTCCAAACTGGGTATCCAGTTAGGTTGGTGACCTGAATTAACATAAATACAAATGTATGATAAAGCTAACAAAATTTTGTTAGATCTGATGTAACCTGAATGACTTCTGTTCAATACATTCGTGAAAATCTGACGTTTATATGTGTTTTGTATTCTAGTAAAATTTATGTTCAATAGGCATTGAAATAAATGAGAAACACATATCTTATGTGTAAGAATGAGGATTGCACATATTTTGCAAAAACTTTTTCTATTCTATGCTGGTAGTCCTGCTGACTACCTCTTGAAAAAGTTAATGTTGCCCCCCCCCCCCCCCCTGTCCATGGTTGAGTGGCTGTTGTCTCAGACCAGTGATCTTAAGCCTGTCTGTGCTCCTGGTTCAAATCCCTCTCATGACCAGATAAATTCACATTATGAAGAAGCTGTCCAAGTAGCCTACAGAAGGTCAGTGGTTCTAAAAAAGTCTCTTATTGACCCTGGCTGTTGTTTCGATGTAAAACATCTGTAGAAAAAAAAATTAAAAATTGACAAGAATGTCTCAGTTCAGAAAAGTTAATCTGGATTCAATTAGTCCCTTAAAAATCAAGATACCTACAGAATAGTTCTTCATGGATGTCAAGGGTCGGATAGTTTCAGGTATGCAACACTTTGAAGCTGTGGGCAGTATGCATTAAATTGGACAATGATACTAGTTGATTAGTTCACCTAATTGTTGCTAACATTTGTTTGTTTGAAGTTTATATGCCTCCAGAGCTGATTAGCATTTAAATGCATTGAAATAAGGGATTAACAAAATCAATTACACCGAAAGCTGACTTCAATGTGTCCACTATACATGTATTTGCAAACAGTAAGACTTAATTAGAGACCAAAATAATCGCCAGAATTTTTATGTTTTAAATTCAAACCGAACAAATCTTTTAAATTAATTATCAAAAAACTTTCAACTAGCAGTAAAATTTGCTTCAGCTGTTTTCTTTCTTGTGAAATACTTCTAATTCCTTAGCTATAATACTATGCTGTTTCTTGGATCTTGTGTGAATCATAACATCAATTTTGCCAAAATATTGGAAATCAGGTCAATGATTGATGGCATAAGTCTGTAGCTTATGAAAAATGGATAGCAATTGACTGAATATTGATAGTTACAAGTTAATTATGTAAATTGTTACTTAAAGAGGCATAATAGTCTTATTATTATTGCAACAAAATATTGATAATACTTTCTTGCAATAAATATAAGAATTAGTCCCATTTATCCTAAATTGGTAATTATTTGTGATAAAGTGTATATTTTATGATACGCCATTATTGTCATTATCATCAACACCACTTAATCAATAAAATGCATCTGTTTTCATCCTTCTTTCATCAGTATCATCATCATCATCATCATCATTGCGACAACCACAGTCGTCATCACTACCACCATCATCATCACCACTGCAATCATCATCATCATTGCGACAACCACAGTCATCATCACTACCACCATCATCATCACCACTGCAATCATCTTCATCATTGCGACTACCACAGTCATCATCACTACCATCATCATTATCACCACTGCAATCATCATCATCATCATCATTGCAACCACAGTCATCATCACTACCATCATCATCAACATTATCGCAATCACCTCCTTCATCATCAAAATTATCATCACCATCACCACCACTTTTTTCAGCCCCAATATCACCTTATCACAGCATTCATCATGACCACCACTTCCATCTTCATCCTCTTCATCTTTTATTTTAGTTATCATTGTTATGTCAGCATTATAAACATCTTCATTACCATTTGAAATTATGTAAAATTTTTAACTTTTTCAGATTGTGATTGGAGGCTGTTGTTGATAAGTAAGCAAACATGTGTTGGTCAGTTAGATGGTAAACATGATGTTTATCAAATAAACAAAATTGCTGTTCTTCCTTTGTCTGACACAGAAACTCCAGATGTGGATTTAGATGTAAGAAAGTTTATTGCCATACTGTGAAAGTCATCTTGATGGCATACTCCTTTGCGTTTAGAATTACTAGCTTTATTTGAATTTATGGCTTAAGACCTTTATGTAATGTTTGTGAACTTAACTGTCAGGAGCTGATGCAAACACACTGATAAACACTAACTGTCTTTATCCTACAGAGTGGATATTACTAGTATAACTTTCTTGCATTATTCTTATGTCTAAATGAAGAAATACAAGCCCAGGAATAGGTCCTTTCCTATTGATTCCATCCTGTGCAGACCAAACTGTCTCAGTCCTTGACCTTGAATCCACTTTATTAATGCCAATACTCAGGAGGATTCTTTGGTCTTAGTTTTTACAATATAAATAAGTTTTACTTGATGAGAAATTACAGTAACTGTTGAACCTCAACTAAACATTCTTCATGTGACCTTTAATCAGTCTTCACGCTAACCCACTAGTCTCCAGCTTGGGGCTAGTAAATTTCTGTTCAGGCTTGTGAACATTTTCAAAATTGTGTATTCAGGCTAGTGGTAAATTGTCTATTTTCAATAGTGCACTAATAGTTTGGGCTAGTGCTTTAAAAAAATTAGTGTGAACACTGCTTTAAGTGTTGAGTAAGAAGTAATCAGTATAGCCCCTTACTGCTGTGAGTTTGAATCCCTGACATCTAGGACCAAATGTTAGGAAGCTGGCTATATATCTAGCTTACAGAAAATTGGTGGTTCTACCCAGGTGTAATTCCTTCACTGTTAATGTTAGAAAAGTTACCAATGACGCCGGTTTGTGATGCGACAATAAACCCAGTGGAGCAAGAATGGCTTTAATTAGCACAAGTGACAAGTGGTCTGTAATTGGTAAACTTCCTTTATCAAATATCTTAAAAGGACATTCCTTCCATATTTACTAACTGATATTTCTTCAAGACCTTTGCGTGTCTTTACCTTGTACTGGATGTATTAATTTGATTACTTGTATTTAAGCTGTTCGAGGATTTTTCCACTGAGGTATGACTGTACATTCCATGTAATGAAGACACTGGAAAATCTCAAACCTACATGACATCCATGATTGCAGTGTGTGACATTACTGGTAGCCCGATAGCCAATGGCTATTAAAATATTCTCAGGGCTATTAAAAGTTTCCCAGTCTCTGGCCCTATGGTCTATTGCAAAATCCCAAATAAAGCTGTTGAGAAATTTACTACATCATTGTTCCTATTTATTTCAGTAAATTTGTTGTCATTAGGATGTAAAATGGTTGGAGAAGTTTACTGTAACACACTATCACAGTATATTCAGTCCCAGAAATTACTATTAAATGATGTTTTCGTAAAAAAATATCTGTATCCAATCTTAACAAATGTATGCTTAAAAGTGTCAAAGATCCTTAACAAAAAAACTTCTTTGACATTCATGAGTGATTTGAGCCTGAATCTAATTCGGTTAACATTTAGCCTTTGGTCTATTACAGATAGCTCGGGCTATCAAAATATGGTATACCATCTAGCCCTACTAGCTACCATGTTCAAAAAGTTAATCTCGCACACTGAGATTTTGTTACTGACATGTGTATGATTAATTAACAATTTTTATTCTTAAAAGATCAGGACCTCTGAATGATTTTGAAAACAGTGGATGTATGATTTGACTTTTCCAAACTGTATGATTCACTATAAGGCTTCATTGCCTCATGGAGGCACTGACCTTTAATTCAATCTCTCAATGGGGCATCTGAAAGTCTTAATTCAAAATCAATCTTAAAATAATCGTAATTATTCCACATTGACATTGAATATGCTATTTATTTAGAATGTCAATAACACCATAAACACTGTTTCATTTGTTTTAACAAATTAGTTCTGTTTCTGCATTTCCCCATGGAGAGAAAGCAATAAAATGATATTTCTAGATTTAATGACATTCAATTGATTGTTATGAATGGTGGTATTACTTGATTTCAACTTGTTTGCTAATTATTTCAGTTATGCAAGATGCATCATTTTGGAATGCGGCAGACAGATAGAATTACCCAGAATTCTGAGGGACAAGGGAAGTCACTCCAGAAAGCTTTTAACACTATTAAGTCAGCTGCAGAAAATGTTCGACCAAAGAAAGTAAGATTGAATTGTCAAATATTGTTTCCATAGCAACTAGATTAAAGTTGCATACTTTTCAAAATTGATGTTTTTGACCTTTATTTCACATAAATAAAACATTACAATAAATGGCAGGCATGTTTGGTAAAGCTGCTAAAGGGCTTTGTATTGATTGGCTTAGGTCTGTCATCTCTATAAACATCAATAAGTCACTCTTTCTGTTGAATTTGTTCACTAGGGACACCAGCTAATTGGTCAATTTTAATCTTAAGCATTTTGAGACTTTGACTCATTTTTTGTTAATAAACCATGATCTCTTGCTGTTGAAAAGATTAATTCCATTCAACAATATGCTGGGCTGTAGGAACCTGAGGTTTAGCCCCACCCCTAATAATTTCAGCTTTGATGGTAATGAAAAGGGGCTATGACTGATTCTCCTCTCCCCCCCCCCCCCATTGTCACTGAATATAAAATTAGACCCCCACAGTCTGAAATTGCATCCTACTGGCCTGATGTGATACATGGAAGAAATCTCAAGTAATACAATTAATTATGTTGTGTTCATTTAGATATTTGTGACCTGAATGAGTAAAATGAATCGAAAGAATAGAAGCAGTCTGCGAAATAAGTGGTTGTCCTGTTGTCCAGGACAACCAGTTTTTCATTCGGACAACCAAAATTTTGGTTCGGACAACCAGCTTTTCATTAACAAATCAAATAAAAAGAAGTTAAATTTTCAGTTCCGGACTACAACCACATTTCAAACCTTAATTTCACAGACTGTAGAAACTGCACATCTTTGCTGTGCTCTCATCCTTCCTTGTGTCACTTTGTTCGTTAATAACATATTTTTATATAAGTAGATATCAACATTTTGTTCACCGGTAAATTATCTTATTGTGGCATTTTATTGTATTAGTTTGAATTTATTTCTTAAATTTGATTGTTGCATTTTTGGTGAACTTTTTGGGGGGCTGGAGGGGAATGGTGCATGAGGCTACCAGTTTTATTTGGCGACTTTTCCAGTGGAGGGAGACACTAGATGTACACTGATAGAACCATCCCACCTTCTGTAAACTAGCATGACAGCATCATCACAGGTGAAATTGGTCTGATCCTGTATGCAATATGAACTCACAGTGATAAGGGGCTAGTGATTATTTATCAGGGATCATGACCACTCAACCTCTTTTGTGAACCTGTCCACTTGCTGAAAACAATTATCCATGAATTTATATAGTCTAGTGTGGAAAATTCAACTAACAGAATTTGTTCAAATATTCAGGAAAGACAACTCTTCTTTGGTATTTTTTGAAATACTAAAAAGATTTACTTCCCTTAGAAAATATTTCCTCATCAATTTCTTGTGCAATTTCAGAAAGAAGTGAAAGATAAAAACTTGAAAGAAAAGTTTGAGAAGAGGATTTTAGAGGTAAACGTTGCATAATACAGATTGTTGTTTAGTTAAAACTGTTCAATAAATTTGTTTTTAATTGTCTCATTTAAACATTGAAATTAATTTTACACCCTTTGCTAATTTGTTAAATCATGCAAAAAATTGTATTTAATTATCTTTGAATCCCAAAACAATTTTAAAGTGAAATTACAAAGAATTCGTGCAGGAAAAATGTTTCGGAGTTGTTAACGTAACATGCTAAAAGAAACATCTGTTTTGCGCTTGAAATCACCGATACTCGAATCCCAGCTCTTAACCCCTTTACCTCAGGAAGTCATGTGTTTGATGTGTTTTATCCCAATTTATTATCAATTTTTAAAAGAAACACAAAAAAGTATTCTAGGGTTCAATGCAACAGTGTCGTAACTCATATTGAAATTAGAAAAACTTACGACAGTGTTGCACTGAGCCCTAGAAATATCAAAACAAAAATATATGTTCTCTAATTATTTTCAGATATGTCATAATTTATATAACATGTAAACACATATTGTCTGTTAAAAGACAGATGCACGATTTTAAAGTGAATAATATTACATGACTGTGTCAATATGAACTGAATAATTTTGCTTCTGCAATTCTGTGTAATTTACAAATAATGCTAGCGCCACATGTTTCAAGTAATACAAAAATATAACTGCAAAAGTGGGTGAAGAATCTACCAAACATATGTTTTCCTTTCGACCCATATTCTTTAAGGTGTTATAATTTATGTACCTACTGTATGTTAACGAAGGATCAGACTAAAGGTTTCTAAAGGTCCCAGCCGTGGTCCATTGGATAGTGTGCTGGTCTTGTAGTCTGGCATTCCAGGTTTGAATCCTAGTCACAGCAGGTCTTTCCCTTCTATGAGAATTTTACAAAGTTGTTGATTTCCTCTATCTGTGGAGAGTTGCTGGCTACTGTTGGAAAAGGATACGTTATAGTACTGGTTAGAACATAGGCCAGGAAAACCAACCACTGTACCAAACTGAATCATTGTTTTAAAATATGGTTAAGTTAAATTAAACCCACTAAAAAAAGGTTTCTAAGAATTGCAACTTAGCCTTTACTTAGGCCAGAACGAAATAGTTGTGTTTACCTGATCAAACCTATTCTAAAGCACAGACCTTAAAGTTTCTAACCTAAAACCCAATATTTAGGATGATTTGTACCGCCAAAGTATGAAAGCCATGTTTAGAAAAAAGATAAAGAAAAGACAATTTTTCCAACCTACCTATCTTTTCTTTGTCAAGTTATTGTTTACATGACTTATTTTTCTGGCCTAAGTATTAAGGATTATTAAGTAATGTATTTTCATTTATTTTTGTTTGTTTTTACTAAAATGGCTACTTCATGGGGACATTAATTCACGGATTTTGATTTTTGAAAAGAAATACCTTATTTCTGTATTTAAATTTGTGGGGATTTGATTTCGTGAATGAGCCGACCCACGAAATCCATGAAATTAAATCCCCAACGAAAATGAATGATTCCACAGTATTCTTAAATTGCATTGCCATGAAAGTAAAACACTAGGTTCCTAATCACTAACCTCTTAATCATTCATCATGTAAATTAATTTAGAGTTTTGTATGATATAATATAGTAACAGGTCAGAACTTGAGGATAAATCAAAGAGCTCTGATAAGGTCAACTGTCTGCTGTACATAACTTAAACACTGGAATATACCCATTAAATTCAATACAATACATTATTAGGGGTGTCTCTGAAGTTCATGAAATTTTGCTCTATTTTAATTATGCAGTCAAACCTCTGTAAGTGGCCACCCCCGAATAAGGGCCATCCTGTAAATAAAGGCCATTCTTTTAAAAACTGTCATTGGTTATTTAAAACAAATGACCTCTGTTTAAAGACCACCTGTCAATAAAGGCAACATATGAGGGTGGCCTCTGTTCACAGGTTTGATTGTTGATGTTGTAATAACTTTATTTTATCTTAACTTCATGACTCCTCTCTTTAATAGCAAAATTAGAATTATTGTCAAATGTTTCTATATCAACAGAGAATGTACTCAAGTTGGGTTTTAAAGTTAGACAACTTGAGATCAGTCTCGATCAAAGCAAAATCTCAAAATTGGTTTTTGATGTCTCTAAGTTTTGATGAAGTGACGATGACATTTATCATATTCAGTATAATTGATCTAAATTTGAATACAAAATATTAATGTTAACCAGAGACACTTGTTTCAGCTGAACTTTAGAAGATTTATGCTGGGAGAATGTTTTCTTATGTAATATAATAACCTTGGAGCCTGGCATATTGTAAGATATAAAATTATTATCAATTTAACAACAATGCCGTGCATATACGATTGTTAAGAACTGATGAGAGGCAAGCATTTTTTACTTGTCATTGTGCTTGAATTTATGATTATCAGTTTTATTCACATGGTTTGTGTCTTTGTCTTAATCTTAAAGCTTAAATTTTGAGAGAGAGAAAACGTTTTGTATTGTATACTGTGGAATCATTAATTTCGTTTAGGATTTAATTTCGTTGATTTCGTGGGTCGGCTCATCCACGAAATCAAATCCCTACGAATTTAAATGCTGAGATAAGGCATTTTTATTCAAAAATCAAAATCCACTAAATTATGTCCCCACGAATTAGCCATTTTAGTAAAAAACACGAAAATTGAGCCCAACGAAAATAAATGAAAATACAGTATTCACTATATTGTAGTGACATCCTTAAACCACCTTGTTTAGAATTTTTTATTTTATTTTATTTCGAGGATCTCTGTTTTCAACAGTATTTCAGTAATATACAAAAATGTATCAGTGGGCAGTAAACCTAACATGTTTTCCTGGATTCTGTACCTGTCTGAACCTTGTTCTCCGCAAGTACCTGCCTACTTCTGCCCTTGAATAATCAACTAAGGATGAAGGACAATTCAGACAAATGTATTGAACCAAGGAGAAAATGCCACTTCTGTCCTTTTCAAATGTCAAGATTTGTTTGAATTGCGCAGTTCTGAATATCATCGAGTCTTTTAGGAACAAAAATGCTAAGAATAGTGAAAGCAGCTGTCATGAATTTAATTATTTATAATTATCTTTCAGACGACTGTTGTATTTTTAGTCAGGCACTGTTTCTTATATTCACACAACGCCTTATATCATTCTCATAATGCCATTTTGTTTTCTTGAATTTATCAATGGAGACGGAAATTTCTGAGTTAAAACCGAAAATATTTCATCTGTCTGACTCACATGATGTGTCGTCAAAGTGTCTCTATAGATAGATATCTCTATCTCTATTTTGTGTTTTTCCCCATTATTTAACATGATAGATGCTTTTATACTTGTGTTAAAGTTCTGTTTGAATTATTTACAAATACTGATTCTTCTTTTATCCGTCATTTGACAGTATTAGTATGGAGATGATTTATTTCTATGTGAATTGAAAGACAATAATTGTACTTTAAATTGTGAAAGTAATCACTTTGAAATGAATTTAAAAAATTAGGTACCCCCAATAATACTAAGCTTTGCTACAGACAGTCACAGGGTAATATCCCCAGGAAAATTGTGTTTGTTTTGTCTTCAATTTTCAAATGTTTCTATGTGTGCCAGATGGGTTTTAGGTAGGTTGGGGAATTAATAGAAAAGGTAGTTTATTATGGGGAAGGTGGGATGTGTTTGTTTTCTGGAATACTTTTTTTATCTATAACTTAGTGGTAAGGAATTGTAAGGCAATTTGATGTACAGTCAAACTTGTGTTAGCAGTCAACTCTGAATAAAGGCATCCTGTGTATAAAAGCCATTCTTTAAAAAAAAATCAGAACAAAATGACCTCTGAATAAAGGCCAGCTGTCAAAAAAGGCCACATTTTGTCTTTCCCTTGGGTGGCCTTTGTTCACAGGTTTGACTGTTGATAGAAAAGCAAAAACCAAACGCTTCTGACACACCCCTCAAACATTGAAATTCAGCTTGTAAAACTGTATATCCCAATAATTGTTGTATACAGTACAAGTAAATTTTGTTTTGAAAATGATTTATGTTTTCTTATCCTGGTTGAGTTTCTATAACAAGAATTTATAATATCAGTATCAAATCTTATTTAATAATACTTTATGTCACTATAAACTCAGTAGGAAACAAGAAATGAAACATTTAATAGGCAGTATTGTATTGAGTTATTTTAACTATATACCAGTATATAATTTTGTATTAAATAATCCTGTACTGTCACTTTTCAATTACTGTGTTGCTTGTTGATTATAATTAAATTAAACGTTTTTTTTCCATCAAATGATTGACTGCTATCTGAATCAGTCAGTATACCATTAATTTTGTAACCAGATGGGCATGCTTGCTATATTAGTAACATTGTATGGTATAAAGATAATTTAGTATTTATTTTCATTATCCTGTCGTACATCATTTTATTCAGATCTGCTAATATCAGTCTGTGTTTTAAATTCTTCTATATTTCAACTTCTGTCATGAAAAACTTTTTTAAGGATTCTGGTCATTTGGTCCAGCGAAAATATGCAAACTTTATACTGCATAGGATGGACCTTTAGTGGATCAATTCATACAGTGTCACATAAAATTTGCCTAAAAAATATATTTTTTAGAGTGATAAAATATTTCATTTTTTTATCTGAAATATGATAAAATTATCACTGAAAATTTTACTGGATCGTCAGATCACTGACCTGTTTAAATTTACTGGTCTGACAGCCATTTTGGTAGACTTGGTCCAGGGCTAAATTAAAAGACAGCATTATTTCTGGCCCTGAAGTACATGTATGTGTTGGGTTAAACATGTTTTGTTGTAAAAATGAAGTGATTTCTATCTTTATTGATCTGTTTCTTTGATTTATATGGGGTTTTAACTCATCAGGTGAGCTTTTAGGATCGTTGAATGTCCGGCGTCCGGCATCCGTTGTCCGTCGTCCCTCCACAATTAGTTTGTTTACACTCTAGCATCAGCAGCTCTTAACGAATTGTGATTACACTTGCTAACAAATGTATATGGCCACAATGTCTCGGCTAAGTTCGACTATGGGCAAAATCGGACAATAATTTCTAGAGTTATGGGCCCTTGAATTACAAAATTTGCTATATTTAGCTTGTTTACACTCTAGCGCCTTCATTTGTTCATCAATCCTAATCATATTTTCAGTAAATAAGTATAACCAACAGATCTTGGACAAGTTCGATTATGGGCGGAATCGGACCAGAATTTTAAGAGTTATGGGCCCTTGACTTTGAAAATTTGCTATATTTAAGCTTGTTTACACTCTATCGCCTTCATTTATTCTCCGATCCTAATCATATTTACAATGAATGTTTATGACGGTAGTTCAGTTATGGGTGGAATCGGACCAGAATTTCAAGATTTATGGGCCCTTGTATTAGAAAATTTGCTACGTTTTAGCTTGTTTAACAGTATTATACCTTCATTGTTGGTTTTGATCTCAAAATCTACATAAAAATGGGTTATACGAGTTGGAAACTATATTATCTGGTCATTAATTATTGTGACTTTGTTCTCAGGTGAGCGATAAAGGGCCATCTTGGCCCTCTTGTTTTTGAATAATCTGTGTAAGATAAAGCTCATATTATATTAAGTTGCATCAGGCCTAGATAACAAAACCATCAGCAAATTCTATTATTAGCCCTAATATGCTACCCAAGTTAGAAATTTAGGGTAGGTAGATTATTTTAGGTATCTGGCTTGGATGTCAGGTCAAATCAAGTTTCACCAATTTATAGCTTTAAATACTAAACCATAATTATATACTAGAATAAACCCACTGTATAAAGTGCATTGCTAGTAATTTGAAACAAATATTACATTTGATTGGTCTCCTATAAACCAATATCGCACGTAATTTACAAATTTTTGGACAAAAATAACTACAATGTACTCTGTATATAGGAATATATTACAACAAATGGCCTTAAAATGACTATAAATGTATAATGTAGGGAACCGTGTCTCAGTTTTTTGATAACGTCCTGCGTTCGTTAGGTACTTGACTTTAAAGAAATTCAGTACCCAGAAAAGCACTGTTTATTAAAAATTGAAAACAAGTATCAAAATTCTGAGGCAAAGTTCCCTAGATTAACATTTCCACTACAAAATACCGAAAACTGCTTTGAAATCTGTCATCAAATAAGACAGCAATGTTAATTCGAAAATGACACCCACTTTGTTTTTTTAAGCTGAGCAATTAACAATTAAAGTGTCGGATCATTATCGTCTCATGAAATCAAGGACTTTGACGCACCCCATTCAATTTTGATAGCCAATCAAAATCGCTTATGTTTACAGTTCAATAATTGAAACCACGCCCAGGTTTGATGTCTAGTAAGAAATTTTATAACAAATTTTTGTCATTAATGAATTGATAGTATCATATCGTACCAATACAATGCACATTACATTAGAGATGTTTAACGCTGATAAGGAAAAGTCGATAAAGGGGTGCAGTATTTATTGCAATAAAACACAATTTTTGAGTATTCGGTTAGAATTGTTTGTTGCTTGGTATTAAAGTATGATATTTAAACTTTTTAATATCATTTTACGTTATTTTAGCGATTTTAATCAAGCCCGATACGATAAGGGAAACATATTTTTTTCATGTTTAAAATGCGGATATTTTTCCGCTGGTCAATAGCTTTAAAGGACAATCATTTATATTCTTTGCCTTTTAAAACTTAGGAAACAATTTTTCAGTAAATAAAAGTGGAAGTATGGCATTTTTCACCTTTTCAAGATAATTAAAACATGTTTTACTAAAATTCAGAACTTTTAATCTAACTACATGAACTTGAGTCAGATAAATCACGTGTTCTAGGAGTTAACTAACAAGTATTTTTCCAGTAATTTGAGTGGAGACTTGTAGGATAAAATTATTGATTCTTATTTCAGGAAGTGATTAAGATGTACAATGAAAGTGACAGCTTCTACTACTGTAAAACCCATGACTTAACTAATACTGTACAAAGACAGTATGCTAGCAGTTATGATCATAACACTGAACTATGGCAGAGATGTGATACAAGATTCTTCTGGAATCTTCATATGATGCAAGAATTGACTGAAATTAAGGTATGAAGATCTTTTAATTAAGAATAGAATACTAAATGGCCCTTTATATAACCTCCCTTGCCTAGTACTATAGCTATTATATGGTTACCTCTACGGGTTTGTATGCCCCGGACTGCATTGTATGATGCTGGGGCATAATACATGTAGTAATTGCCTTGTCCGTCCTGATGAGGTTAAGACAGCTGCCACCAAGGGCATATGCATATTTTGAATGCAGCTTCTTGTTTTTTATCATCTTCAGACAGAATTTAACTCCATTCGTAAAAACTGTAAATAATGAATGCTGATATGCTTATTTGTTACTGGGAACATAATTATTGATTGATACATGTTATTGTCCTGTGGACTTACTTTTTCTTCTTGAATTCTTAAAGAAGAAATGATATGGTTTCTATCCTCTTAGATCTTTTGTGTAAATTTTAGCATGAAAAAAAAATGTCTCCTGTTTTTTTATGCCCCTTCAAATAGATTGTAACCTTCTTGATTGGCTTACTTTAGAGAGTAAAAGTTTTTTTTTCACCATAATGGAAAGCAGACATGTAATAAAAACATGTAAATATGGATTGATGGATTTGGTTGTGTAAATGCTGTTAGTATTGATATTTTAGATATAAATGTCTTTACAATATGGTGCTTTTATTTCGCATGATTGATTTTCTAAAAAAAAGAAATCAAGCATTAATAAGCCACTGTTAGTCTATGAATATTTGGTACAGTCAAGCATTAATAAGCCACTGTTAGTCTATGACTATTTGGTACAGTCAAGTATTAATAAGCCACTGTTAGTCTATGAATATTTGGTACAGTCAAACATTAATAAGCCACTGTTAGTCCATGAATATTTGGTACAGTCAAACATTAATAAGCCACTGTTAGTCTATGGATATTTGGTACAGTCAAACATTAATAAGCCACTGTTAGTCTATGAATATTTGGTACAGTCAAACATTAATAAGCCACTGTTAGTCCATGAATATTTGGTACAGTCAAACATTAATAAGCCACTGTTAGTCTATGAATATTTGGTACAGTCAAGCATTAATATGCCACTGTTAGTCTATGAATATTTGGTACGGTCAAACATTAATAAGCCACTGTTAGTCTATGTATATTTGGTACAGTCAAGCATTAATAAGCCACTGTTAGTCTATGAATATTTGGTACAGTCAAACATGTGTTAACAGCCACCACGGAATAAAGGCCACCCTGCGAATAAAAGGTTCTTTTTAAACTGCACTCATTGATTATTTAGAGAAAAGTGACCTCCGAATAAATGCTACCTGTCAATAAAGGCCATATTTTGTCTTTCTCATGTGTGGCCTTTGTTCACAGGTTTGACTGTACTTATGTGCAAAAACTTATAATTATATTCTTAAAAATGATGTTGATTAATGTTTTAACATCGGTTGTTATAAGCTAAACAAGCAATTTAACAAACACATTGCTTCTTTTTGAAAGCTAAACACATATAAAAATGATACAGTACATGTTGTAATGTTTTCCTCCAGAAATATCTTCTAATTAGTAAAATGCAGAAAGGGAATTCCTCTTTCACATCTTAAATGTTAAAAGGCATGCATTCAAAAGCAGCTGTGCTTATTTGCAAGATTTACTACTTTAATCTGTGTACTCTCAGTTTCAATTATTAAGATGATGTTATTAGTATAAAATTATGTTAGAAATACTGCAAACCTGTAAAAGTAAGGCCACCCATGGAAAAGACAAAATGTGGCTTTTTTTACATAATATGGCTTTTATTCAGAGGCCATTTTGTTCTCAATGACCAGTGATGGTTTTTAGAAAAATGGTCTTTATTCACAGAGTGGCCTTTTTTTGGAGATGGCTGCTAACACAGGTTTCACTGAATCAAACAAGTATTTTCTCTAAGATTTCTTCAAATTGCTCTTAAAATAAACAGCCATTTTCTAGGCTTATTATTTGTCTTAATGAAAATTGAAATTTTGCGCTCATTTTAGGTCTATGCAAACCAGATTGATTTACATTTCCTGATGGTTAATTTTAAAGATCAATTTTCTCTTGGAAAATTGGCATTCTTTAAATGTAGGTTTCTAAGATTTCTTAAATCTTTCGTGAATTTCAATGACAATAAAATTTAATGATCTTCTGAAATTTCCGTTTAAATCTTTAACTCTGAAATTGTCTGTTGAATTTTTTAGTAACATGGTTATGGTGTTTCACATTGCCCCATATAATTTAACATATACTTCAGTTCCTGTTGGTCTTTTGTTAGCTCATATATTTTTCACAATTTAAGGCCTTGCTTATTTAATGTTTGGTTCTTGTGACATTACTTGCTAGATTTGTCCTGTTGACACATGTGAAAATAAAGTGTATGAAATAAATGTACAGAGCAATCATTTTGGAACCATGTTTGAGCCTTGGAGAAGGGCTGAAAATAAGCAATGGAAGCAAACAAAAAACGCCCCTGTATTGCCAAGAGAAACATAAGTTCGAAATACAAAATGTAGTTTAGATGTTGTATGCAATTTTCATCAATTCTAGTGGGCTAGTTGTACATTTACGCTATACCAATGAAAGTAAGAGTTTTACTATTAGAGACGTCCATGCGAAGGATGGTCAGGGAACCATCTTTTACACAACAATGCATCCTCCTACATGGTTGGACATTTTAAGTATTTTCTGGCCGCTGAAAGGGCCGGTGTTTGTGGTAAACCATCCACCTTAATTCACTTGGCATGTGTCTCTGTGAATTCTTTCTACTTCTAAGGCTTAAGGAAATGCTTTCTGGAAAGAAATATAAGTTCAAGAATTCTCTTGGCAGTGCAATTTACCTATTCCTTCAACATATACAGAAAGAAGACTATTTATCTGCTTTTTGAGATTGGGTAAAAATGTTACAATTAAGTGTTTTGGTAAAGGGGGAGTGGTTGGAAGGTTTGTTATGAAAATAGTTTTCATAAACCACAGAGTTTAAGAAATCCGAACCCGATGACGGAACTGTGGGCATCTTGATTTTCCTAAAATTTCCATAAATTGATTATATGGGCTGTGGGAGAAATTTTATTTATGACTAGTCTTGTTGAATAATGTTTAGGTTAAAGAGCTTCGATGAGCAAGTCCGGGATGCCATGATTTTGATATGTAGGCTGTTCTTATGAAATATTTTGCAATTTATTTATTTTGACATTTTGCACTTTTTAGTATTGTTGGTTATATTAGTTTTCCAATTACTGTCAAATTTTCAAAGTATGGAACTTTCTAGTTCAGCAGTTGAAAATTGTTTTCATATATTGACAATCTGTCAAGTTTTGTTATGTCATTTCTTTGGTGCAATGTGCTTTTCTTTGCTTAAGAATTATGTATGAATTATGCATTAACCCTAAGGATACATATTAAGTTTCAGAGTTATATTTTGAACATGTTGCGATATAAGTGCCGAAATGCTGGGCTTGGCAATAAAAGGAAATTCACACTCTGGTTCACATGGACCTACATGCAAGGAGCTATAAGACCTTATAAATTACAGATAGGTCAATAAAAAAATTCCAAAGAACAAAAATTATTACACATTAATTCATGTTGGTATTAATATTCCTCCAAAAAAAATATTGTCTAAATATTTTGAGTGCAAATAGCTCGTATTTACTTAAATCACATGACTTTTGGAAACTGATCGCTTGTTCAGCTTTGTTTTCATTCCATGTTGCAGTGCAAGTCTAATATGTAAGTTCAGTTTCCATGAGTACTTTTATCACATTGAGAGCATTGGAGTCTGTCATCTCTGTACGATTTTTAATCTTATTCCAGGAGTATAACTGATGTTTTTTCTGTTGTTTTTAATTTGTATTTCTTGTTTTGATTGTATTCAGCAGATTTCAGTGTTGCCGACATTTTATGTTTATGCTGAAGCAAAGTCGTAGTGTTTTGTTGAATTGTAATTACCTTATAGTGAACCTATTCTATTAATGTTAGGCATTAATGCTTTGAAGCATATTCTTGTTTAATGTATTCTGTATGATAGTATTAACCGAAACTATCAATCTATGATTTAATACACAGATTGGAATTATTCTGGAACAATAATATGTATCAGGAGATTATGATTACACCCCCTTTGTTTTTGTATGGGATCATATTCTGATGAAAAACCTAATTTAACAGAATCAGATGTTACTGTTTGTGTGAATTTTCGTGTTTGACTGTTTATATTTGGCCTCCTTGATAATCATGCTTGGTAGAATAGGAATGTATGGCTTATGACATGCAATTTCTGAATGGTAATTGTTCAACAGAAAAAAATAAATTGATAAAGTTTCTTGGATTTTTTTACAATACTATACTGATCTCCATTCTATGGAGTCCTTATAATGTGAGATGTCAGCCCAACAAGGGTGTTGCTGGACATTTAGATACACATGTGTCTGTTAGGTTTCCCCAGGCAAAGGAGGTAAATTAGAACAAATAAAAAGCTCACAATATGTTATTATTAGCTGTTAAGTACTTACAGCTTATCCAGTAACTAAGTTGATGCTTTAGTGGTGTTGGGGTAATACAACAAGTCAACAGTTTTGAAGTGTGTCCCTTATTATACCCCCAGATATGAAATATATGGGGGCTATATTGGATTCACGCTTGACGGTCGGTCGGTCGGCCGGTCGGTCGGTCGGGCGGTCGGTCGGTCCGTGCGTCTGTAGACACAATTTGTCCGGAGAATTTCTCAGCAACTACTTACAGGATTTCAATGAAACTTCACAGAAGTGATCAGTAGTAAGCCTAGTTGTGCTAGCTTAAAGCATTTTTTGTTCGGATTAATTTTCACTGAGTTATACCCCTTTGTTGTTTTTATACAGTATATACAATAGGCAAATTTTGTCCGGACAATTTCTCAGCAATTACTCACAGGATCTCAATGAAACTTCACAGAAGTGATCAGTAGTAAGCCTAGTTGTGCATGGTTAAAGCAATTTTCGTTCGGATTAATTATCACTGAGTTATACCCCTTTGTTGTTTTTATACAGTATATACAATAGGCAAATTTTGTCCGGACAATTTCTCAGCAATTACTTACAGGATCTCAATGAAACTTCACAGAAGTGATCAGTAGTAAGCCTAGTTGTGCATGGTTAAAGCAATTTATGTTCGGATTAATTATCACTGAGTTATACCCCTTTGTTGTTTTTATACAGTATATACAATAGGCAAATTTTGTCCGTACAATTTCTCAGCAACTACTCACAGGATCTCAATGAAACTTCACAGAAGTGATCAGTAGTTGGCCTAGTTGTGCATGCTTAAATCATTTTTCATTTGGATTGATTTTAACTGAGTTATGGCCCTTTGTTGTTTTTATACAGTATATACAATAGGCAAATTTTGTCCGGACAATTTCTCAGCAACTACTCTCAGGATTTCAACGAAACTTCACAGAAGTGATCAGTAGTTGGCCTAGTTGTGCATGCTTAAATCATTTTTCATTTGGATTGATTTTAACTGAGTTATAGCCCTTTGTTTTTTTCTAGAGTGTATACAATAGGCAAATTTTGTCCTGACTATTTCTCGTTGACTACTGCCAGAAATTCTATAAAACTTCTCAGAAGTGATAAGTAGTTAGCCTAGTTGTGCATGCATTAAACATGTCTTGGTTTGTTAAATTTTCACTGAGTTATGGCCCTTTGTTGTTTTTTATACAGTGTATATACAATATCTCAGTAACTACTCATAGGAAATCAATGAAATTTCTCGGAAGTTATAAACAGCCAAGTTGTGCATGCCATAACCAGGTTTTGTTTGGATTAATTTTCTCTGAGTTATGGCCCTTTGTTTTATACAATTAGGTTAATTTTGCCCATACCATTTCTCAGCAACTACATGCAGGAATTCAGTGAAACATCTTAGAAGTGATAAGTAGTTTGCCAAGTTGTGCATGTCCACAATAGGTTTTGTCCAAGTAAATTTTAATGAGT
The DNA here is from genome assembly GCA_964023205.1 of Lutraria lutraria. Lineage (NCBI taxonomy): Eukaryota > Metazoa > Mollusca > Bivalvia > Venerida > Mactridae > Lutraria > Lutraria lutraria. The sequence continues at coordinate 19,613,550 of OZ026841.1, forward strand.
TATGGCCCTTTGTTATTTTTTATATAATGTATATTTAGAAACTGGTCAGGATATATCTAAGCAACAATTTGCAGGTATTAAAAAATGAAAATGCATTATATTTCCGTCTGTAAAATGTAACAATAACTGTGTCAAGGCCGCATCTGGGGGTATTCATCACCTTTAGTGATAGTTCTAGTTGCTTTAGCAATTGCCTCCTTTTCATACATGATAGTGTATGAAAAGAATGCACAAAAGTGGTGGTCATATGCCCATGAATCGAGGGCTCAGCACAACTCTGTCGTAACTTGTTCTTATTTCAATATGACACTGTTGCGCTGAACCCTCGGAATGTTGTCAAATTATCTAGGATTATCTAGGAAAAGTGTGTACTTTTATTAGGACTCTGCAGTGGCCACAACCTCTCAAGTATTTACTGTTAAATGAATGGTTTTTTTTAACAGCAAAGAACACCAGACTATGGAGGAACCACATCATTTGCATCTTGCAATCACAGTCTTCATCTGGTGATTGCATGTCAGCATTTCGAGGGCTCAGCGCAACACTGTCATAACTTGTTCTTATTTCAATATGAGTTACGACACTGTTGCGCTGAACCCTCGAATTTTACTCTCATAATTATAAATGTTCTTAATTTTTTCTTTAAATTGATTGTTGGTGTTATCTTGTCATGATTTCATGTAAAATTTGTTGTAAACAAACCAATTATGCTTTAGTCTCATTATCTAATGAATGGATAAAGATACAAATCGAAAATGTAGCTAAATTTGGAAATGATTTGCTTGATAAATATGATTAATGACTACAAGAATTTCAAAGAAACAAATGAATGCATGTACGAACTTGTTTATTTTTCATGTTTTGAAATAACCTATTTGTCCATAGCTTGGGACTCGTTAAAATGATTTGAAGCAAGCATAAACCACATTCATGATATAATTTATTGGATCCCAGCAAATTAAACAGGAAATTATATTTTACATGCATCAATAAAGCAGTAAAAATGTCAATTTCGTTGAAAATATTTGTTTATTTTAGTGAAATATGGGAAATGGTTTCAGTTTGTGCTGATTATACACGTTTAATGAACAAATTCCAGACTGCATAATTTTTTCTTATGTGCAACACATTTATAAATCAACGGCCTTCAAATCTATGTCCTGTTTGTACTTTGACTTTGGATTAGCAGGTTAAGACCCTGGAAGAGGCACATGTTTCTTTGTGACAATCTGACTGAGGCTATAACATCCAGGGTCATTTGTCTTCCAACCATAATTAACACTTCTTGTACTGAAGTTGACATATTTGTCAGTAAATATTTGACCGATGGTATGGCATCCCAAGTAATTTGTCCTTGACTTCAGAATCACATGCTCTTCTTGTGTGAAAGATCTGTCTTTTGCTTGGTAATTACCGTAAAACACTTGGAAAATCCTTAATTTACAAACATAGTAACAAGCAAAGATTCGAAGCAAAAAAAACCTTTATCACTGAGTAGCTATTATCCTGTAACTGTAAAATTAAATGCTATTTACCAAAGAAATGGTGATGAAGATTTTCTGTGAGTCTCTTGCCTCAAAAATGCATTTGTTCTCTTCAGTAGATTTCTTTATTACGTTCTTATGTTCTATTAGACAGTTATTTGCCCATATGTGCAGATGTACTACAACTGTGCCTAAATCACGCCATTGAGAATTTTAGCCAAGACATTGTTTTTCATGTGAGATAGTTAATCTATTTATCCTGTCGTGCTTGTTAACCATTATGGAGTAGACTCCTTGACAGTTATATTAGTTTGTATATTGACTCTCAGAATGTTCTTCATTAATGTTGAGCATATTAGTTATCTAGCTATTGTCTTTTTGTTCTAAAGTAATGGAATTGTCAGGACTTTTAGACATTTAACCACCACCCAAATAATCATTTATCATGAAGCCTACCTTGTTAGCTTTGTACATGATTTTAGCAGTGTGTTAGATTTATCACTTTGAAAGAGATCTAGCTGAGAAATGTTTCTCTATGATGTAGAATGGGAATACTACATCCGGCGCTATTAAAAGTGTCTTTCAAATCAAATGCATACTTTTATGTGAAGACTCCCGCATACGAAGTTCGAGAGAGGGTATATTGGAGTGACTCTGTCAGTCGGTAGATGGTCGGGCGGTCGGTGTGTCTGCATTCTATTTCACAAGTTCTTCCACATTCCTTAAGTGATTGCTGTGAAATTTGAAGCATGTCATCAACATGACATGTAGATTTGCAGGACACAATTTTCATGCCCATTGGATCCACTCATACCAGAGTTATATGCCCTTGAAAATTTAGCCATATAGTATATTATCGCTTTTGTGGTGTCAAAGCAGCAGTGGGGGGTATTGGTCACTTCTGTGCCAACACTCAAGTTTTTTTATTGGCCTTGACATTAATTTCATACAGGAAGTCTCCACTTCTTTCTATTGATATCCTTTGTTTTACTTACAGACTGACTTAGCCAATCATTGGATTTTACCCATAATGCAGGGTTGTATTGATATTCATAAATGCTGTATGGACTTCAATGAATCAACACGAGATCTGAGTCCTGTGATGCCCAAACCATCAAAAGATCCAATAACATATTACTTTATCCTCATTTCAAGACGTAGTAGGCATAGAGCAGGTTGGTAGTGCAATTTTTACTTATTTACTGACACCCCTGAGGTCCATATTTCTTTATTTGTCTGACTTAATATGTCTACTTCTGGCAGTTTTTGTAGGGTGTTCATTACATTAGTGTTAAGCAGACTTTCAGGGTAACTTATAAAGGTAATGCGATATAGACAAACAATCTTTCCTTTGATGTATTAGTGATATTGAAGACAATTAATTAAATTTTGTTCCAGACAAATTTCATTACAATCCACCAGGCCGTCAAACACCCTCTGGATAATGGGTGCTTTTGTGTTTTAAGCTGGCTTTTTCTGGTTAAAGTATACTTGAAGATTATTAAGCTAGACATGCTAAAACTAAGTTGAATATATCTTGGAGTTGCCTTTTTTAGTTGTTGTTTTTTTACCAAAAAAATTACTGCCATACAACAGCAGTTATGCTTCTGTTGCATGCACCGTTTACAACATTCATTTATTTGTTGATATGATATTTGGGACAGGATGCCTTCATAGTTTTGTAATGCCTAAAGTTTTGGTGTCTCTTTTCCTAAATGTTAACCCTCTAATAATGTTAACATTTGTTTCTTTAATTCTTCCCTTATAACCATGGCCCTTCAATCCAACACATTAAGTCCTACCTCATTAATCATATACATTCAGTCCTACCCCTTTAATCATATACATTAAGTCCTCCCCTAACTTTTTAATCATATACATTAAGTCCTACCTCTTCAATTATATACATTAAGTCCTCTCCTAACTCTTTAATCATATACATTAAGTCCTACCTCTTTAATCATATACATTAAGCCCTGTCCCTTTAATCATATACATTAAGTCCTCTCCTAACTTTTTAATCATATACATTAAGTCCTACCTCTTTAATTATATACATTAAGTCCTGTCCCTTTAATCATATACATTAAGTCCTACATCTTTAATCATATACATTAAGTCCTACCTCTTTAATCATATACATTAAGTCCTACCTCTTTAATCATATACATTAAGTCCTACCTCTTTATTTTTTATACATTAAGTCCTGTCCCTTTAGTCATATACATTAAGTCCTACCTCTTTGATTATATACATTAAGTCCTGTCCCTTTAATTATATACATTAAGTCCTAACCAATTAATTATATACATTAAGTCCTGTCCCTTTAATCATATACATTAAGTCCTACCCCTTTAAAATATATTTATTAAGTCCTACCCCTTTAATCATATACATTAAGTCCTCCCCTAACTCTTTAATCATATACATTAAGTCCTACCTCTTCAATTATATACATTAAGTCCTCTCCTAACTCTTTAATCATATACATTAAGTCCTACCTCTTTAATCATATACATTAAGCCCTGTCCCTTTAATCATATACATTAAGTCCTGTCCCTTTAATCATATACATTAAGTCCTACCTCTTTAATCATATACATTAAGTCCTGTCCCTTTAATTATATACATTAAGTCCTGTCCCTTTAATCATATACATTAAGTCCTACCTCTTTAATCATATACATTACGTCCTGTCCCTTTAATCATATACATTAAGTCCTACCTCTTTAATCATATACATTAAGTCCTGTCCCTTTAATCATATACATTAAGTCCTACCTCTTTAATCATATACATTAAGTCCTACCTCTTTAATCATATACATTAAGTCCTACCTCTTTAATCATATACATTAAGTCCTACCCCTTTAAAATATATTTATTAAGTCCTACCCCTTTAATCATATACATTAAGTCCTCCCCTAACTCTTTAATCATATACATTAAGTCCTACCTCTTCAATTATATACATTAAGTCCTCTCCTAACTCTTTAATCATATACATTAAGTCCTACCTCTTTAATCATATACATTAAGCCCTGTCCCTTTAATCATATACATTAAGTCCTGTCCCTTTAATCATATACATTAAGTCCTACCTCTTTAATCATATACATTAAGTCCTGTCCCTTTAATTATATACATTAAGTCCTGTCCCTTTAATCATATACATTAAGTCCTGTCCCTTTAATCATATACATTAAGTCCTACCTCTTTAATCATATACATTAAGTCCTGTCCCTTTAATCATATACATTAAGTCCTACCTCTTTAATCATATACATTAAGTCCTGTCCCTTTAATTATATACATTAAGTCCTGTCCCTTTAATCATATACATTACGTCCTGTCCCTTTAATCATATACATTAAGTCCTACCTCTTTAATCATATACATTAAGTCCTGTCCCTTTAATCATATACATTAAGTCCTACCTCTTTAATCATATACATTAAGTCCTACCTCTTTAATCATATTCATTACGTCCTGTCCCTTTAATCATATACATTAAGTCCTACCTCTTTAATCATATACATTAAGTCCTGTCCCTTTAATCATATACATTAAGTCCTACCTCTTTAATCATATACATTAAGTCCTACCTCTTTAATCATATACATTAAGTCCTGTCCCTTTAATCATATACATTAAGTCCTGTCCCTTTAATCATATACATTAAGTCCTACCTCTTTAATCATATACATTAAGTCCTGTCCCTTTAATTATATACGTTAAGTCCTGTCCCTTTAATCATATACATTAAGTCCTACCTCTTTAATCATATACATTAAGTCCTACCTCTTTAATCATATACATTAAGTCCTACCTCTTTAATCATATACATTAAGTCCTCTCCTACCTCTTTAATCATATGCATTAAGTCCTACCCCTTTAATCATATACAGTAAGTCCTCTCCTAACTCTTTAATCATATACATTAAGTCCTACCTCTTTAATTATAAACATTAAGTCCTGTCCCTTTAATCATATACATTAAGTCCTACCCCTTTAATCATATACATTAAGTCATATCCCTTAAATCATATACATTAAGTCATGTCCCTTTAATCATATACATTAAGTCCTCTCCTACCCCTTTAATCATATACAGTAAGTCCTACCCCTTTAATCATATACAGTAAGTTCTCTCCTAACTCTTTAATCATATACATTAAGTCCTACCTCTTTAATTATATACATTAAGTCCTGTCCCTTTAATCATATACAGTAAGTCCTACCTCTTTAATTATAAACATTAAGTCCTGTCCCTTTAATCATATACATTAAGTCCTACCTCTTTAATTATAAACATTAAGTCCTACCCCTTTAATCATATACAGTAAGTCCTCTCCTAACTCTTTAATCATATACATTAAGTCCTACCTCTTTAATTATAAACATTAAGTCCTGTCCCTTTAATCATATACATTAAGTCATACCCCTTTAATCATATACATTAAGTCCTACCTCTTTAATCATATACATGAAGTCCTACCTCTTTAATCATATACATTAAATGCTACCCCTTTAATCATATACATTAAGTCCTACCTCTTTAATAATATATATTAAGTCCTGTTCCTATAATTATATACATTAAGTCCTACCCCTTTAATCATATACGTTAAGTCCTCTCCTAACTCTTAAATCATATACATTAAGTCATTGATAGCCAATCAATATCGCTTATGTTTACGGTTCAATTATTGAAACCACGCCCAGGTACCGATACAATGCACATTACGTTAGAGATGTTAAACGCTGATTAGAAAAAGTTGATAAAGGGGTGCAGTATTTATCACAATAAAACACCATTTTTTAGCGTTCGGTTAGAATTTTTGTTGCTTGGTATTAAAGTATGATATTTAATCTTTGTAAATAACGCGAATATCATTTTACGCTATTTTAGCAATTTTAACCAATCCAGATACCTTAATTCTACACATTAGTCCTATCACTTTGCCCTGTCCCTTTGTTTTAAACCTATTTTACTCTTATTGTTACCTGTAGTAGTTATAAATAAGAACTGGGTAAGAGCACCAACATGTTTACCTCATTGCTGTGTGCGACAAAGGCCCTGGTAATTTGACTTTTTATAAAAACATTGAGAGTTAGATTTTAGAGGTCATAGGCTTGCTGTTGGCCATATAGTTGCCAGTGTAATTTCCATGGCAATTATGTGTTTAGTAACCCTCTAGCCACGATGAGGCTGGAAGATATGCATTGAAAAAATTGATTGTTATCTACAATAATTGTTTATGTACAACTTTGATATGTACAATTGTAACAAAATGAATTTAATCCAGATGTTAACAAAGGTTAAATAGCAAACAATTTAAATGAGATTCTCACCAACAGTTATCTGTCAATCACATTCGTAATGCCTGAGGCCATTATTATTTACATTAAGGAAATTAGACTTTTTAATGAACTATGATACCTTTTTATGTACTTCAATTAACTAAGTATACAAAAAATGTATATTTATATACTCTGTGTGATATAATGTAAGTGAGATTAGTCTCACACATTTATATTTTTTGTTACTACAAATTAGTAAAATAAATGTTGTTAACCAATTTTTATCAGTTCCCTTAATTCTTATCAATATATTATTATTTTTACCAGTTGTCCATGTGGCATAAAACAAATTATATTTGTTTAATTTCAGGTACAAGATCAAAACGAAGGGGATTAGATGATACAGGCGCTTGTGCTAACTATGTTGAGACAGAACAGGTTAGTGAAAGCGTGTAGATGTTTTGATAGTTGTATGGTCAAATGTACATTTAGAAAAACTCTAGAAAAAGAATTTGAGCAGAAGGATGGGAATAATTTATGTTAATCTGAAATAAGTCATTATTTTAGTTTGTTATGGCATTGGTTATCCTTCTTTTGTGCGTGTGTTTTGTGTTTTATTACAATCCTTGTTTGTCTATATATATTTAAATTTGTGATATGGTTTACTTAGTTCACCTTGCGCAAAGTGCCAATGTGACCTTTTAGGCTGTGTCCGTCTTCTGGCGTTGTGTCTTGTCAACAATTTCTTTAAACAACATTTTCTTCTAAACCACTGGGCCAATCTTAAAGAGTTCTCAGGGATGTTCCTTGCATATAGATCTACCAAACTTGTTCAAAGAATTTCAATCCATGCATAACTCTGGTTGCCTTGTGGACCTCTACCAAGTTCTTTCAAATCATGGCCCCAGAGTCGATATTGGCCCTTTCGCGGGGGTCATTAGATTTTACATAGACTTACATTCGAGAAAAATGTTGGAAAACCTTCTTGTCCAAAACTGCAATGCATTTGGTGTGTAGCATTGTCCAGTAACCTCTACTAAGTGCTTGATTGTTCATATGGAAATCTTTAAAAAAAATTAAAAATAATCCGGAAGACACAGAGCTTAGATATTTGACATGTAGCATTGGTTTGTAGACCTTTTACCTAACTGGTTCATATCATGACCCCAGGATGAAATTGACCTTGTCCTGGGGGTCACTTTATTGTTCATAGGAAAATCATCAAAGACTTTTCATTAAAATAATCCATAAGGCATAAGGTACCCCGCCCAAGGGGTCACTTGATTTTATACAGATATCTATATGAAAATCTTCTACCAAGATTGCCCAAATCATGAACCCAAGGTCACACTGACCCCACCACGTGGGTTCATTTGTTTTACTAAAAATCGACCAGAGGGTCTAGAGCTTAGATATTTCACATGTAATACTTCCTTGTGGACCTCTTCCAATTTTGTTCATATCATTGCCCCAATTGACCTTGGTCCTTGGGGTCGCTTGATTGTACATACGTTTTGGAAAATCTTTGAAAAGAAATACTGAATAAACTAGAAGGTCCAGAGCTTACAATGTAGCTATTTGACATGTAGCATTGCATATTTCACCTCTACCGAATTTGTTCATGGTCACAACCTACAGGGTCAAAATGACCTTGCACCTGGTAGTCACTTGATTGTGCAAGGCTGCAGTGGTTGACATCTTGGCCTTCTTGTTTAAAATTCCTAGCTTATGTGTTCAAATGTATTTGTTCACTGCAAAAATCCTTCCTTCCTTAAAAATGCTTTTTCTGAAGATGTCTTACCCTTTTGGCCTTCTATAATAGTGGACTAAGTTCTGTTCTAAAAAAACTTGCGATAATGTATTTAGAGTGACAAGATATTTATAGAAGTACTTATGGTTCTGTTTGGTACCATTAAAATAATGAAACTTCCTGTATTTCCTATACATACTATTAAAATGAGCTACTCACTAAAGAATGAGGGTTTCTTCCTTCCCATTATTGTCAGCTCTTTGATAGCTCTGTCCAGGTTAAGTAAACACTACACAGGTCAATGCCCTTGTACAAAAACACATCATATGTTTCATTGGTATTCCTTTGTATTACTCGAGTTATTGTCTTGATATTACTTTTCTGTTTAATTTTTTATGTCAATTTCTTCAACCTTCTGGTGTCAGTTTCATAGCAAATCTTAGCTAAAATAACAGTTTGTAAACTTGTTACAAAAATGTTTCCAATGGTATAATTGTTTCAGATATTTATTTTATTGTGTACATAAGCGAGTGCTTTAATATTGTTCTATCTACATGTAGTTAATAATGCGGGTGTTCCATATGTTTCAATAAAAAAAACAAATGTCTTCGTTTCTACTCATTTTTTTATATATTTTTTTTAAATTTAATGTATTTTGTCAGTCATTGATACAGTGCCTTGAAAATGTATCCATTTAGTCACACAATTTGTTAGAAATGGTATAGTTTTCTCTGCTGTCTTTGTGAAAGAACTATTTTGGTATATGTCAGTATTATTATGTTGACCAGACTAATTTAAAATGTTAAATCACACTGTTTTGTCACATTGCATACTTGGAGTGTTTGACTTGTATGGAATGCGACTTAGAGGTGGCTTTTCATGTTCTCAGATACAAAAGTTAACTGTGACATTTATTTTTTTCTAAAATGACGTAAATGCGATTAACACTTGACAATGGACTTTTATAGCCCCATTTTTACCAGACAAGTAAACTTTTATGACAGCTGACTGATGGCGATGTAGTTTCTTCTTTATTGTTATGTATTAGTTAGACAAGAATTGTATCAATAGAGAAAGAATCAATCAATATAAAACTACCCCCATTTTTCGTAAGTTCCAAGGCTTTAATGGACTAAGCTTAGCGTCTGATAACAATTGTGAACAGTTTGTTGGATCCCATGAGATGCATGGGTGAATAAATATTCCGTTAATTTAGCACACAAACATACCCTAGTAATAGCTAAGAGCATGTTTTTCACACGTTCGTTTATCAGATGATTTTACCTCAAAGTACAAACGAGTGTTCATTAATAGAATGGTAAGTGGAATTTGAAGATATGTCACATGCTATTGATTACAATTTTCTCAAATAGAACACAGATATTAATATCAATTTATGTATTGCTTTATTATGTTTGTCAAAACATGATAACAATCTGCAGTGTCAGCAGTTCCCAAAAGAATAAACACGGAACACAAACGGTTTTGCAGAACAAGAAACATGATGAAGAACACGACTCATAGGATGGTGTTAAACAAAACTTTTTGGTGGTGAATCCAAATTAGTACTAAAATTAATTATTGTTTTAGATTTGAAATACGCCTTCATTTTTTTGCAGATAATTGAGTTCAGTCACCATAGAGTTTCATTTGTACAAGTTCGTGGGTCAATTCCCGTATACTGGAGCCAGACAGGTGTAAAATATCGGCCACCACCAAAGCTTGACAAAGGTAAGTGAATGTAAAATGTAATTAGATAAGTAGAGTGTGATTGAATTTGTAGAACGTAGCAGTTATACGAAGTTTATGATATCAAACTCGATTCGTCCCATTGACAAACTCACTATGCATATTTTGTATTGTTTACATATAATCTATTGCTGTTTAATGTATTTAATCTTCCATTATCATAATGGTTGTGTTATTATTTACTCGGAAAAAAGATTCTTCGAAGAAACATAAAGAAGATTCATCGAAGAAACACACACAGAAGATAGATAGAAGAAACACATTAAGTTAAATTACACGACATTGATGCATCGTCAAATACACATATGAGTAACCTACAATAATTATCAGATCAATATGATAAACATGAGACTTATTTCAAAGAACATGTAATCCAGCTTAATGAAGAAGGTTGCTGGTTTCAAATAATGAATTTAACTGTTAACCCGCCCCCCCAAAAAAAACAAAAAAACATTTGATGAAAATCAAGGCTCGATTTTGATCTGCTGCTTGTCTCAGCTTATGTTTGACCTTGCAATATTGTGTTTGAAGGACTTTCTAACATTACATACTTTAGAATAATTAGTTTACGTCACATAGTAGCAACTTGAACCTGATATAAACTTTAACCTTTGGAAATTACCCACTGGCCATTGGTATATCGCATGCTACCCTCAATAAATTTGCACAATTCATATAGTATTAGGACATTAACAAGTTATTGAATTGCAAAAGCATGCTTCAAATGATTATAAGCAATACAAATTATGTTGGCTATGGCCTCATGCCAAGATACGGTTTAGGTGAGCTAATAATCGCTTAAAGCACACCATAAGATTTCGTTTAAAAGGTGTATTCTATCTTAAATGTTTGTCTATGCATAATCATTCGAAAATTGTTCTGTGAAATGTTAAAAGACAGTAGCAGCTGGAACGATTTAATTAGACTGAGTTTGGTGTGACTAAATATGATCTACTTGGATACATTTATAGTGAAATATGTGAGAAATTGCGTTGTTGTGGCATTAAATGCCTGCCAATACCATGCATCTTTTACTTTTTCATGTCTTGGTTGAACTACACAAATACATATACAACACATCACTGTATTTTTTATATCAAATTTCAATATTTCCATTTTGTTTTTTAAATTGTTTCATATCCTTAAAATCTCAAACAAAACCTGCCGGGAAATACAAGTAAACATAGATGTGTTGAAATATTTACTGCATACTTGAACATAATGATATTTGACAGCTGCAATGAATATATTGTACATTTTCTGGAATCCTATGCATATTGCTGTTCTCTTAATCAAGAATTTGACATGTATGGTCATTTGTTTGAAGCTCATAAAAGACAATACAGATTAAGATAGAAGTGACACTATGTCCTCACTAAAATTAAAATTGCAATATACGAGTACCAGGTTCATGTAAATAGAAGTGTAATAATTACAAAGAACAACTAAAAGAAAAAAAGGAAATTTACTGCTGTTATATAGTACCAAGTGTTTTACAAGTATCGTGTAATACACTGGTGGATAACACGAACTTGCAAACTATAACACGTTGATTTACTTCTCTTTAGATCTGTTAGTAATATTTATTCCATCTGTGCCAAGTGTTGAGTTCCCTCTCCAAACGTACGACAGTGGATAATCTTATTATACCCCCAGATATGAAATATATGGGGGCTATATTGGATTCACGCTTGACGGTCGGTCGGTCGGCCGGTCGGTCGGTCGGTCCGTGCGTCTGTAGACACAATTTGTCCGGAGAATTTCTCAGCAACTACTTACAGGATTTCAATCAAACTTCACAGAAGTGATCAGTAGTAAGCCTAGTTGTGCTAGCTTAAAGCATTTTTCGTTCGGATTAATTTTCACTGAGTTATGCCCCTTTGTTGTTTTTATTCAGTATATACAATAGGCAAATGTTGTCCGGACAATTTCTCAGCAATTACTCACAGGATCTCAATGAAACTTCACAGAAGTGATCAGTAGTAAGCCTAGTTGTGCATGCTTAAAGCAATTTTCGTTCGGATTAATTATCACTGAGTTATAGCCCTTTGTTGTTTTATACAGTATATACAATAGGCAAATTTTGTCCGGACAATTTCTCAGCAACTACTCACAGGATCTCAATGAAACTTCACAGAAGTGATCAGTAGTAAGCCTAGTTGTGCATGCTTAAAGCAATTTTCGTTCGGATTAATTATCACTGAGTTATAGCCCTTTGTTGTTTTTATTCAGTATATACAATAGGCAAATGTTGTCCGGACAATTTCTCAGCAATTACTCACAGGATCTCAATGAAACTTCACAGAAGTGATCAGTAGTAAGCCTAGTTGTGCATGCTTAAAGCAATTTTCGTTCGGATTAATTATCACTGAGTTATAGCCCTTTGTTGTTTTATACAGTATATACAATAGGCAAATTTTGTCCGGACAATTTCTCAGCAACTACTCACAGGATCTCAATGAAACTTCACAGAAGTGATCAGTAGTAAGCCTTGTTGTGCATGCTTAAAGCAATTTTCGTTCGGATTAATTATCACTGAGTTATAGCCCTTTGTTGTTTTATACAGTATATACAATAGGCAAATTTTGTCCGGACAATTTCTCAGCAACTACTCACAGGATCTCAATGAAACTTCACAGAAGTGATCAGTAGTAAGCCTAGTTGTGCATGCTTAAAGCATTATTTGTTCGGATTAATTTTCACTGAGTTATAGCCCTTTGTTGTTTTATACAGTATATACAATAGGCAAATTTTGTCCGGACAATTTCTCAGCAACTACTCACAGGATTTCAACGAAACTTCACAGAAGTAATAAGTAGTTAGCCTAGTTGTGCATGCTTAAATCATTTTTCATTTGGATTGATTTTCACTGAGTTATAGCCCTTAGTTTTTTTTCTACAGTATATACTATAGGCAAATTTTGTCCTGACTATTTCTCATTGACTACTGTCAGGAATTCAATAAAACTTCTCAGAGGTGATGAGTAGTGAGCCTAGTTGTGCATGCATTAAGCTTGTCTTGGTTGGTTAAATTTTCACTGAGTTATGGCCCTTTGTTGTTTTTTATACAGTGTATAATTATACAATATCTCAGTAACTACTCATAGGAATTCAATGAAACTTCACAGAAGTTATAAAAAGTAAGCCAAGTTGTGCATGCAATAACCAGGTTTTGTTTGGATTAATTTTCACTGAGTTATGGCCCTTTGTTTTATACCATTAGGTAAATTTTGTCCGTACCATTTCTCAGCAACTACATGCAGGAATTCAGTGAAACTTCTTAGAAGTGATAAGTAGTTTGCCAAGTTGTGCATGTCCACAATAGGTTTTGTCCAAGTAAATTTTAATGAGTTATGGCCCTTTTTTTATATAATGTATATTTAGAAACTGGTCAGGATATATCTAAGCAACAATTTGCAGGTATTAAAAAAATGAAAATGCATTATATTTCCCTCTGTAAAATGTAACAATAACTGTGTCAAGGCCTCAGCTGGGGGTATTCATCACCTTAAGTGATAGTTCTAGGTACCTTTGTTCTTAACAATGGTTTAATCATCGCAAATGTACAGATGAATTAGGCTTGTCCTTTCCTTGACAAGGCCACCAAATAATGTCCTGTTGTAATGGACATGGAATAGGTTCTCTAATGTGCTTGTTTCACATTTGCACCATTGCTTCATAGAATATTAATAACCCCAAATAAGAGCGAACACACGCAATTAGGAGCAAAAGTCCTCTATTTGTATTAGATAAGCAATAAAGCAGACACATCTAAGTGAAGTTTTGCTTCCCTGGAGAATTTAAATGTAATATTTGTAATGATTGCGAGTTCATACATAGGTCACGTTTAAAATGGTGACTGGTGATATAGGTATCACAGAGAAATAACGTTTAGTGATCTCCAGGAAGGACTTGGCTTCTTAGATATTTATTTACGATTCATGTGACTTAATTATAAAAAAACGTCCTTTCTATAACTTTTTTTGCATAAACACAAATTGGAGCAGGTGTTTTGTTTTCTTTTAAAGTTTCTGTGAATACGTTATTAAAAGTTAAAAAGTAGTAAATAGTGTCTAATTGGGTATAAATTACTGATTATATTAAGGAAAATTTCTATATACGTTCTGCACTTTTTACGTTTGTAATTTAAAGCGAGTTAAATTAATCCATCTGTTTTTTTTGTAAAAAAAATGAATAAGAAAAATAACAAGGAACAAATTAAAATACCCCCTAACATTTATCAAAAATGGCTGGGGTCGAAAAAAATATGATCGAGAACTGTTGAATATATAATTTCACTTGAGGTGTCGGATCATTTATTACTTTTAAGTGAATTACCAATATACAAGGATACAAACTCACTTACTTATGTGAAATAATTAATTATTCAAACGAATCAAATGATTGATCTACTGCCATCACCATGACAATAACATACGGGTATATGTTAATTGTTTACGTACGAATATGCACGCATTAAGTATATCGAAGTTTTCACTGCATGGTATGAAAGCAATCCTTACAATAAAGTAAAGAAATGACTTACACGGTACAACATAAAACTACATTGATAAGTTCATGATACTAGTACATGTATAGGTAATTTTAATCCGTCAAATTGATTAGACAAGTTCTTATCTACAGGGAACACTGCATTCTCTGATCTAAAATGATTTTCTCTAAGGCGGTACACTCCGGGAGCCCATGTTTTATGACCATTGTTTGTATGTTCCTATGTGTTTGGTGGGTTTTGGATGATGAGTTTCGGGGAAGATTGTATTTTGGATGAGATGGGATTTCGTTGATGTGTTTTATTCCAAGGACTTCTTTTTCTTATCCATAATATATTTAAATTAGCATTATAGGTATTGTTAGATGTTACTAACGGATTTACTAGCTAACACACAGAGAATTGGTATACATGTATACCTAAGATGTTCCAATTCATGTCACTAATTAACAGTATAAGCACCAATACCCTGAATACGATACAAGATTAAAGTAATTCATGTCTACCTTTCAAGAACATGTAATTGACATTAATATAATTTCTGCCTCACCAACGAAGCGAATGATTTACGTAATTAAATATCTAAATGTCACCTGTCTTGATCCTTATTCACATAATCTGTGAAATTGTTTTTTATTCCCCTGGACAATATCTGCTGCTATAACGTTGAAAACGACTGGTTTGCCTCTTGACGTTTTTGTGCTACATAGCCTGAGACTGTTGTCAATGGCGTGGTGTACCAAATTTGCTTAGTAACTTCAACGGACTGAACTGAAGATATTAAGAAGTGACAAAATATTGATAGCCGTGTTTATTTACAAGATAATGTTGATGTATAATCAACTGAGATGTTTGTACATAAAGCATTTTTGATTGTAAGCAGTGACTGTGTCTTATTTATTCACCTAGTCTGATAGATGTCCAGACGGGATAAGGAAGATAATTGGCACTTGTCTGTCTATCACCCGGAATCGTTATCACATCTTGCAACTGACGATGTAAATTAAGACTAGATGTCCTCCGGATTGTATCCAGCAATACATTGTTGCACATGTTAAGATATAATTGACCAATTAAATATTTAACAAGAACAACTATAACAAAACGTTATAGTTAGACGAATTACAAGAAGCATTGGCTTAAGTTTTTTGTATGAAGTTGCTTTTATTCATTCCTCCATTATGGAGAATATAACATATTTACAAGTTATAGATACATGTAATACACATATTTTGACAACCATGAGTACTTGACAAATGAATACATTTATGTATATAGTTCACATGTACATGGTATTACCATATCATACATCAATGGAATAAAGTACACCCTAAATACTACCAAATCCACCATAGTCTGATATGATACAACCACATTAAACTTACATCTAATGATGTTCCCGATACTATGCCACGTTAACATCATAGAACGATGCCTACATTACTTATTTGCGTTTCAACAACAGAGCAGACGAACAGATTCAGTAAAACATGACAGGTAAGGCGACGAATAGCCGGTCCAATGATTGACCAATCAAAAACGACCGAAATCACCATTAGCCAATCAAATGGCCAGGATTGGCCAAACTATTAATAGACAATACAGTAAGTACTCACAAACAGCTATAATAATAAAATACTCGTAGGTATAATTCGTCTAGAAAAATTATTTGAATGATACTGTTCCTGTGAACTGTTACTTTCAAACTGTTCATTACCAAGAGCTTCTTTTTTTCTTTTTTGCTGAGTAATTTTGACAAGTACAACACTTCATGGTGTCATTATTTAATCCGTACCGCTTGCAATCATGACGCTCTCGCCGAATTAAAGGATGAACTTAACTAGTAAAGCTCAGTCAAACAACTGCTCAGTTCTGATTATAGAAATCCGAAAACCCTTTTTTAGAAATTTTAGAAACATCATTTTCTCACTGATATATTATTCAGTTATAGCCAGTTTTCATAACTGAACAATTATCTGAAGATTAAAATATCTTTTTAGAAGACATAACCTATTATTTTGACGATATACATTTGATCATGGACAATCTATTGATTAAAATAGAGATTAGATAAATATGGAACAGATGAAGGTCAGGACAATGACATGAATATGTACAGCATCTTTCACTTTCAGTTATCAAAAGTTCACTACACGTATCTCTTCCGTTTTATGTGTGTTCCTTTGACATCACTCGCACAAGATCATCATTTTTTCTGTCAGTGAAAATACTTATTTGTCCTCTCTGCGTTATTCTGTTATTGCCTGGTTTTCATTTTGATTATTTATATAACAATAAAATATACTGATCATATGTCAGTGAAATAAATATGGTATATGGTATCCTAACTTTGCGCCAGAACACTTGTGTACATCAGCAGCTACTACGTTTCACAATTTCTTGGTCAATCGGTGTCTTCTGACATAAACGTTTGAATATATTGTTTATTTAAACAAACAATCGGTTAATAGTTCCATAAGTCCTGTTGTATATACGAGTTGATTGTCATTTAAAATATCATCACTGTGTTTGAAATCTACATCCACAGCTTGTCGCCACGAGTGCTTTCAATCTTGGATGATTACCGATTACGCTATGATGAAAATCTAACAAACTCTAAACATATACGTTCATGGCAGAGGTCTCCCGTTTCAAGAGAATTGGTCATTGCGCTTATCAATAACACCAATTTCCAACGTAGGATAACGTTTATCAAATCATTTAGACGGGTTGTTACCAATTACTTGTATATATCAAACTATGTCCTAATACTAAGACCTAGGAAATACAAGATGATAAGACAGGTCCAATGAAGACCTACAGTACGGCCATATACGTCAGACAATTAATTCAATATCGTTGATGACAAGAACTTCGTGTGATTCTTGGTTTATTTTATAATATTATGCGCTAAGGAGACATTTGTTCCCACGTGTGTGATTAAACTATTCTCTCAGTCTTGTGTTTAGGTTCCCTTCTTGTAATAGTACGTGCATTTCAGATATAGTCTGATTATTTAGATAATTATATTCTGTACTGTATTACACTAAACATCTCCGTTTTTTTCCTCTGGATCCATAGTTACTCAGCTAACTCATTTTTGTATTCCCATGATGTTTTATAACAACATGAAGCCACTGGTTACTGTCTGAATTTTTAACCAAGTTAGTCAGACAATCGAGAACGCCAATGTAATTAGCAATTAGTTACTGTTTGAATAGACAGTTTCTTGAATAAGGCTTTCTTAGAATAAGGTTAGTGACTTTCATAAAGTATTACAAGGGTCAGGGTATTACCATCAGTTCTGATAGTTAAGTTTATCTCTCCATTTGTTTTAAATAATGTGTATCAGTTCACACTTCCCCTATTGCTGGTGTGTCATTCTTCAGCCAACGCTTATTCGAGTGATTCATGTTTAGAAGTTTGCATTTACTTGCTGGGGACAATCGACACTTCTGACCCTTTGATGATTTTCAGAGTGGTTTTGGGTCATTTTAAATTTCTTGATTCATTTTGTGCGATTCGTGAGTATCATACTGTAGTTATTTCGTCAGAACTGACGCCAATATACTTAACATTATTTATGATACCGTAAGTAACACCCCCATCATGCCTTATGGACGATGAGTAGAAATAACGAACTGTGAAGTCCGAACGTCACGAAACCAAATTGTTTTATTGATTCCAAACTGCATGAATTCATGGAACTTTGAATATTTGTGACAAGGAAGAATCAAAGGGCGTTCAGCGAACACATTTACATATACAGAAGCATGTGCATGATGATCGTAAATCTTGTATTCCAGAATAGACAAAAATAAAAAATCGATTAAGACACCCTACACACTCTGAGTATTACAAATGCGCTGAGGAAATACATGAAACAAAAATGTGTCCAAAACATTGTCACAACTGCTACAATCGTGATTTATGTGGAGTGCAAACTCACGTACACTAGGTTGGAGCGCCTAGCAAGTACTGACTTAAAAAGTACATAAAAGTACAGGTTAAAACAAGACAAAGTAAATTAATTTGCATCGACGTACATGTTTCGATATTACCTGACTTACTGACAAATGAGTCCATTTCATGATTCCGTAAGTCATATGTTATTCGCATATTTGGTTAAATACTATTCGGCATGTTAGTATTCTGCTAAAGGTGAATTAACAATACCAAATAAAGTTCATTTGTAGTTACTTCGTTACGAAGACTAATAAAAATTGAGCAGTGATTTTGAAATTCTATCCGTTAATTTTAAGTGTTGTATCAAGCTTTTCAGATATGTTTGAATCAAGTATAAGTGTGTTCTCTGTGAAATATTACCGTTACTTTAATGAGGAAAGGTCGGTTAGTACTGGTACATCACTTCGAAATTCAGATTCAAAAATTGTGAAATCAAGAGAATACAACGGTTTCGTGTTCTTTAGAACGCTATGATATTGTTTTATACAAGATTGGATGATTAATGTTATTCAATTCCATCTTCATTGCTAATATTTTAATCCTATCATCATTTACGAATGACAGATAAGACATTATTTCATGTAAAAACGTAAAATTAATTGTAATAAATATGTTAATTAAATAATAAATCAAATGGTTAAGTACCCAAATGCTATCAGGCAAAACATTGGGATAAATTGATGACAACAATTATATGAGATATCATAAAATGGATGACATATAACCTATTAATTATGTATAGAATTGAAATTGTTAGAACTCTGACATTTATTTCTAAATGAAGTAATGTAAAAATGTCTTCAAGTATTGTTTCATAGTCGCAGATCAGAGCATCATTGTCAATTATTTTGTTAGAGCTGAAAATCTTGTAAATTATTTTGTTAGAGCTGAAAATATGTATCCATAATTTTGGCAGTATTGTACACTGAACGCCAGAATAAAGTTTACGCTACCACAACGAGGATTATTGAACGTACAATTTTATTAGATTAACAAAATGTTTTGCATACGTGATTACAACTTTATTTCCAATATTTAAGCAACTATAAATTGCCATTTTATTCTGAAATATTATGTTACAAAAAACTTTACGTAATGCACTCCAAAGTTTAGAATGTCAAGTCAAAATCTAGTGTGACCACCTTGTGCGGCAATGCACTGAACACACCGTTGGCTCATGGAGCGAATAACATTATGTAACAGACCATGTTGCGGAATATTGTTTCATTCTTGAATCAAAGCTTGTTGAAGTTGTGTAACGTTCTGATGGGATGGGTTTCCATTCCATTGGGAATAGGATGAACAGACCATCACTTCGATGTCCATCACTTACTAGTCTAGCTTAATGCGGCCGTGCATTGTCCTGCTGTAAATTTCCACCAGGTAAGTGACGTCTCATGAAGACATTCACAGGACGGACCACCGGATTTAGATAGCACCTTGTATTGACATTTCCTCTAAGAATGATCAAATTTCTCTTTTTGAATTCCCATATACCACATTACATACGCACAGAACCCCCGTCCCACCTTCACGAATACAACACCGCGTACCTCACACCACGACGTCTCCATACGCGTTCGCGTCCGTCTGCTCTACTGACGTTGAATTTGAATCGTCGGCGACCACTGACGCCTGGTTTGTTCGGAAACGGGACGTCTGAAAAAACAAAAACATAAATTGTGTCTAATATAATAGTTTTAAAATAGTGTTTTTTTAGGTGTATTTTGACAACTTTTCTTGGTAATTATTACCTGCATGTTACACGTTGATCAATATACATGTATAGGTTTTCCTATACGGATTTAATGTGTTAATGATTAGTACTGTTTACAAAATATGGATATTCATATCACTTACTAGTATTTTGTAGAAGATAAACATATTGTTTAGCTTACGAGCTCGACTGTGAAACAAGCGGTATTTGCTTGAATGTATTAATCATGTTTGAGTTTGTTTTCTTGAACCAACCCATTCTAAGCAATTAGGATAAGTTTCTTGCTCAATTTACCCATGCGAACCACTTGTCCGTCATGCAGTTTCTGAAGCAGGTTTGGCTCGATTTAGTTGGTGCTATGTCAGAATGTTAGCTTCCTGTTATGCGGTCAAAACCTTAGACCTACCACTTCTTGGCCGGTCCGTCAAAGCTCCCGTAATTATATCTAATACAATACGTCGTTTGTTTGTCTTAGCTTTGCCATCGTAATAGCTTTGTATGGCATTTTCGGATTAAAACACATATATTTTATACCAAATTCTGGCATGTTTCACGACAATAATCCATTTTTATCACTAATATCTTGAAAATCGACCGTGATGATTTTTTGTGAATAGAGAGGCATGAAGAGTGAAGTTTATACATGGATGATTATCTGTGTGTATTTTATTGAAGTTATCGTTTTATGTCTGTTTTTGTGTGTATTTCACAAAAACGACCTGTCGTGAGTGACTTCAATTTCTTCGAAAAAGTCGTCTTTTTCATGGAAAATGATTTTTGACAACGAAATATATTTATTTTTTTATTGATATAGGTTACCAATGACCATTTTGTTCATAAATATTGAGAGAAAAAAAATAACACAGTTATAATTGTGCGTATTTCTTATTAATACGACTTTAGCCCCAGCAGAACTATTCAAAAAGATTGTAAGAAAACGCTTCAATAATATGTCGATACTTTCATAGCATTAAGGCCAAAAGCTTTCACTTTTCAATAAATACTTTCATACATTTATTTGGTTTATTTTAACTTTATAGTATCTAATTATTATAATATACATATAGATCTAAATTACCCGTTCATTTATTTTTTTACTCATAATACAGTATCTTCTTATAAGTCAGATGCACGTGCACGTATTTTCTACAAATGTGTTTTCTTTCGTATGTCTGTAAGACACTTTTGAAGAAAAACCCCTGCTGAATCTATTACAAAAATGAACGGTATATCTTCCAAACAATAAGATTTAAAGATAGAAAAAAATCTTCAAATTTCCCCAAAATACCACGTGACACAAAACCAACCCAACTCACAGAAATATTCCAAAATGGATGACGAAACGCAGAAAAAAGTGATATCGATCGGGGATCATATGAAATAGTTCTTATGCACCCGGCATACCCTATTGTTATGAATATAATATTGATAGTTGTTCCATAAATGCATACGGATAAAGATGCATAAGTACATAGAACGGGCGTTGAAAATAAGCTTTATTTTATATCGTAATGCAATTTTGTAGTCTACATAGCTGTGAAGAAGCAATTATTGTACATTTAATGTTAGCTCCGTCGCCATTATCATTTATCAGCGGTCTGAAGTGGTCGACCATTTAATGACCAATCTAATGAATGCGATTGAACGCATACGACAGCACGTCCGATTTTGTTCCGCACATTATACTAGTACATGTGCATATTGTCAAACCATGTTTGCAAAAAGCTAAAATATTTTCGATTATAAGCAGTCGTAACAACTCGGGCATTTCCGTAACTGAGAAATACGGACTTTCTTAAAATAGACAAAAGCCGAGGAGTTCCGATTGGATTATAAAGTGATATACCTTCGCGGATATCAACCAATTTCGTTTAATAACCGACAAAAATAATGCAATGGTAATTAATTGAACTGGCTCGTATATCGTGATTTAAACGTCAATAAATACAATGTTATTATGTTGACTTCACTCGTTGCATCTAGAATACAGTCATGATGTGATCACCTTGAGCCATATATCGCAAACCAAACCTTTTGAGCAAAATCCTCAATCAATCAGACGGGAGATCTTAAAGTTCCAACCATGATAACATATGTTAAATAATTTTGTTGATCCACGAGCATTGTCATCACTTCTGCGGGCGAGACATACAATGTCGTGTTGTTTTATCCGATGATTGATCTACGATATACGAGCCTAAGTTAACATGTTTCTAACAAGCGTATCGTAAATGGTTAGTGTACAATAACCGTACTAGAACATATCTGTCCAACGAACGATCAACAAGTCAGGTAAACCAAGTGTAATATTCTCAACTCATTATACCCCCAGATATGAAATATATGGGGGCTATATTGGATTCACGCTTGACGGTCGGTCGGTCGGTCGGTCCGTGCGTCTGTAGACACAATTTGTCCGGAGAATTTCTCAGCAACTACTTACAGGATTTCAATGAAACTTCACAGAAGTGATAAGTAGTAAGCCTAGTTGTGCTAGCTTAAAGCATTTTTCGTTCGGATTAATTTTCACTGAGTAATACCCCTTTGTTGTTTTTATTCAGTATATACAATAGGCAAATTTTGTCCGGACAATTTTTCAGCAATTACTTACAGTATCTCAATGAAACTTCACAGAAGTGATCAGTAGTAAGCCTAGTTGTGCATGCTTAAAGCAATTTTCGTTCGGATTAATTATCACTGAGTTATACCCCTTTGTTGTTTTTCTACAGTATATACAATAGGCAAATTCTGTCCGGAGAATTTCTCAGCAACTACTCACAGGATCTCAATGAAACTTCACAGAAGTGATCAGTAGTAAGCCTAGTTGTGCATGCTTAAAGCATTTTTCGTTCGGATTAATTATCACTGAGTTGTAACCCTTTGTTGTTTTTATACAGTATATACAATAGGCAAATTTTGTCCTGACTATTTCTCATTGACTACTGCCAGGAATTCAATAAAACTTCTCAGAAGTGATAAGTAGTTAGCCTAGTTGTGCATTCATTAAGCTTGTCTTGGTTGGTTGGTTAAATTTTCACTGAGTTATGGCCCTTTGTTGTTTTTCTACAGTATATACAATAGGCAAATTCTGTCCGGAGAATTTCTCAGCAACTACTCACAGGATCTCAATGAAACTTCACAGAAGTGATCAGTAGTAAGCCTAGTTGTGCATGCTTAAAGCATTTTTCGTTCGGATTAATTATCACTGAGTTGTAACCCTTTGTTGTTTTTATACAGTATATACAATAGGCAAATTTTGTCCTGACTATTTCTCATTGACTACTGCCAGGAATTCAATAAAACTTCTCAGAAGTGATAAGTAGTTAGCCTAGTTGTGCATTCATTAAGCTTGTCTTGGTTGGTTGGTTAAATTTTCACTGAGTTATGGCCCTTTGTTGTTTTTTATACAGTGTATATATAATATCTCAGTAACTACTCATAGGAATTCAATGAAACTTCACAGAAGTTATAAAAAGTAAGCCAAGTTGTGCATGCAATAACCAGGTTTTGTTTAGATTAATTTTCACTGAGTTATAGCCCTTTGTTTTAAACAATTAGGGAAATTTTGTCCGTACCATTTCTCAGCAACTACATGCAGGAATTCAGTGAAACTTCTTAGAAGTGATAAGTAGTTTGCCAAGTTTTGCATGTCCACAATAGGTTTTGTCCAAGTAAATTTTGAATGAGTTATGGCCCATTGTTATTTTTTATATAATGTATATTTAGAAACTGGTCAGGATATATCTAAGCAACAATTTGCAGGTATTAAAAAAATGAAAATGCATTATATTTCCCTCTGTAAAATGTTACAATAACTGTGTCAAGGCCGCATCTGGGGGTATTCATCACCTTTAGTGATAGTTCTAGTTTTCATAATATTTCCAATGGCGAAAAATCCAAAATCAACAATGGAATCGACAATGGAATTTCCAATGCTTTATAGATGGTTGATATACAATACACATGCTGTGATGACTAATGTTTGTTATTATCATGGGGTGATATTCCAGCCATGCCATCATAAACTTATTTTATTTGAAAATGTTGATCTAGGAATTTCTAGCGAAGTCAACTAATTCTTAATTACAGTGTATATTCCGATGCTATGTGCCAAATTTACCAAATTTGGCTCGGTGAAATAAACTTGTTTCAAATTGATGATTCAATATAGCTGTATGAAGTTTTTGTTCGAATTAAATGTAAGTCTATGACGTAAGACTGCTCACACTTATAACGTAAAACTAAACATCTTGTTCTTTGGGGGGGGTCAAAACAAAATAAAATTAAATAACTTGTTACCGAGTCACTTTTGAAGTATTAATAAAATATTCAAATATGTTTTGAAAAAATTCTAAAGTAAAAACCCATATGCAGCGCAATTATTATAATTTAATAAGTACGGCTGTTGTGCTTTGCAATTTGTCGTTACCATGGGAATATAATAATAGATATTCAATAGGAAGTAAAAACGGACTATAGGGAAGACATGACACAAAGAAATCCACTTTGTTATCCGCACTGCATAACCATAAACAAGAGCGACAAAAATAGTTACTTCCAGAATCATGCAATTAAAATTAAAACGAAGTTCCCTAACAAGACATTACCGAGCAGTCAACACGATTGGCCATAAATGGCCATACGACAACACATGCAGAAACAGAGCATCACAAACAATATACAGTATCTCATAGTAATCGCAAACGATTCCTCTGTAAGTGGTGCAAAATTGTCTTTGAGATCCTTAATTATAAAGCGTAGTATTCTTGCATGATATTATGAAATATGTTAGTAAAATTGATAGTTCGGAATCTTCCAGGATTAGTAGCAAACAGCATAATAGATAAATAACACACAACATAAATTCTAGTACCCACCGTCACTAATATTCCATATAGGTGAATAACTACATTTCTATTTCTGCCTGTTGCTGTTTTGGTAAACATTGTGTGCTTTGAGAAAGTTCTTAAAACATCTGAAATAGTTCCTATTACAATGTATAAGCTAACTTAGAATAAGTCAGGTTTGAGTGAAAAGAGGACTTAGATCATTTGTAAACGCCATTTAACATTTAAGGTATTGCTCAAATTTTAGTACAAAATGAATAGATGTATGGATAATAGTAAAACATCTTGTATTAAGAAGCTTTGTAAATACGTGTGGTCGATCTAATGATATACTTAAAGGGGCATACCCTACAACTTGGTGCATCTAGAATCATAGAAAATGATGATAAATTAGAAGGCTGTAAAGAAAAAAAGTCGCCGATGGAAATTCCAGACAAATATTCCTTCAATTAACAATAAAAAACACAAAAATATATATCCGCGGCACATACATTTAGTCATGGAAATGTTGGGTTTTAGACATCTTTGTTTTAATCAATATCAGTGCTTAGCATGTTCGCAGAGTTCCGTAAATGATCTCAGAAATATGTCAACATTCAGCGAAATCTGAAATCTAGCTCTTCTTTGCAATGTGCATGCCCATAGTTTCTATAAAAGATCGGAAAAACCTTCTGAAGTTATTGTTTTGCTCAATTTTTGGGTGGAAGTGATTTATTATTTATAACTATGATTTTTAGCAGCAAGTACCTATACAAGCCATTTTACAACCCAAGTTCTTCTTGCAACTATCAATTATAGATTATTTTACATACATCTAGCACATTTTTTACACTTTCACAGAATTTTTGTCAGTTGTAGGGTATGCCTCTTTAATGAAGAATTACATATTTGTATCAAATGTTTGGGTCAACTCTTTACCATTCGTAATCGCAGTCATTATAGTAGTGAAAACCAATATAAAAATATAACATTTAACGTGAGCATTAATCCATTAATGAAATTTGTTGTAATGAGTTGATAGTTGCTTCAGAATTTACTTAGACTCAATAATTCAATGATAATATGAATTAAGTTCGTGTAAATAAAAGAATACCTAGTGTTTGAATGACGGTTATCTTACTTTATGTTTGTAAATGTACAGTTGTTTTTTCTCTTTCTTCCGTCCACCTCCCACAAGTTACTTTATCCTAATCAATCTTATCTCAGACGTTTGTTTGTTGAAATTTGTTGAGTTCCTGTGTAGATAATCATCTGTCAGTGTGTAGGAGAAATCTTCAATTCCGGCACTTGTCTGTTACTACACTTAAGTCAACTTCATATCAGCTACATGTTACTTTTGACACATTCCGTCACATTTTCAGAGTTCGGAAGTTCATGTCGAAGTCGAAAGGCGACTGAAACATTTATTGACTTATTCCCAATTAAGATAGTGAAGATAAAGACTACATTGCTGAAGTAAAACACATGTTTTTCTTTGTTCTTATTACATTCTTACGGATGCCGTTAATTAGTATTAGTGGTCTGATCAATGGCTCTAATTTTGTCTTTAATTATTTTGTTTTATCAGAGATCGAGTTGATTGTCTTTTTCTATGTATCAGACACGGTTAGGTTACTGTTTTATCTGGCACTAGCATCTCTTAGTTTTGTAACTGATTACTTTATGCACGTTTATTGACATTCAGGCAATATGTGAGTCAATAACTTGTTCCCATTAATCCTTGTATTTAATGTAAATTGGACTGATAGTAAACAGACCATAGTCTTTGATTCCCATCATGTGTTATTTTGGAAGAAGCTGTAAAGATACTTTCATTAGAAACGCTTCATTGCGACTGACCGATAAAAATGACGACCAAGGATTGATCGAATGTTTTAGTCTCATCTGAGGGTATCATGCCACCGCATATTAATTTCACTTAATTCGCTAAATTACTCCATGTTTTTTTTTTTTTATTTAGGAAATAATTTATAAGCTCATGAAGTATTTTTTGTCATTCATTGGTAGTGACCATTTTATGACGATACCGGATGCTATCGACCAAATCTGTTTTCCTGGATTCAGCTTTAGCAATCTTAATTGAATTCCTTTTTCACCGCATGAATATACAGTTCATGGCTTAGATACAGGTCTTGAAATAAATCGTCACCAGAATCTCAAGAATATATGATCCGTAGAGCTTATGCTTTTCTGTTAAAAAACGAGAGTGTATTTTTGTGTAAGAACATGGTTCATTGACGTTGAAGCTCTAAAATAACGTAAAACGACGTTTAAACAATGCAATGAAAGCCTTATTAACAATACTACTATAAGGTCCATTGATTTTGTTCAATCACAGATAAAAGTATCGTTTGCTCATTTACATCATGGACGTTTTTTAACGACCAATTACGGACCCAGCCTGGAAAAATACCATTATGTATCTGAAATCAATACATGTTCTTCGTTTTGTAGTTGAAAAACAAAAACGCGTCATGCAACAAATTCCAAATTACCTCATGTGCACTAACTTGTACAGTAGCCATTCCTTGTCATTGGCGTGGTTTGCATAACTTTGCTTTAGCTGGTTCTGGAATAGTTACCATGATCAATACACGCATTAAATTCAAGAACAAAATAACATGTCTTGTAAATCCCCATACTTCAATCAATGTCACTTTTGTCTTTAAATGGGACCGCAGATAATCGTAATTATACATGTGCGGAAGTTGGACAAATTAACTAGCGCCCACATATAGTCATATAGTTTCTACATGCTCTCCCTGTCTACAACAATAGTTAGTTACATGGCGCGCAATTATCACTCATGTTAAGCAGATGTTCTCAATCAACAGCATTGTATTGATGACTATCTTTTTCGCTTTTCTCAATTACCAAGACACTATCTGTATTCGAATTGTTGAATGCCTGATGAACTTTTGACCTCTGAAACTTATAAAAAGGTTTTTCTTTCGAATTTTCGATGGGGACTAGAACAAAACTTTTATGTAAAGTAATCACGGGTTTCCGTTCCGCGTGAAATTTCATTTCTACGCTCAGTAATTCTAGTACATTTATGACTGTTATTCTGGTCACGGCTTTAGTGTTAACCGATTCATCGTACACGAGATGTTCACTAGGAGTTAACAAACGTATTGTAAGCATCCAGTTTCACGCCCGTTTTTCCAGCTTATAAAGACGTTTTTGAAGGGGTCAGAGCATGTGATGGTTATATTTTTAGCTCACATGTCACAAAGTGACAGGGTGAATTTTTAGGATCAGTCTTCGTCCGGCGTCCGGTGTCGTGCGTCGTCAAACTTTATGTTGTGAACACACGGGGGGCCATTTTTAGCTCAATTTTAGCAAAACTGGGTCAGAACGTTAATATCGACAAAATCTCGGACGAGTTCGATATTGGGCCATTTGGGGTCAAAAGCTTGGTCACCAGGGCCAAATAAGGGAAAACCTTGTGAACACTCTAGAAGTCACTGTTTTGAGTCACTGTCAGAATGTTTGTCGACATAATATCTTGGACGAGTTCGAACATGGATCATCTTGGGTAAAAAACTAGGTCGCTAGGCCAAATCTTATGAAAAACCACGTTAATACTGTAGATTTCACAGTTATCAATGGATCTTCACCAAAACTTTGTCAAATCGATTCCTTTAATAATATAACGGTCAAGTACAAATATGGGTCATCTGGGGTCAGTAACTAGGTCACCTGGTCAAATCTTAGGAAAACATTGTCAATACTGTAGATGTCACAGTTTTGGTTGGATCTTCACCAAACCTTGTCAGAATGTTTGCCTCAATGATATGTGGGTCAAGGTTGAACATGGGTCAGTCGGGATAAAAAGCTAGGTCACGAGGTCAAATCTTAGGAAAACCTTATTGACACTGTAGTTGTAAGATTTTGATTGGATCTTCACCAAATTGTGTCAGAATGTTTTATCTTATTTATATGTAGGACAAGTTCTAACATTGGTCATTTGGGGGAACAAAAACTAGGTCATCGGTTCAAAACAATATTGTAATGAGTGAACAGTGATTGTCATGTGAGCGATATAGAGCCATCTTGGCCCTCTTGTTTATGAACGTCAATATTCTCGACACTTCAACGCCACGCACACGTTTACAAATGACGTCATTTTATAAAAATATTGTTTTCTAAAATGGCGACGTGTTTTATGTGTGAAAATTAGTGATGTTCCAATTAATCATATATTCAACGAATCAATGACGAATGGTCATTGACGTGACGATGACGATGCTCCCATTTAATCAACGAAATTTTGATTTAGTACAGAGTTGTCGTTCTTGAATAAATGTTCTGCAGACCTTACACTTTGCTGAAAGGGTTTGCACTTTAAATACCTAAATGATTGATTTGATAATCTATAGTGGCTGGTGTAATGCTGTTCAAACTGTATTTGTAAACGCAGCATAATTCTGGTTGAGCGTGTTTTTAATAGTAGAATTATATTTTTACAGTGTTATTTTACTCAAACATTTAATAAAGTTAAAGCATGATTTTTGTCAATTTTTATTGATTTTGTGCTAGTATTCATTTGGTGTAAGGGCTGTAAAAGTTATGCAGTCTTAACATTCTAGGTCATTTCTTATTTAATCAGTTTTAATTGATTAATCACTGACTTTTGCCTCTGATTAATCAACGAAATTTCCATGGACTGATTACAATCACTAGTGAAAATAGGTATAAATCTCTAATTTTCTGTACAAAAAAAAAGTTTGTATCTAAGTATGTTTTAAAGATAATAGAATCAGCTGATACAGCCAAAGGTCATAAGCTGTCGTAAATTCGTAATGGTGTCATATATTATGAAACACCCTGTATCAAGTGTATGTTGTTTTGCAAACTTTAAACTACATGTACCTGTTCTTGACAATTTTTGCATATTGTGTATGTACATGTATGTAGGCTCTGACATTCGTGTTTTGGGACGCTGTACTTACAAGATACAAATTTTTATTTACAGTCGGTTGACATATATCAAAATAACATTAGCTATGTATAGCTATTGACCGACATGTACTTATGTTGGAGCACAGGCCGAATGTTATATACATATGATAAACCATCTTCCCCGTTCAATTGCGATTTAATAAAATTTAATGTCATGTAACGTAAATTTATGTGTATAGAGATTCGTTTTACTATACGCAAATAATGCAAAGCAGCGCCATCAACTATATAATGTGACGGCCTGTTTGGTCGTTTTCGGTACACCAGAGTTGAGATGTGTTGCTTTAGGGAAATAACGTTAATCTTGTTAGGACATGAAAAAACAAATCTCCAAGTGGAGATATTGAAACTGTCAGCTTTCTGTTTGTCTCGGTGTGTCACATTCACAGCTTGTTAATCTCCTGATACAACTGTACAGGTTGGCGTCTACTTTGACTTTACGCTCTGTCAAATTTCATTACTTTTCTCATCTATTTCCATGTTACCATCTCTCGTATTTCGTAATGCAATTTTTCAATCGTTCTATACGAGGGCTTCTGATTTAATTTTCTACCAATATTTGAAATAAGTTCGTCACAATTGTATTTTATAGGTTAATTTACTGAAATGTAAGGCGTAGGGATATCTTCATCAGATGAATTTATTGTTATATATATTGGTAGAAATTATCTGGTGATTTGTATGTTCCAACTTGTAGGCCTACTTCTTTATGTTTCAAAAATTGTTTTGGCCAAAACTATCCTGGCTTCAAATTTTTCGTACATTTCGTAATTGTACATACTAATTGTCAAACAAATAAGTTCGATGTTTTATGTTTTTTCAATTTAATGCAAAATAAATCTTTCTGTTATTTCGCTCCCTGATTTTTTGGAAGGTGATTTTATCTATCTATATACTCGTATATATATCTACCAACCTTGGACTCCATAACAGCTTGGTTAAAAAGAAAGCCGCACAAGGAAGTTTGTCTGAACTTAATACAATGTATAGTGAATTTACAGACGTACCTGGTAATTCCTTCAATTAAGTGTGTTGGATCTAAATATATTTAATTTTATTGTAATCACATGGAAATAGTCATGTATCTAAATAAGTGTATGTCGGTAAGATACATGAACTATTCAAATGCGTAGAATTAAACCCACGTATCCGCTGCTAGCCAATGAAATAGCGCGCCTGTGTGTTGCTGTTTTGCATTTCCGTAAAAAATAGTTCTACTTTAGCTGGGTCAGTATTTTCTCTACATGTATGCATTCATTTGCAATAAACTACCATCGGTGTATGTGTTTTGTGCCTTTTTAACATTATCTTGATATCACTTGGCGAATTCCTGTCTAATCTTATTGATTTATGCTTTACATAAAAGGGCGACGTAAACAACGAGTTAATGTCGGGTAAACTCCGGAGGTCGATTGTTTAAATGATTTATTTCTTGTTTTAGTGCTTTGAAAATAATAAAACGTATGTCCTTTTTCAGTGTCAAACATATATATGACCTGCATTATATATAAATGTTAAGTCGGTCCGTTTGTCTAAATGTTAAAAATATTTGCATGGGCACAAACGATATGGGTAGAAACTACATATTTCTCTATTTTGCTTTGTATGGAAAAATCACGTTCCGACAGAGTACCTTGATTCTTGTCTGTTCTTTGCTATACGTACACATTAAATTAGTAACTAAACCATGTTCAGAATTGATTTGTCCAAAATAGTTTCGGTGATTTATATTCGATGAAATGTATGCGTTCATTTCAGTAAATATGATTAAGGGTGGCGCCGTTTATTGCATGCGTGATGTAATCTATGTTATGCATTTCAAAATAGCCAATACTAAAACTATTCTTTTGGGATAAATGGAGAAATCGTCTGTTATTGTATTCATATGTCCAGGAGCAAATTTTGCTTTCATTCTTAAAGCATCTGAATTCGATTGTTGTACGCATTTGTTCAACTTAAAACAGCAGTTCCGTTTTCGTTTCTCTGTACAAAGCCTTTGGTACAATGCAACATGTCACGGGAACCTAGTATGTATGGATAACTCTTTAACATGTTTTCTCTATACATGTCCTCAGGGTCAAAATTGACCCCCGGGTTTACTCTTTATAGGAAAAAAATTAAAATCTTCTTGTCCGAAACCGCATGGTATTATATATTTTTATAGGTTTGCGTGATAGAACATGATATACTGATAGATTTAATTTAAAAAAAAACGATACCATTTCTTTGAGCTATTGCACTCTATGAAGCGAATATGTAGATATAACGGCGACACTAAATGCGATTGTTGACCAACATTTGTTTTAAGTATACAATACAACTCAACACACGTAGTAGGTTAATTTACATTTTCTTCACTCGTCAGATAAGTTGATAGGATACAATTACACCAGACATAACTGTATATTGTTTGCTTCGATGGAATCGGGTTAGACATGAAGAATGAGTTTTTTGAGAGAGAAATTAACATACCAAACCAATTACCTCGCTTGATTTATTCTAATTATATTTCCTTATAATAAAGTTATCAATCTCAATTGTACTTTTGATGTTATATCAAATGTATGTCTGATTGATTTACTGAATTGGTGTGATATCATGTCTGTTAACATCGCTCGGTCTGCTGTGTATACTGGTAATCTTAATAATGTCTATAATGTTCGCTTTCTTATAGTAATTTTCTGCTGTCTGCATAAGGTTTTTTGCAATGTTTCTTCCGACAGACTTTGTGATAGCTCTCATGTTGGATGTTTAAATGACTAGATAACCGTTTTTAATACGTTATGCTTCGGATTCATTCGCACCCACTTGTACTTTACTTGTTGAACTTTATTGAACGACATGTACGTATTTTCTCTCTGATACCGTTCATGTTGCATTTTCGCCCACCACATGTCTATCACGATGTTGTATTTGTTTTTGCCAGATAATAATTATGTTAACGACTCATGATGCAATTAATTAATTGACAACATCCAGTATCATGCCTTCCTTAATATGAAATATTTCAGAATGTGTCCAACCATTTCTATGTAATTATTTAGTACGTAAGTAGAAATTCCTCTCCTGAACTACATACGGCGCACGAGCTGTTTCAGATTTATTATTCTCCGTCAAATCCTCTCGACGGGGAAGAATTTACTTTTAACTGTTCTCCAAATATTCTGCGATCTTTTTGTAATGTTTCTTACACATGAATTGTTTTATAATAGTACATTTCCCACTAAAGCATAATTTACACCCTGGGATATTTGAATGTTCCGTGAAATTATTTTATAAGTACGGGCAGATTTCTTCCCGACAAATTGATTTTCACTATAACCATGTCAATACTTTCTGTTTCACGTCAGCAATTTAATCCTTCAACCTATTGGGAAACAAAATTTATTTGATTTTGTAAAACAAGTGTTGTTGATTTTATAAATGTTACTTACTGCAGGGTCTATGCCATAGATAAAGCAATTATCTGTTGCCTGCTTGAATAATTCGATGGAGTGTTTGAAAAGAATAGAAAATAGTACAATACCAAATCCTAAGAAATGTCGGACGTAAAGCACATTGACTACACGAGACAAAAAGCCAACCATCATGACCCAAGCCAAGAAAAAAAGGATTATCCAAAGAAATCTCAAATCCCACCAATATTGCGTACACGATAGTACCTTCACCAACCAATGCAGCTCGCCAACTGTCACGTAAACGAAAAAAAATCGTCATGTTATTTCAGTCGTTTCTCTCTGACTTGCTGCAGCTTTTGATGATTGGTATTGGCGCATAAGTAGCACAGGACCGAGTCACGTGCGTAACATCATGAGAAACAATTCTACTTATCACTTTCAAGAGAGATTTCTTTTATAAATGTTTATTCTTTTTTATAGCTACTATTTCAATGTTTCATACAATGGTATGTACGAAGGAATCCCGAACGCTTTGCTGAATTCTAGAACTGCAGTACACATACGATGTTGGTCATGTAAAGAAACATTTACGTGATCATACACATAATGTGATAAGAAATGCTCTACAAGCATTGTCATAAAGCCTTTAACCGTGATCGATGCTAATGCAAAAGATTTGCGACTTTTTATAAATGTAAATCACGGAAAATAGAACGCTTTTGTGCCTTACTTTCATTTTTTCTTAGTAACAAACTGTATGACAGTTTATTAATATATAATTTCAAAGTGTTTCGTTGTGCCTTTATGTTATATGGTTAATGCTGTGAAAAAAGTATGGTCCGATGATTATCATATGTTTTTGAGAAAGGAAGTCAACATGTCTGAAAGCACGGATCACATTGAAAGACACTGGAGTTTGCGTAATACACACCGTTGCACGTAGAGCCAATACTGTTATGTCAGGTCCCAAGGAGCAACAGTGAAAAACTTAATTGCTCTCAAAATCAGTAATTTTTTGTCGATGTACACCATATATTTGTGGCTTTTCTACACGCCATGTCAGAAACTGTTAGCGAATATATTATGCGCCGCACCTATTTCAGAGATAAATGGAGATTCATTTGTCTTGCATGCGATACAAAAACAGTTTAATTGTATATTAATGAAGCTTATACTTCGTTGCATGCGGTTTAGCAGATGCTTATTAATTATATTGAACACCTTCGTGATAAGTCGTTGAATTTTTTGGTCCTTTCGTCCATACATACGATGTTAACTAGATTTTGCCGTTTCGTCTAGCACCAACACCGCTTACTAGAACGCTCGAATACGTATACAAGTGTTGCCTATGACCATTTTCAATCCACCCATATAAACCAACCACACTTTGGCCTTGGTCAACACCTAAATTGGAATTAATCGAATGGACTATTTCTTGACAAGCATGCCACCGGAGGGGAGGGGGCATATGCGTTTGTTGAACGCGGTGTTTTGCTTGTTTATACATTCATAAATCAAGAACCAAATAAAAGTTTCGTAAATGTAATCCAGAACTATTTAATTTATATTCATATATATGGGAACGGTTTGTTAAAACTGTCGCTGCATTTCAGTGTAGTATCTTTCCTCTACTTTGGTAGTGTTGTTATGGATCCCATCCGACCATAGCGAAGAAAATACACATTTACGAAAATAGGGCTCAATATACTAATCTTTGTATTGGACAAAGGTCACTAAAAGGAGGAACAAAACGCGCAACGAAAAGAATGTGACGTTATCCATAATAGAGCTTTTTATCGATGATTAAATATAGATGTATTTCACTATCTTGACTTTACATTGTCTGGTATTCTTCAACAAACGTTTGAAAATTCTTTGTATGTTTTTTTTTTGGTAATGCGCAAGTTTCTGTGTGTGTGTTGAGTTTATAACTGTATGTGCTTTCTTAATGACCGCATCATTTACACGGTGGATAAATGACTTACGTGCTTAAATGATGGTTTTCTGCATGCTATTCTCTCGTGTGTCAATTTAATTGCATTTTCACTTAACGTTAGACGCGGCTAATGACAAATTGCACATAAGGGCTTAATTCCGATCTCGAATGAGAAAGTTGCCTTTCAATTTACCCTTTCTTGCACACAGTAATAAAGCAATACTGTAAAATAATAATGGTGGGACTTATGCCACACTGCATGGCTTTTGTTGATTACCATTTTAATGGAATTGCTGGTAAACGATTAGCCTTTAGAGAAAGTTTTTGATTTTATCAAAGATTGTCTGGTTGCGATATAATTGTGACATCAAATCAACATTATATAGCTCGGCAAAGTTGACATTACTTCAGTGTTAATATTAAAGAAATAAATGAAATCATAAAACAAAGCACTGATTTTACCCCAATTTGTTCTCGCCGAACACCTGCAAAAGGCCGAACTTGAAAGTTAGTCCATTATAATGTGCTCGTTGAAAGTTAATATAATCAATGTATTAATTCTAGTTGAAAAAGATAAAGCGTGGAACGAAACAATCTTGTACAATACCTTGTTGAATCAATAATGGTCTCTTTATTAATGTTAATCATTGTCTTGTCGTTTCCGATTATTGAACAAACAAATGAGCCTGATTAATTTTCTACTCAGGGTACTTTTAATGGAATGTGTTCCCTATTTAGAATTTGCTCGGAGCAATTCTCTCTATTTTCTTGCTCATTACTCTACTGGAGACACTGAAAATAATGAATAATTTATATGTTATATTTTCACAAACCATCACTGTCGAGAATAGAATGTTCGGTCCCGATTTCCCTACTTATTTCAATGTACAATTACTTTGATTATCCGAATCGTGTTATCCGAAACCATGGATTATCCGAAAAAATATTTCGATCCCGCCGATTTCAGATAATCAAGGTTCTACTGTACGTTGAAAAATCGAAAGTCTCGTTCAATATGTTTTACCTTTCTCTTTCCTTTTTTCAGTTCTGATTTAATTATCGTCTAAATCAACTGGAACTTTTTTAAAAGCATGAAAATCAATTAAAAAGTTTGACCTTTTAGAAAAAAGAGCACCAGCGAACGAATCAGTTACAAAGATCATTTTAATCATTTGTCCGTTAAAGTTGTAACGTCATTTAAGATTCCCTGATTGTTTCAAAGCCAACAGAAATCGGAAAAAAAGGTAACAAGTAGTGTATGGCGGTACCCTGGGACCCGGGTCATATAGAATATAGAGGGAGTGGGTCCCCAAAGTAAACAAAATTGTGACAAATTAGGACAAATTGGAAATCAATGTTGTACCCCAAAATAGTATGAATTGAATTTTCGGAAACTTCTGGGACCATTGTTTTGTGTGTGTGTATAGACTGAGACAATGAGAGAATTTTCTTTCGAAAAGACATGGTGGCCCTGAAAAGGGCCGTTGGTGGTCCTGAAAAGGACCGTTGGTAGCTGTTAGTCGGATCTTTATTTCTTTATTTCTTTACCATACTTGCCCCGAGGTTGTTTCTCAAGATCATGTTTTCGTTTCTTCGTTTCTGTCATCTCCGGTTTCTTTTTGTCATGCTCCGGTTTCTTTTTCTCATGCTCATGTTTTCGTTTCTTTGAATCATACATAAACTGTACAGGTACAATCATTTCTTGTGGCTTAAACCGTACTTCTTGATTTTTCATGAGTCTGACCATCTCTTGCATGACTTGATTCATCTGTACCATTTCTTCCTTGATACCTTGTAGAACAGACAATCCCGTTGTAGGCCTTGTATTAGACTGTGTTTTCGCCATAGGGGGCTGTGTATTCGTCATAGTGGGTTGTACATCTACCATAGGCTGTGTATTCGTCATAGTGGGTTGTATAGGCTGTGTATTCGTCATAGTGGGTTGTACATCTACCATAGGCTGTGTATTCGTCATAGTGGGTTGTACATCTACCATGGGTTGTATCGGCTGTACATCTACCATAGGCTGTACATCTACCATGGACTGTTGACTGTATTGGCTGTACAGTGGTTGACTGTATTGGCTGTACTGTGGCTGCCTATACTGTAGTTGACCGTACTTTGGCTGGTTGTACTTCGGCTGGTTGTAATGCATACCCGCATTCGGGTCTATCAACTCAGATGATTCTAGTGCTTCTCTCAATATATCGTATGGCATGTTGAAGGAATCCATGCTAGATAATGAAAAAATAGTGTCTGCGCCGGGGGTATTTATACTTTTTGCCTGCACGCGCCAGTGTTCTATTAGGTCAAGGTCAATTGTGAGAAGTTTTTTTGAATACGTGTGACACTTCAAGTTTTTACAAGTGTGACACTTCAAGTTTTTTTTGAACAAGTGTTTGACACGTCAAGGTCAAGGTTATATTGTAGATATGCTTTGTACACATTATACTATCACAGCAATTTGAACACTGTACACTTAATACTATCACAGCAATTTGAATATTGTACACTTCATACTATCACAGCACTTTGCAGACTGTACATCATACTATCACAGCAATTTGAATACATTTGTTGAAAATGATTGTACATCACATACTAACACTTATATTTGTGGGGGAAATACTTCATACAATCACAGCACTTATATTTGTTGAAAATGATTGTACATCACATACTAACACTTATATTTGTGGGGGAAATACTTCATACAATCACAGCACTTATATTTGTTGAAAATGATTGTACATCACATACTAACACTTATATTTGTGGGGGAAATACTTCATACAATCACAGCACTTATATTTGTTGAAAATGATTGTACATCACATACTAACACTTATATTTGTGGGGGAAATACTTTGTTCTTCATACAATCACAGCACTTATATTTGTTGAAAATGATTGTACACATCATACTATCACTTATATTTGTAGGAAATGTTTAACTTACCTCACACCGTATATTTGTATTTGGTGTTATCAGATAGGACTGTAAATATACTAGTAATATTGACAATATGAGAATGATTCTTTCTGAATTGTATGGGGGCCCTGAAAAGAGCCGTTGGTGGTCCTGAAAAGGACCGTTGGTGCTTGTATGGGGATTAATGGCGTTGACCGCATCTCCCCATACAAGCGGGACACCACTTGTCCCATTTCTGGACATCCTTGGGGTCCGGTGTGGGTTGGTAGAGGTTCGACGGAACCTCTATTAACTCATCTTCCCAGTTCTCTGGGGTTGATTCTTGAGGGGTATCCCCCCAGTCCTCTTCCCCAGAGCTGACCACGACCTCCTCTACAAACTGCTTTCCCTCTCTCAGGGTCTTGACCTCTAGCCTCAGCTCTTCTAGCTGCATTTCCAGCTGCTCTATATACCGCCCTAAGGCGGCATATTTTCTCTTAATAATGTTGACTGTACGTTGAGACATCTTGATACAGAATGAAATTAGATCAAGGCAAGGTCACTGACTCTCATATGATACAAGGACTCTGATTGGTCCATTTTAACGGTATTTCATTGGTCCATTTTAACGGTATTTCATTGGTCTATTTTACTGGCATTTCATTGGTCTGTTCTAGGTCAGTGTTTTTCTCATGTTCCATAGCTCATTTATGTTTCATGATTCAACATGGGCAACTGCTTGAAAAGTTCTTCTGATGAACCTGAACAAGAAGATGTTTGGGTGGTCAAGATGGGTAATTTGTACCCAGACTTGTCTGAATTCCAAGATGCATGTGTAGAAGTGAAGATGGATATCAAGATGGGTAATTTATACCCTGACCTTGCCATCTTTTATGATGAGGATTTGAGAGCCAACTATTGGCGATACCTATTTCTTGCAGAAATGCAATAAATTACCCAACGGCCCTTATTAGGGCCACCATATGTGTTAGATTCGTTTTGTTTCTCAAGCAAAGACAAAAGCATATTACATTGTCTATCATTTTATTTTTGAAAACATTTATAAAGTACAACAAAGTACAACACAATACAACTCACTTAGTCTCCAATTTATACACAATTGTCCAACACATTGTCCAACACATTGTCTGGATTACACAAAGTCACTCACAGTTTTTGTTGGATTCTTTTTGTATTTACGTTTTTTCTTACTCTGTTCTGCGTCCTGTAGATCGACCTGTTCACCTTGTTTCTTAGGACAGTCTGCGATGAAATGTCCTTGTTCATGACAATAAAAGCATTCATTGTTGAAGGGTTCCGTACAGCTTGTAGAATAATGTCCTTTCTTTCCACAACGATAACACTTGATATGATCCCATGTTACATTTTTCTGTCCACAGAGCTGATCCGCTAAGTTGTCAAGCTCTTTAATTTTTTTCTTTAATGAATACATCAAAGTTTGATCTCGGTTCTCTTCAACTTGGTTCATTTTAGGATCGCTCATGTTGAAATGATAAAAAACGGACGGAGCGTACGTCTTTTATAGAGTGTCACGCGTTGTGACCTTGAACCCGAACTATAAAAAACGGCGGAGAAGTTCTAAGATCATAATTATGTCAGATACCGACAGTACTAGTGGTGAGGATGAACCTCCAACTAAACGAAGTAAGTTTGAGCCTGTGCGCGACTATTATAACATACAGTCACGCATGGAAAGAAAGTCAAGAAAATTCAAGACTCAATCTAGAGTATATGATGTGACATTTCAGCCGTATAATCAATCGTTTGAATTTACAAACAGGTTGTTTAATGATATGATGGATCAGCTCTACAAGAGATGTGAAGTGAAGTCGAATGATCGAGTTCGAGTATCTATTCTACATCCTGATTTGGACTTTGGAATACATGTTCCGTTTAATAGGGCATCTCGTATTAGTGGAGATACATTATTGGATGAAATTGAACGTGTGGCACAGAGTAACCGTCAATTTAAAATTCATGATGGGGCGGCACAGATGGAAATTACGCATATTGCTATGCCACAGGGAACCGGAAAGAAAACGTTTAAAGCACCAAACTTATTCAGTATGCGGAAGTCAAAGACAAGTGTTGTGTGTATTGACAATAGTAAAGACTCTATGTGTTTAGCTAGATCGATTGTGGTAGGACGGTGTAAAGTACATGAAAATCAAACCCCAGAATGGAAAAAACGATGGGGTCTTATACGTCACTCTAAGAAAAATCTTCAAAAATACGAAGCTGAAGCATTGTTGAAGCAAGTGGGTATTTCATCGGATCAGTCGTGTGGTATAGAAGAATACCAAAAACTACAGGACTATCTCTATCCCAGCTACGTGATTAAAATCCATCCACAACATTATGGAAGTGAATTGTTATTCAAACCACCTGCTATGACTGAAAAAAGTCGTGTGATTCATATCTTTCACCATGATAATCATTATGACTGTATCGTATCCATTACCGGATTTCTCGGACGGAGTTATTATTGTGAATGGTGTGATATCAGTTATGATCACCGTGAAGGACACCAGTGTAGCCATATTTGTCAGTGTTATGCTCACACCCTGTGCCCAGCAGGACAATCTATAAGATGTCCAGATTGTCGTCGCCTATTCCAGAGTCAGACATGTTTTGACAATCATAAAACAAAAACGGGAAAACGACGTAAAACCATTTGTGAATCCGTATGGAATTGTAAGAAATGTGGGCAAAAGGTGATTGAAACGAAACGGAGTCACGTTTGCCCAGGGACAAAGAAATGCAGGTGTTGTAAAGCCATAGTAGGACCAGATCATGACTGTTACATTCCAACGTATGAACCACCCGATAGAAAACAACCAGAAGTACCATTCATCTTTTTTGATTTTGAATGTCGTTTTGATTCTGGAGAACATATCCCTAATTTTTGTGTGGCTCAACGTGCTTGTGGTGACTGTATGTGTAAGTCAGTGAAAACTCCATGTGAGTATTGTGAAAAGGTGAATGAAGCCAGACAAATGACATTCCGTGGTGAAAATACGTTACAACAATTCTGTACTTGGCTATTCCTCCCTACCCATCGAGGATCGACAGTGATAGCCCACAATGCTCAAGGTTATGACGCTCAGTTTATTCTTAGATATGTGGTTACTCAGGGGACGGCGAAACCCCAGTTGATTATGAATGGTAGTAAAATCATTCAATTGAGAGTGCATGGAATACGCATGATTGACTCCCTCAGTTTCCTGAGTATGCCTCTCTCCTATTTTCCCAATACATTTGGACTGACCGAGTTAGCCAAAGGATGGTTTCCATTCTATGCAAACACCTTGACGTATCAAGATTATGTGGGACCTTATTTACCGCTACACTTTTACAAACCGGATAGTATGAAACCAGAGCGACGTGAAGAGTTTTTAACCTGGTACAATGAAAGAAAAGGTGACGTATTTAATTTTCAAAAGGAAATGGAGAAATACTGTCAATCGGATGTAGACATTTTAAGGCGCGGGTGTGGAGAATTTCGTCAACAATTATTGGAAAGTGATCAAATAGATCCATTTACTGAAGCTACCACATTAGCTCAAGTGTGTAACAAAGCCTGGCGCAAAAATTCCATGCCACCTCATAGTTTAGCCGTGATTTCGGATGCCGGGTATCCCAATAAAACCCGGTATTCCATGAAAGGCATACGTTGGCTACAAATGATGGCTGTCACCGAAGAGATACATATTCGGCATGCCTTGAATAACAAAGGCGAAGTCAAAATTGGACCTTATTACGTGGATGGCTATTGTCAAGAGACCAACACCGTGTATGAATTCATGGGATGTTGGTACCATGGGTGCCCCACCTGTTTTCCTAACCGAAGTACCATCAATCCGTATACTTTGAGAAGCATGCAACAGGCCTATCACGATACGTATAAACGACTGAAGACTTTGAAAGAACAGGGGTACCCTGTTGTGGTCATGTGGGAATGTGAATTTGATCAGCGTTGTCAAAAGGATCCTGCCTATAAGACAAGAGTGGAACGATTCTATCATGGTCAAGAACCTATACAACCCAGGGAAGCTTTGTTCGGAGGTCGTACGAATGCCGTCCGACTGTATCATGAAGTAGACAACGACCAAGAAATCAAATATGTGGATATTTGTTCTCTCTATCCGTATGTGAACAAGTACAGGGCTTATCCGATAGGTCATCCAATGATCATGAGTCAAGAACAAATTGATCAACAGCATATTGAGAAATACAAAGGACTGATTAAATGCCGTGTTCTACCCCCGCAAGATTTATGGATGCCTGTCTTACCCATACACTGTAATAGTAAAATGGTGTTTACGCTATGCCGTACCTGTGCTGAGAAGGAGATGGATT
The DNA here is from genome assembly GCA_964023205.1 of Lutraria lutraria. Taxonomy (NCBI): domain Eukaryota; kingdom Metazoa; phylum Mollusca; class Bivalvia; order Venerida; family Mactridae; genus Lutraria; species Lutraria lutraria. The sequence goes on from OZ026841.1 coordinate 19,656,465, forward strand.
ATTGTACACATTCCCCGTATGAACGGTTCTTGTATGGCACATGGACTCATGTTGAATTGGCTAAAGCTATTGCTTTAGGCTATCAAGTATCAAAAGTGTATCATGTATGGCACTGGGATGAATGGAGTACGGACGTCTATCGGCAATACATTGACAAATACTTGAAAATGAAACAAGAGGCTAGTGGATATCCTCCAGGGGTGGATACGGAAGAGGCTCAAGATAAATTTAAACAGGATTATTTTGAAGCAGAAGGAATTCGTTTGCAACAGGTGGAGAAAAATCCAGGAAAACGAGCTTTTGCCAAAACCATGCTGAATTGTCTCTGGGGTAAAAATGCTCAAACCAACCTCTTGCCTAAAACAGAGTATGTTCATCGATTGGACCAGTTCTACGGAATACTGAACGATCCTAAAAAGTCTGTGAAATATGTAGAGTGTTTTGATCATGATGAATTCATGTTAATGAATTATACTGATGAATCGGACAAAGCAGACCCTCATTCATCAGCCAATCCTGTGGTGGCTTCATTTGTGACGGCTTATGCTCGATTAGAACTGTACAAAGTGCTTGAACCTCTAGGAAAGAGAGTATTGTATTTTGACACAGACAGTTGTATGTACATTCATGACCCTGATGGCTATAATGTTCCTATTATCTCCAGTCGATTGGGAAAATGGACAGATGAGGTACCAAAGGGTCGTATTGTGAGATATGTCGCTTTAGGTCCAAAGAACTATGGCTATGAATACATTGAAAACGATGAACTCCATCAAAAATGCAAAGTGAAAGGCATTACGTTAGACTACAATGCCACTCAACAAGTGAATTTCAATACGATGGTGGATTGTGTGAAAGACAGACATCATTATTCGACCGTAGTTGAATATGCTTCTCGGATTAAACGTCATAAGGACAGAACCGTGACCAGTGAGAAACAAGTCAAAACATTTCGTTCGGTATATACCAAACGTATTGTGGTCGAGAATCATATGACTGTGCCTTATGGTTATCTACATGACTGACCTTGACCTTTGAGCTAGAGGCCTAGAACAAGTCATCTAAAATTCATTATTCATAAAGACATGGATTGGATACCCTTACTACCGATAGAGCTGAGACTTAAAATTTATCGTTATGTCATATGGGCTAACGCTAAAACATGGAAGATGGAGTTAGTGCACACATGGGCTACTCATAATGCTATACATAGCTTACAACATACAAATCATCGACGGATAGAGAGACTGTTGAAGGATGTAGGTGATCGCCAGGACTTGTCATTCAACCAAAAATTACCGATTCTACGAAAACTGAATGTGGTACAACAAAGCTTAGATCGTATGTTATCTACGACATGGGATTTTTTAATCCACGATGCTAATTTGAGCGACGTATCTGCCTTAGCTAACAATTTTCGTTCTACCCCCAATGTGATATGGTTCAGTATGGCTGAAGAGGACAATGGGAGATCTCACCCCGGATGGCGTCCGTATTCACAGTTTAAAATACGTGGTATCATGGTATTTAAGAGACAGGTACCGTTCACTCATGTTATTCATATTCTACAGTATCGTGCCGTGTTCTATAAATTAAGGCATCGCTTAAGAGAAGTCAAAGACGAGATTGAAGCCGTTCATGCGAATCGACCTAGAATAGTGATTTGTTCAGGAAATATTCAATTATGGTTAAACCATCTAGACGATTTATAAGTTTATATTACATTTTGGATTTTGAGCTGTATACGGATACGTTATACAGTATTGTACAAGATGACCTTGTCAAGGTCAAGGACATTCGCGCGTGGATTCTGAACCCTCACACGTTTGAACTATTTAGACAGATGATTCGTGATGCTATGATCAGTGCACACTTAGACTTGAAAGCTATCCATCGAGACGATTGGAATACTTATGTATGTAACGATAGAGTGATTCACACGATTCAAGAATGGAACAGTTTGATATTATGAACCATACCCTGTTGAGAAAAGCATTGGTATTTGCTTATCGTATGAAGATACCTGAAGGTCATCATTCTCTGGAATGGATTCGACAACAGTTGAGTACACCAGACATGTTTGAAGAAATGAAACATGGACTTCATGTGATGAATTCATTTTATAAACAATCAGTACCCATGGACTTGAGTGAAACGGATTGGTTCAAACAGGTGGTAAACAATGACTCTGTGTTAACATTTCTGAGTCAATCTGGACATTCAGAATGTGTGTTTGAATTTTCTGACAAACTGTTGTTACCCTTACATGACATGTGTTGTTCTTGTTGTGATTATTCTTGTACTCATACATAAACTTGTAATTTATGTTGTACACAAATAAATAAAATGTTTTTCTTCCAATAGTGTTAGTTGTGATTTTCACGTCATGGAGTCCAGTTTACTTTTTAAGCATCCTTGCAATATGTTTATCGCAGGCCCTAGTGGCTCTGGTAAAACACAATTCGTAAAAAAGGTGTTGGAATACAAATCAGATTTGTTTCAAGTAGTACCTGAGCGTATTGTATGGTGTTACAAAGAATGGCAAGTAGCCTATGCACAATTACAAGAACAAGAACCTAGTATTCGGTTCATACAGGGGATACCTGACGAGGATGAAGAGATAGTAGAGGATACATCCATTCCTCATTTAATTATATTTGATGACATGCTTGGTGATAAAGATGAAGAGAAAATCAAATTATGGTTTACACGAAAAGGTCACCATCGTAATGCTAGTGTGATCTACATTACACAAAACATGTTTCAACAATCGAAAGCCAGTCGTACCCTGAGTTTAAATGCACATTACATGATCTTATTTCAAAACACAAGAGATAAAGGACAAATCAAAGTGTTGGCGAATCAAATTCAATTGCCACACTTGTTACCCGCTTATCAAGATGCTATCTCTACACCTCATGGGTATTTAGTGATTGACTTTCACCCTCAAACACCAGACAGTTATCGGTTAAGAACAGATATTTTTCATCACTGGATCACTGGAGAAAAACGTGGGCCAGTTGTGTATATATAAACATCGTTTACTCATATAAGATCATTCAGTCATCATGTCAGCCACAGCCATAGCTCAATCGTTAGAACATTTGGGTCAGGAACGAGACCCTACTGTACGGGAGCAAATGCTACGGTCTGGATTAAAAGAAATGCTCAAGTGGTTCACCTTAGCAGCAAAGGTGATTTTAAAAAAGAAAATTGTGCTACCTAAACAAACACAAAACTTTATGCAAAAACATCAGCATGAATTAGAGCAGCTGGGAGATGATCAAGTGGACATGGATACTAAACGTCAACTCATATTGAAACCAGGAGGAGGTGGATTTCTTGGTGGAGTCTTGATACGAAGTTTACTCCGATGGAATGGTCAAAAGACGATTCGTAAATTTGTAAAATCTCCAGCTAAAAGAAAAGCGCCTGCTAGAAAACCTAGAAAATCTCCAGCTAAAAGAAAATCGCCTGCTAGAAAACCTAGAAAAGCACCAGCTAAAAAAGCTAGAAAATCGCCTGCCAAGATCAATGAACGTTTTATTACTCTCCGTCGTCGAAAGCAAACCACTTCAACACCCTCTATGGCTGTAACTCCAATCAGTAAGTTACAATGGTCTCCTATCAGTCCTGTGAGTAGTTTGAACTTTAGCTCATCTAGAAATTCATCTAAAAGCTTAAGAAATTCTTCTAGAAGTGGATCAAACAGTTTATCTAAAAGTTCATCAAGAAGTTTATCTAGAAGTGGACCAAGCAGTTCATCTAGAAGTTCAAGAAGTTTATCAAGAAGTGGACCAAGTAGTTATTCAAGCAGTGGACCAAGTAGTTATTCAAGCAGTGGGCCAAGTAGTTATTCAAGCAGTGGGCCAAGCAGTTATTCAAGCAGTGGGCCAAGCAGTTCATCTAGAAGTGGACCAAGCAGCTTCAGTTCGCCAAGTAGTTATTCAACCAGTGGGTCAAGTAGTTTGAGTTCTTCAAGAAATTCATCTAGGAGCTCATCCAGTAGATCATCTAGTAGATCATCTCCCAGTTCAAGAAGTTCACCAGACACTCCATTGTGCCGTTTTTCACCCCTATCCTTGTCTACCTTATCAAGACAGGCTGTCTTGAAACCCCTTTTGAGACATCGTATTCACCTGATGAGACAGGGCCCTATGAATCCAGCTTCAAGACAAGCCTTTGATGCTTTAGTATAAAAGCTGTAAAGAAGTAAAAACAGGTATTATTTGACATAATGGCACCAAAGAGACCACTCCTGCATAAATACGGACATCTGGTTTTGGGTTTAACTCAAGCCCCAGATGGGTTAAGAAGAAAGATGATACATGGAGCATCTAAAGAAATGATTCAATGTGTGTCAGAATGCTGTCAGAATGTTTTAAAAGGCAATGTTGCCTTATCCCCCTCTCAAAAGCAAAGGTTGAAGTCCAAGCGTCAACATCTCCGCACTTTAGCAGATAAAAGAGTATCCATTCAAAAAAAGAAACGTGTGTTGAATCAAAAAGGAGGATTATTTCCATTACTGGCTCTTGCTCCAATCATTGCTAAAGCTGTTGCTGCAGGAGCACTCAGTGGAGGTGTTGCCACACTGGTGAAAAAGCTATGAAGAAAATGGCTATCGTCCCGTTCAAAATGCTAGAAGAGATGAATCGATGGAAAACAGAACAACGACCACGTTTACCTCCTCCCCCGCAAGTCAGTCAAACATCCGATTTACAGAAACAAATGGGAGACGTATTACAAAATGAATCGTTGTCTGAATCAGAAAAAGCACAACACTATGGGCAAGTCTTGCAAAAGTTTCAACTGTCTCATCAAAAAGCACGTGAACCGGCTACTCTGGCTGCACCAGTTGCACCGGCTGCACCGGTTGTTCCAGCTGCTCAAGGTGCACAAGCGGCTCCTGCTACATTGACGGATCGGATTCTTGAAAGTGTTCCTACTACTATGCGTCGAAAAACTCAGCTTTTATTACACTTTCTACAAAATCATCCCCACATGTCATGGAATGATCAAGGGATGTTGGAATACCATGGAAAACCAATACAAGGATCCAACATTATTGATTTGGTCAATGATGTCATACGTCATAGAAAAGGGTCGGAGCCTAGAGGATGGGAACAGTTTTCTAGTGGACTAAGAGATGTCAATGTACCACAAGAAGCGATAGGAAATAAACGGAGATGGTCATGGATGCAAAAAGCAGACGATTCGGAGGAAGATGATGAATTCTTTGATAGTTTTGTTGAGCCTCCTTCACCTATAAGTAAACCTGCCAAACAGATGAAAGCAGAACCTATAAGTAAACCTGTCAAACAGATGAAAGCAGAACCTAAGTGGGAAGCCTACTAGACAACATGAACAAAAAGGTAGACAGTCTGTTACATCAGATTTATTATGATCCCCATCATCCGGCTGGTTTTGGTGGGGTAGAACGTCTTACTACAGCAGCTCGAACTCAACTGAAATCCATTACACCAAGTCAAGTGCGATCCTGGTTGAAGGGACAAAAGACCTATACCCTGCACAAACCTATCCGTAGGGTATTCTCGAGACGGAAAACGATTGTGGGTGGTATTGATCATCAATGGCAAGCTGATTTGGCAGACATGCAATCCTTGGCTCAGTACAACACCCCTTATCGATATTTGTTGTGTGTCATTGACGTGTTTTCAAAATATGCTTGGGTCGTTCCCCTCAAGGATAAAACGGGGCTCACATTGGTGGAAGCGTTTCGCTCTATTCTTAAAACGAGACAACCTAAAGCGTTGCAAACCGATAAAGGAACAGAATTCAAGAATCAAAGGTTTCAACAGTTTTTAGACAAAGTAGGGATTCATTATTTTACGACTGAAAACCCAGAAACGAAGGCTAGTATAGTGGAACGTTTTCAACGGACCTTAAAATCACGCATGTGGAAATACTTTACGCATCATAAAACACGAAGGTATATTCAGGTATTGCCTGATCTCGTGCATGCCTATAATCATCGTGTTCATCGTAGTATACAAATGGCACCCGTATCCGTAAATGAGAATAACGAATCTCAAGTGGCCTTGACCTTGTATGGAAAATCAAGAAAAAAAGCGTCGACGACCCTTCATGTGGGAGATATTGTTCGTATCAATAAAACAAAACGTACATTTGATAAAGGTTATCTACCTAACTGGACCACTGAACTGTTTAAAGTGATCCAAGTCAAAAAGACCTCTCCTGCTACTGTGAAATTGACTGATTTAGACGGAGAACCCATTTTGGGTTCGTTTTATTTCTCTGAAGTACAGGTTATAAAAGATGATGCTATCTATGAAATTGAATCAGTGCTCGCACATCGCCAGAGTAAGGTAGACGGAAGACGTGAAATTAAAGTACATTGGAAAGGTTATCCTTCGAAATTTGACAGTTGGATTCCCGAATCCCATCTCGTTTGAAGTTTGTTAATAAATACATCATGTCTCAAACCGATACGGCCAGTGTGGTAGTGACTGCCTCAGAGCAAACCAAATTGTGTGAACCCAAAAATAAGGTCACTTTTTTTGCACAAATTGTAGTGGTATTTATTATTATTACCGTATCGCTATTTAATTTGTGTTTTCAACGACCCGATCGAGAATTGTGGCTTCTGCTTTTAAGTAGTTCTCTAGGTTATATTCTACCGAATCCCTCCTTGAAATTCAATAAACCTAAATCAACATGAGTTCGTTTTACATCACACTCATGAGTGATAGCTCTATGGATTTATTCCAAGACAATACGCAATGTTGTTTTCGTACCAAACTGGCAAAACCCATCCATCTCAATAAACAAGATTGGGAAATTGCCTTAGTGGAAATGATTGTTCCTAGTCAGGTCATTAATGTCACTGAAGAAGAGCGACATTTCTACATTGTCACACATGATCCTGTCCTGGGTAAGGCCTTAGAAAACTTTGAGACCTATTGTACTCTCCCCAATAAAGAAGAAAAAGGTGTACGACTTTGTATTCCTATAGGAACTTATGTCACACCCCAACATTTGATCGAGACGATTGACTTTACCGTGAAAGATCAATTAGGTAAAATATTTAGACAGAAAGGCCTTCGATTTACCATGGGTTTTTCAGGACAAAGTAAACGCGCAAAACTGGACAGTTCGGATCAACTAGGCATTCAGTTTCATCCTCACATGTTTATTAAACTGGGTGGAGCCCCTGATAGTTCTTCTACCATCTTTTTTAAAGACACTCCGGAACCGTTTCCTCATGGCGTAGATATTAACATGGGTCATAATCATTTGTTTGTTTATTCCGACCTTGCGTCTTATACCTATTTGGGAAACATAGAAGCCCCCATCTTACGTGTAGCTCCATTTGATCCGAGAACGAAAGCAGGAACTAACCCTCATATTCATTTCGAGTTCTTGAATTTACACTATGTACCACTGGCTAAAGCCGACTTTGACACCATCACTATCCATATAAGGGGTGACACTGGCCAGTCTATTCAGTTTATTCATGGGAAGTCTATGGTGAAACTACACCTACGTCAAAGACAATGATACCTACTTACCAAGGTCAACCTCGACAATATGGACACGGACTTGGATCCATGTTTAAGAAAGCCATGAAAAGAATTATACCTTTACTGAATCCATTTGTGAAATCTGGAGTTCGCACCTTGAAAAAAGAAGGACTCCAGCAAGGAAAAGCCGCTATCAAAGATATCTTGACAGGATCAAACGCTAAACAAGTAATACGAAAACGTGGAGCCTCTGTGTTAAAAGATGTGGGTGAATCCTTGCTACATGCCGTGGCCAGCCCTAAAAGACGTATAAAGAGCAAACCAGTCAAGAAAAGACCTCATTCGAAACTTCATCATCGCCGAGTTAAGCAGGCCAGACCTCTTGATATTTTCGATTAATCATGATGCAACACGGTTCCTGTGAATGTAGTAAGACAGAGTTGGATGTGTCTGTTGTGCCACCTACCATGACAGCCATGCAAGAAGGTCAATGGACTGAGCATTATCCCATTTCTGCTCTGGACAATAATGCTCCGATTGAATTTGTGATTCCTGCACAGACAGAAAAATGGACAGATCTGAATCAATCTTACCTGTACCTAAAACTCAAAATTATACAGGCAGATGGTACAGACCTAGCGGCCGACAGTGAAATTGCTACCGTCAACAATTTCTTTCACAGCATGTTCTCAAGCATTGATGTGTACCTGAATAATAAACTGATCACCAGCAATGCGGACACGTATGCCTATCGGGCATACATAGAAAATTTACTCTCCTTCACCTCAAGCTGTAAAGACACTCAGCTTCAGGCGCTAGAGTTATGGGGTGAAGACACCCCTGGTCATATGAACACCCACGCACATGACGGGGGTAACCTGGGCTATATTGAGAGACGTGCTCGTGTCCATCAAAGTCGTGTGGTGGAACTATGTGGACGACTTCATTTGGATCTGATGATGCAAGATAAATATTTACCCAATGGTATGGAAATACGCTTAAGACTAAACAAAGCGTCACCTCAATTCTGTCTCATGGGTGCCGCACCGGCTAAAATCAAGTTTCTAGAAGCAGGATTCAATGTAAGAACAGTAGATTTACTGCCAGTGGTAGCCAATCAACTCAATCAACAGATTGCTCAACATAACATGAAAATCCCCATCCGACGAACTGAAGTAAAAACATTTACGATTCCTAACGGTCAACGATCCAAGATTGAAGATCATTTATTTCAAGGTCAATTGCCAAAACGTCTTATCATCGGTATGGTAAGAAATGGAGACATGAATGGAGACATGGCTACCAACCCCTTTGATTTCCGTCATTTTACACTGAATCATCTAGAAGTCAGCATTGACGGAAAAAGTATTCATAACAAAGCGTTTCAACCCAATTTTGAAACGGGAGAAGTTCTAAGATCCTACATGTCACTCTATCAAGCGACAGGAGCTCTTGGTCTCAATCGTTCATTTGGATTGAGCATGAATGATTATCGGAACGGATACACACTCTGGGGGTTGGACTTGACAGCAGATCAAGGTTGCGAGGAAGGTCAACTCCATCCTATAAAAACGGGCAATCTGAGATTGGAATTTCACTTTGGAACAGCACTTGCACAAGCCATCAACGTGATTGTATTTGCGGAATACGACAATCAAATTGAAATCAATCAATTCAGAGAAGTGCTTCTAGATTATTAAGATGGAAGACATGGATATTGAACACCTGGAAAAAGGACAAGATTACGAAATGAAGTTATTGGCGTATCCTTGTTGTACAAGTTCAAAGACGGACTTTTTACAAGAGTGTTTGAATCATCACGTCACAGAAGCACTCCAATCTTTAATTTATAATCAAGTGCATAAAGACTGTTATGGTTGTCGAGTGAATCATCCTAGTCAAGTACAACATGTACTCTGCTTATACACGAATACGGAAGAGTGGACAGAACTTTACATTCAAAAAGCGATTCAACGTTTGGACGTGTTCAAGGTCATGGAAAAGTGGTATCCTGAATTAGTGACCTTGACCGATAGTGAAAAAGGAGACGCGTGTCGATTATGGATTCAATTTAAAGAAGAACTCACTCAGAATCAGTTCATAGATCAATGGATCAGTGTTTGGGCTGAACGTGTCAACAGAAATTGGCATTATGGAGACGAATGAACTACAATACCTATTAGATCATTCACCGTTATTAAAACCACTACGTGCTCGTGTTTGTGCCAAAGATCAATTACCTTCAGAGAAACCGCATGACGTGAAAGCCTATATTGTGAATACCCATAACGGGAATCAACCTGGAGAACACTGGGTGGCTCTTTATTTAAAAGACAATAAAGCAGTGTATTTTGATTCCTACGGATTACCTCCTTTCGAAGAGATTCTAACCTTTGTGAAAAAACATGCCAACAAAACTTATCTGTGGAATGCCATGAGAATACAAGGCGATATGTTACCGGTGTGTGGTGTGTATTGTCTATTCGCTTTGGATTTTATCTCACGTGAATGTGACTTGAACCAGATACTGTTAACCCGATTCAAACCGGACATGTATGGAAAAAATGACACTTATGTGACGCATTGGTTTCAACAATATTATGGTACTTATTACATGCATGCTCAATATGTGAACAAGTGTGGACAAAAGTGTTGTGCTCAACGTAACTCTAGACCAGAAGGTCACAGACGTTTGTATCATAGTATCATACATAGAAATACAACTCTTTATGGTGATCATTAAACAATGTTACTGTTTCATAAAATGTTTCATGTAGTTTCTTGTTACTGTTTTCTTGTTACTGTTTTCTTGTTACAAAATAAAAGTTTAGAAAAACTGAAACTACGCGTCTGTTGTCTTTTTTCTAAGTTCATAAAAATCAAGCACATGTCTGTGCGGTACATTGGCGCGTGACGCCATCCAACCCTAGGGTGACGTCATCCAAGCGATATGACGTCATCCAACCACGAGAGTGGGCGGCGCTTCAACAGAAAAATACTCCGTCTTACAATACAATGCCTCATTTCATTCTGAGAACTCAAACACTCAAGATGGAGGCTTTATTCAATGAACTCAAAACAGCAAAACAACTGACTGAAAAACAGAGCAGGGTATGGCGTTCAATCAGTCGCTTAGCGGCTAGCATTGTTAGAAAAAGGGAACGTGATCTTCAATTCATTGGTGAGACTTTGAATACCATTGAAACCAATCGATTTCATCATAGAGAAGAATTATCTCAATTTCGAGATCAAGTCAGAGAAAGGCAGCGAGATGCTCGGGAACGAACGGTGAATAGACAACGGGAACAACAACAAGAAGAAGAGCATTGGCGTATCATCACTACCGCTCAAGTTGAGTACACGGAACAACCACCAGTACCAGAACAGGAATGGTCCTGTGGGGATCCAACATGTAGGCTCTGCTATCCCCCACCAGACTGCCAATGCGAACTATGTACCCAACCAGATCAGTCAGCATAGACAACTATCAACGGTCCTTTTCAGGACCACCAACGGCCCTTTTCAGGGCCACCATGTCTTTTCGAAAGAAAATTCTCTCATTGTCTCAGTCTATACACACACAAAACAATGGTCCCAGAAGTTTCCGAAAATTCAATTCATACTATTTTGGGGTACAACATTGATTTCCAATTTGTCCTAATTTGTCACAATTTTGTTTACTTTGGGGACCCACTCCCTCTATATTCTATATGACCCGGGTCCCAGGGTACCGCCATACACTACTGTAACACAACATTTAAAAAAAATCTCAACTTGATCGTTGATTTGATATTTTGCACTTTCTATTCAGATATCTATGAAGATTCTATATACATATCGCGCAGCTTTCAAGTAGTGCATTGTAGTTAGTCCCCTTTCAGTGTTAAGGTTACTTTCTAACTGACATAAATGTGATAATTTTGAAGAACGGCGCGATATTGGTAACAAACAAACAAGAAATCTATTATCTGATCAAAATCTCTGACAATAATGTCCTCGTGTGTTTGAAATTACAAGTTTATGAAAATACATTTTGCAAACCAATTTAAGTGCGAACTCCTGATTAAAAAGAAACCACCCACCACTTATATCGTTCGTAATGTCCTATAAATCTCATGCACTGGAAACACTCTACACAATTCTGACACTTGTATTTAATAATATTAATGACAACTGTATATCACTCTTTGGATTGACGTAAATGAAAAATATTCCTTAAACTTTCTGAATTATTTGCCCAAAGTTATTGATAGTCAGATCCTCCGAGAATGTTGATAAAAAGCCGGTCTGATCATCGAATTAGATATGAACAAATAAAAATAACCAATTACATAATTAGTATTTAAAACTTTAACTATAGCAAGCACATATGAATGACATGTAACTGGATATATGACAGCATTAATTATGACAAAACACATAATCAAATAAATATAGACAAGTAAACAGAGATATGGCATGGTTGTATTATATGTACCGGTTCTCAAAGCTGATATTAGTGAAGAATATCTCCGTGCAAGCATTGTTATCACATATAAAAATGTGCACTGATAAACTAGAACATGTTGTCTTTTTAAGATACGTCTTTGAACAATCATCTATGTCGGCGATTGTTTGAGCTAGATTTACAAAACACAATCTTGAGAAACGCCTTCCGAAAATCGTCGTTGAATATCGTATAGAGAATTGGATTCAGACTAGAATTGGCATACCCAAGCCAAATGATTGCTGCTTGAAAGTGTGTGTCTAATGGACAGTCTTCACAGAAGCTTCTGATCAGATACATGAAAAGAAAAGGCCACCAACAGAAACAAAAGCACGCCATAATCATTGCCATGCGTTTTGTTGCTCGACGTTCACGTAGTTCGTACTTGTGTTTTACACTTAACGTCCCTGAATTACCTCTTTTCCATGGAAAAAACATAGCGCGACTTGACCTGGGTGATTTCATGTATCTATTTTCCACATCGATGTCTGAAGATTCGTCATTAAAATTTATACTTTTTCTTGAAATATGGCTAGGGCTCTTACCGTTAGATTGAATTGTTTGTGTATTATCATAATTCACTTTCAAATTGCAAATTTTCTTTTTCACTGTCTGTTCTGACTGTTTTGGAGTCTTTTTATGATTCTGAGGCAGTTTTGAAATGTCATTTTCCGTGAAATCTGTGACTTCAATCTTTAAGTCCGCGCGTACTATTTTAGTATCTGTTTCTTCGTTGTTTTTCAGCAAATCCACTTTTGTTTTATTATTGGGAATGTCGTGTGTATGTTTACCATTTACCGTAGCCGACCCATTCATTAATTTCTGTTTCGACTCTCCGCTCTCTTTTTTTGTCGTGTTAATGTTCTTCGGAGAAGTTTGGGTGGATACAGCCCTTAATTCTACGTCCGTTTTATCATCGCTGTCAACTTCGTCCAGACGAGCTTCGCTTTCGAAGTCACTCTCTGACGGATAGAATGTTCGTTTACGCATTGGGCGCATTGATCTTGTCCGTTTTCTAAGAACAATGAATATTCGTACATAGAGAAATACCATGAGACAAGTTGGAATAACAAATGATCCCATTGCACTGTATACAACATACGTCTTTGACATGAATAAAACGCACTCCTGCTTGTTTGTTGTAAGATTGTATTGGTAAAAATTGGGAATCATTTCACGCCAGCCAATAAATGGAGCGACAGAGACAATAATCGAGAACATCCATACGAATATAATGTACACTAAAGCTCTAGTTGGTGATTTTTTCTCAAGGTACCATACTGGATACACAGTTGCTGTATATCTGTCGACGGCCACTGTGCACAGACCCCAGATGGACGCGGTGCAGTACAGTACATCAATACAGAGCCATACGGTACACATCAGCTCACCAAACACCCAGTAACCTAAAACATCATAGGTTGTTGAAACCGGTAAAACTGATATCGCTAACAATAAATCACTAACAGCAAGATTCCCTATCAAACAATTTGACATTGATCTGAGCTTTTTAAAGCGATAAAGCGCCACTAAAACCAGCAGATTTCCGAATACAGTTATAAATGTAATTATGCTTAAGGTAAATGCCACTATTGCAAAAGTGAGTATTGACTGATATTTTGTGCTACAAACAGGTGTTGTTAAGAGCCATACTGAACTATTAGATCCACATGAGTTAGATGCTAAATCAGAACCATTTATTGTATCAGACGCTTGACTATACATCACATGTTCAGTTGTTACCGGAAAATCAAATAAGCCGTTGGCTACGCTTGATTCCGTTATGTGATCCATGTAAACGTGTTTACATAGAAAATATTTATTTAACTGGATTTCGGGGGATTACTTCACGTTGTTTCTTCTTGAATATTGCTATGGGTTTCTCGCTATTTCCCTCACACTTCCGTGGACAGCGCTTAACAAGATTTCAGACTAAAACCTTGGTGGCTTTAATACGATATTGTCGTAGGTCGATTTCTTCATAGACGAGTTAGGTAGCTGTTCGAATTTCTTTGCACAAAACGTTAAATCATGGTGTTATTGCATTTGTTATGGTTGATATATTCATAAAATGTTGATGGAAAGTCGGAGATGAGTTGTTTTGCATTTACATCCAATTCTGTCGATACGTCAAGCTTTTAGACTTGTCTTGTCTTAAGAAAAGAACACACGAAACACATTTGCGCTGAAATATTTCCTGTTAATGCACTGATGAAAAAAATGAAACACCTTATTTAGTCTGTGACTGAATTTGTTTCGAGATTAGCGAGCGCACTTATTCACTACTTATTTAGAAAATTCAAAACACTTAACCTATGATGCCCGCCTTAATGAAATTAATTTGTAACCACTTTTCATATTTGCTCTTAAATACATTTCTTTGATTCGATTATGTATTATGTTGTGGCGGAATGTACACCGTGTTCGTTTCTTGGTATCGACGATACTTTCCCTTTGACTTTGTTGTAGGACCTGAAATGGAGAAATGGATTTCGAATTATTAAATACACATTGTCGGGATGGCAAGTTATGACTACTATGTATACTGCGATACCGTTATGTGAGAAATTGTCTCTTTCGTGTTGTAATCGTTCCTTTCACGTCTCCTTTTCTATACAGTAAGCATTTTAATTGAGTTGTTTTGGCATGTTTGAATACATTTGTATGTTTTTATTTTCTACTTATTTTGTATTATGTGTAATCAAAATGAGGCTACTGAACTTTGTTTGTACTTATAATGTAGTCTGTGTCTAGGTCTACCTGTTTTATTTGCGCTTTTAAATTTTGTAAATGTAAATATTCATAGTAATTTGTTCGTGAGGATAAACACGATATTATTGATTGCTGTAAAGGTTTAAAAGATGGTCTAAACACAGAAAATGATTGTCTACGCTTGAATATAAAGTTTTTCTTCCTAACAACCTAACCATATGTCGAAGTTGATAAATCAAGGAACAAATACTGTGGTACCAATACATAATGGAAATTTGACAGAAACCATAAGAAAGTGTTCATACATTTTACGTGCGACCTTCCTTAACAGACTAGAACATTCTTTAACCGGTCAATTCAAAGAAAAATGCTTAAACCAACTCGCCTCCACATTTGCATGATACAACCACCGATATACTCGTTTTTTTTCATTCCATGTACTAGTGGTAATTGCTATAATAGGAGTAGAATCTTGTTGATTTATTATTAACAATTTAATAAAACGAAATTTAATGTCTTCCCTCTTGCTTTACTAATTGAAGTTTAATTATTCTCTCTAGCGTTAATTCATTTTATTGCGAGAAAGATATGTTTTATATTCACGATGGTTTTATGTGTTAGCTTTGTGTACATTGTTGCAGCGATGAGTCCATACATAAGGATGAAATTAGATCCCTTTACCATTATTTCTCTTCGGTTCTATCCATTGACATATGTTTATCTTTTTAAACTTGATTTATCTGTTGGCTCAGGAAAGTAATTGAATAAGCGATGTGTGTTTTTTGCAAATATTAGATAATTTACGTCGTAGGAAGCTTGCGGAAGGAAGGTCGCTGGTTCTATCCAGGTATTCTCTTTGAGATTTCTTCCATCTTTTAAGCTGGAGAAGTAGCCAATGAATCTGGCTGTTAGTGCGACTTTAGACATAGAGTAAAAAAGGAAATAAAATCGACCAGATGATATGTATGAATCCCAGCACAAACTGTATGTCTCAAACTCTACCATATTGAAGGAATCAATTGACCGTGCTTGCAATATTTTTTAGTTACTGCCACTGGGTGACTATAGTGAATGCAAAAGAGGCTCGGATGCATGTATAATTACTTTGTCTAAATCGTACCTTTGTCTTTTGTTGTGCCGTCATGTTTGTGTAAGGTGTCCAGATAAGTAATATGTTCTCTGATAGAAATAAATCACGTCATTTATCAAGATTTATTAAGCTGGCTTCCCTAATTTCTTCGAACGGACGGTATGTCTCAGTTGACATGGGTTACAATATAAAAAAATCTAAAATATTCAATTTTGGTAAATAAGTCGTTGGTGTTGCGTGTTCAGTGTACATAATGTAGCATTTTCTGTACGATATGGCGCATGGTGCAAGTTTTTATAAGGAAACACATTTGATGTTTGATTCATTGACGGATGAATTTGGTTATAAATGTATTCAAATAAGATAAGTTTTTGTTTTGTGAATTTGTGAATGTATTTCAATGAATTACACCATTGCTGAATTGATAAAAAGTTAAAGCTATCTTGTTTGCAATGCCACCTGTTCTCATGATTTGCCAAATGACTCGGAATATGCTCAGAATAATGTTAGAGCATGGTAGAAGCTGGAATGGGTGTGTTCTTAAAATGAGATTATTGAAAAAAAGAGGCAATCAAGCGCAATATTGGAAGAAATCAGGATTCTTTAGATGAACTGGACAATAGTAACAAAGAAGAACATTTGTTTGCTTTTGAGGAATGCTCCCTGGCTGAATCTCCTGATTGCTCTTGCATGCTGTGTAATACACGAACTTTTAAGTTTGTAGAAAAAGATTTATATCCCTTTGATAATGTGTCTTTTTTTAATGAATTTTGTATTGCATTACCGACAAATTGAGAAAAAAAATGCTTTTCATGTTGCGGAATTTCGAAATCATGGAGTTATTCTGATTACAACAACATGACCTTGGTCTGACATCCGAAGCGTGTAGGGTTAAATCTGGCTAAACAAAAAACTCCACATGCTTTTAGTAAGATATCGCTGTATTTCCGAAGCGAAAAGATGTCTATATATTTGTACATCAATATGATGTGCCTGTCATTAATTCAGTAACGTCAATGCAGTTGAATAGGAGTGTTTGTTCAATGATACGGGGTGATTGATCGTAACTTAACCTGACTCCACGATACGTATAACGAAATGCATGATGTGAAAGAATGGTATGTGTGTTTAAAACCGTTATGATGTGATTTACCGGGATATCAAATTGTTTTGGACGACCGATTTTCATGCCGAATGTATCAACTTCAGCGAAATATACATACAACTTTGCTTATAGCTAGAATTTCATACTGTGTGATTATTACATAAGATTTCCTCACAGAAATGAATGGCCTACTGTTTTTCTTTGGACTTAAACCATGTTTTAAGTACTCCAAACATAGTCTCTAGAGATAAAAGTATCCAAAACCAGTGTAAACAAATCAATATGGTAGACAAGCGGTCTCTCAAGTAATTCCTATGACATATCACTAATTGATTGAATTAGGTTATTCAAATTCAATGTTACTTTAACTCAATGCAACAATGTTGTGTGATGCCGTGAAGTTGTGTCTGTTTCAGAAGGTGCCCTCTTGTTTGCTAATAAATAATAATGTTCTTTGAAACACTTTGAAACCTTTAATTCCAAAAGTAAATCACGCTTAGCGTCAAGTGATAGTATTTTACTTCTTTAAGTGTAATTCCATACGTGTGTACGAATTGCGTAACTTTGCAGTAAAATAAATACTTGTACATCTTAATCCGGATATCCGAATTTTTATTGCTTTCCGGTATTTAAAAGGTCTGTTGTTTATGTTTGTATTAAGACATGAAATGGAGTTTAAGACACTTAACGCATTTTAATGTACGGTACAGATATTAAAAGCGTAATAGTTTAATCTGCGTTTTCCCTGAGAGTTTTATTTATGCTCTTGTCCTAAAGAATAGTTAATAAAACCTAACTATTTTTATGAGATTAATTTACTTGTAAATTCTTCTCATATAGCGATCACGCAGACTATGAATTTTGAACACTGCACTGCTCTGTACAGTAATCTTAGGGAGCGCTTCGTACTACATTTGTTCGGTCTTTTTCGTTACTAGCTATGCTAACAGAGCGATACTGCACGCAGTTCAAACACTCATTAATGATCATATAATCAGAAACAAGCATAGTTCATGCCTAAGTGGTTGTCTCTATTATGTATATACATCGGCTCTTTATATTTCTTACTGTATTACTTTTATCATATATGCAGAAAACAGCCATATTTTAATTTCCAATGCTTACACTGTGTGCTTCTGACACTCATTAAATATGTTTGACTGTTTAGTACATTGTTTCGGTAACCACTCTTTTCCTAACCTAAATGTTACATTTTTTTTGTCAAAGTGCGATGATATAATTAGTTTATATATCACGCGGCGTTTTACGCATTGGCTTATCAGATCATAACGAAGTATATCGTTAATCACGAACATATTTCTAGATATATAACTTAGTTTTAATAACAGTAACGTACTCAAGGTATTTGGGTTTTGAGATATCAAATCACTTGATGAAAGATATATCGCCTATTTCTTATCACTGTTAATTCATTACAAGAGGTAATCTTATTGACTTATTGCACATTTCAACATCTGACATGACAGACAAAACAGGAATATGCTCGTTTGATGAAATTATCGGAACGTTAGTTTTAAATCAACTCTAAAAAACGTAATTGATACATGATGTTAAATTGAGCGCTGATTTCCGATTTTTTCAAAACAGGAAATTTATATAGAATATGCGTCTGACCTTGTACAGAGTGCATATTTTGCTGACAAGTATTGCATCTGCCAACGTTGCTCAAGTTATAGCATTATCATTTTGTGATATTAAGTCCAATTTGTTGCATAGTTTTCAAAGAAATCTACTTTGAAAATGATAGTTCATACATTATTACTTTTAGAATCATAGTGGAATTAATGTTTAATACCGTTATAACTTAAAGGCCAATAATTGCCATGCAAGTATTATCTCTATGAAATTTAACAGAATGATACAGTACTCACTTAAATGAAATTGTTTTAAACTGTATCATTATAGTTGGTTGTAACGTATACACGAAACATACAAATTATAGACCTTAATATAATTGAATCGGTCGTAAATAGTTATTTGAGACATGAAAAAGATACGTATTTCCGGCGTCCCTAGGTACCATTGATTATTATTACTCATTGTGTATTCAAGTACTCAATTAGTTTATCTCAAGCTATCACGCAAAATTCCAAGGTTATTTTTTAACTCCGTGGTATTGCGTCAGGCTCTGTGAATAGTTTCAGATATTTATTTGAAGAAAACGAACATACTTGGGTGAAACATCTGTGTGGCCATGAGATGATTATAGTGTCTGTTGTCTCATGGGTATATTGAGTTTAAATTTTATTTTTATGGGACAAACAAAACCGTAATACCTCAATCAAGATCTACGAGTATTAATGTATAATTTACACAACGCTTCATCAGGATTCTACGCAATATCGTTGCAGTTTTAAATCACAAGCGCAGAAGCGTCTGTTTGTTTTTCTGCGCATGTAATATTTCAAATACAAATAAACAACCAACGTGCAATAGATAAGTTTCGGCTGTGTTCATAGTCGTTATACGAATAGAGGTTTGATTAATTGTAGTAAAAACATGTTCATGTGTTGTAGAATTACTAATAAGAAATGTCACGTGGAGCCAAGAAAAACAAATAAGATATCTATATCTAATGCTCTGTTTTCCAGGTTTTGTCGTTTTATTTTCATTTGATTAATTTTCTGCTGTCATGGTAGGTTTAATTGTTCAAGCGATTAAATTAATACTCGAAAAAGTTAATGCTATCTTATAATTTCGACCGTAATTTACTAGTCTCTGTTTTGTTAGTTAATGACAAGTTGGTGATAAATCTTAGTGTTTTTTAATGAGATACCGACAGAGCTTTGTTTTTGACTGACGAATGAGACCTTTGCATATTTGTCGTGTGTCTGACGGCAGAAGTTTTGCTCCTGTCGTGAATTAATAACATATTTATCACGCGAGATTTCAAGTAAAAACGAAATAATCAGTGTTTTTTACTAATCGGTATTCAACCGATGTTAACTACACATCTTGTTGATTTTGATTAATGCAGTCCGCGTAACAAAGAGGTCAAGTGTCCATTGCAACCAACAAATCATTTAAACGCGAATTCTACAGTTGCAAGTATTATCTGATCATCATTAGTAAGAGATGATGCGATAACATAATTCCAGAAAATACATCACGCCGAAACATCCATCTTACCATACGTTACCTCACGCCAAAACATTATCTTACCATACATTAGCTAACACCAAAACATCAACCTAACCACATATTACCATGCGCCAAATCATCACATTTACCCTATATTAGCATACGCAAAACTATTATTTTCCGTACATTACCTCACGCGAAGACACCATCTTTTTGCTGCATTATCTCACACCAAATCATCGATCTTACAGTTGATTGTTTGGAAACTACTCAAGCTATTTTTCAATGCGGTTATAGTTCTGTTATTGTCCCATGTAACTTAAAATGAATTTAAATTAACTGTTATAAATATTGTTTTATGTGTATCGGTTTGTTCCGAGTTATAAAGTATGTGGAATGATTAACTGACTCTTATATTGTGAAATATCGTGTATGTGTGTGTGTGTGGAGTCAATACATTTATTTGGATGCTCAAGACAACAAATGCATTTAGTTTTAGTAAAAATAGAATCACATTTGATTGAACACGACGCGTCAAATATTTCACTCTCTGTAAAAGAGAAATATACTATGAATACAAATGGGAACGAAACACCATCTATACACGCCATTGTGATACGTAATAGCTACATTTGATATATTTATGCAAAATTTCGACACCGAGAACAAACTTGGAAAATCTGTTAAACAGTAGCGATATCGATCGAAATATTATTTCATGTAAATACTTCATAATTAAGGTACTATCGTGGATATGTTCATTTATTTTCAAATAATAATTCCCCTTCATGTGAAACGTTTCACATCTGAAGAATAACTTTAATTCTTAATTTTAACGATTTCCTGAGTTGTCTACACCAAGCTAATGGCCTTAAGTTCATATTTTTGAAGTGTTAACCTTTGAAATACCTTTACTTTAGTTTAGTGAAATGTTTCCAGATTGTCAAAATCTCTTGTTGGTTCGCTACGGCCTCTGAGTTAACTATGAAGAAATTAATAAGTGAATGGTTAAACATGCTAAATTTTAATGAATTATGAAACGAGCTTTATTTGCGAAGATATCCTCTCCTCCTCTGTCACATACAGTTACTACACACACGCTCTTGTGACCGACTCGTTTAATAGATCTTAAGAAATACTGAAAAAAAGAACATTTAACGGTTTCCGCTAGAAGAGAACTACATGTAGTTCCACATAATTGCTGCTGTAACTAGTTTTTTTATGGATTTCGGAATTGAGACGGCTTGAATTACCCCCAGGCAGACATTCTGATGTTGAATAAAGAATTTGAAAAATTAATAGGACAGTGTTCTATCCCAGTTTTTTAAAGGAAGTGTTTTAGATAAAACAAACTTCTTTTTACTTGATGTAAGAAAAACCTTTATCTCTTAAATAGATTTATTGGACATGGATTTTTTCTTAGTTTCCCAGCTTTCGTTGAGATCATTTAAAGGACTCGTAATTTTAGCAGCGTTCTGTTAACATGCTTTAAGGCTTTATTAATGCGACCAATATTAGGAATCTCGGCGATAATTAAGACAAAATTTTCGACGTGAGCGAATTATAGCCGTTGGCGTTATCTCATCTTGTTTTCACCGAAATATGTATATAAACTCCACATGTTATTAACAAAAAACGCCATTATTTCAAGATGCTTCTATAATTCCCCGATGCAGTCGGTATCTTACGTTTACAGCGCATTCACCTTTAAATGGTCCCATAACTGCCTTTCTTCTCGAGTTTGATGCTATCTTTAGCCAGGAATTTAGACTCTATGTATCTATTATGCCATGTTTCATTGTTTCCGATTACTTATTTGGAATGCGTGCCAATGTTTAGTGTTACGCTTTTAATAACCAAGATTGAGCTTTTGTATGTTTTGATTTGGCCGTAACAACATGATTGCATGTAGGTAAGCCGGGGAGTTGGTCTAAACAGAGTACATAAAACCGTTAACTGATGAATCTGTCTGACTTAGAGCGAGTTTGGGTCCTTTGCTTTCTAGGGCGATACCCCCCCCCCCCCGGCACTGCATTTCGTCCTATATGTTTATATGGTAGGTGGAAACCATTGGAAAGACTAAAATTGTAAAATGAAAATGGTTTTATTTTCTGTCTACTCAGTGAATTCATTGCAACGTTTAATTCATGGTTGCATGTTGTCAATCTTATTTCGCGATTTTTAGCTTCTCTAGTCGTGAATTCTTAGATAGTTTTACAAGCGCATGTTTATATCCATTAACATACCGTCATGTTGACAAATCCTAATCAACCAAGCTACGGAATTAAATTAGCCCGGGATTCCCAAAGTGCCTGTTCTAAAATCTATAAGTACAGAACGGAATATGTTTAGTGGTTCTATTCCGGGATGCGGACTGAACATAGTGTGTACGATAGCTTCTATTGCTCTATGTTGATGCAGGATGTTTGTATTAACGACATATTTTAGATACGTATAATTGTGGCCTCTTGTGTTGTCTTACGCAGATTATTGTTCTGTTATTTACAATTAGGAATTAAGTTGTTTGATTTCAGACTAATCCGATGTCAATACTTACAACTTAATATCGGCACTTACTCTTTACCGTATCCATCATATTTTGTAGTACATTTGTAGTTTTATTTTTGATTTTTATGTTTAGGGCCTATATATATATAAAAATCAACTTGTTAATGGTATACAATTAGTGATAGACCCCCTTGTCCGTCACGTCTTTCACGGAATTCCATGACGCAAACAAATCTACATTTACATAAATAGAGTAAGTTATTCAATAATCAAGTCCTAAAACCAAATTATTATCCGTACACATTATAAGAATGTAATGCCCATCTATTGTTCATATTTAAGATTCTGTCTGGCATGGTCCTGTTTTTCTTTGAATTTAATTCCGCCTTAAGAGTTGCTTGGGTATAAGTGGCACTGGGATGTTGCTTTTTCTGGAGAAATTTTGTATTAACTCTAACCAACAAATTACAGTCATTTCGTGATGATTTAGGATAGGAAATACGGCCATGTTTGTCTACTTCTATTGGTAATAGAGTAGCTGATGTGTGTAATGAGTTCGTCGTTCGCTTGTTGTAAGCATTAGAAATAAGTTTGATTTTTCCTAAATAAGCGAAAATGCTGATGGAGAGGTTGGAATTTCTCTTCAAAATATTACGCAGTGGCATATATCCAACTTACCACGATTGATGTTTTTTTTGTGAATATAAAAAAAACTTTAATAATCACTCTCACAATAATTATCCTCTATGGATCAGAGTCTGTAAGAAAAGTATGCATTTTTCAATTGTTTCTTTCATTTTATTCATCGCGTTAACTTGATATTTCAACATCGTTCTAACTTTCTATCTAGTAGTTAATATTAGAATGTTGATATTTTTATACAGCCTTACGCTTGCTACCTCATTATTTTTCTCTGTCAAATCATACCTTTATTCAGTATGTTTTGTAGGGATTGGTGTTGCGGAAAATTTCGTATTGCAGTACGTATTGCGATATATTTGGAGTTTAAAACTCTTGATTTATTAAGTATTCAAGCTTGGATTTTAATGTAGTCTCATTAGTCATTTCATGATGATATCTTTATCTAAGCTATCACAAAGAAACTAGTGAAAATATCAGTGAGTATAATGAAACTTCCTGCTGTATTTATAGTATACAACAGTTGTACATATAAAACTGTCATTGAGCAAGGTAACACATACAGTCCTAATACAGTTACACAAATAAAATATTTCTGTTTTCCGGTCGAATTAGGCTACAGCTGATACAATACAAGATGATGAAGTCAATATCAATTTACATTTGAAATATCGCGATACGGGATGGAACTGTACCGATACGAATTGCATTTGGAACGTATTGCAATTTACCGGTATTATCGCGCATCACTAATGTTTTGTAGATTATTATCGGCATTGGTCAAGCATTTTCATTGTCCTTCGCGAATTTATTGTTTTCCGACCAGCAGAGCGTATGCAAATGACGACATTCTAATCAAAGAATATATATGTCCGTTACGGAAATCTGACAGATTAATGGTTAAAGACATTTATACTCGCTACAACGTAAGGGTAGTAATAATAGCGTTTTATTGGATGCTCATACTGAGATGTATGGCAGTCTAGGAGAAATACGCTTTTGCTATATCACCGAAGCGCGACGAAATGTAAAGCGATTTACGAGTTACAACTAATTTCCCTTACTGCAATTTCTCTACCTCGATGAAGAGTATTGTGGACAATTTACGCGATAAAAATCCTGTACATAATCGACATTTACCTTACTGCAGTTTATGCTTGACCAGGAGAGATTTTTATTAGTAGAAGGCTCATAAAATCTGAACTTTATGCTGTTTGCATGTTATGATCATTCGAAGTCGTTTGTTTGATCAAATGATTGAATAAATTGTTTTGCACAATGTGTGCCGGCTTTATGACTTTCGTTGGCAGCTTTGTTTGCTCCATGCGATCGGCTGAGGTTTTGTACTATCGATACAATCAGGAAAAAAATGAAACAATAATAGTATTTCCGTTCAAGTTTTGTCCGAGGATTTCATGATAACCATGCATTCGCGATTTAATTTCTTTTCCTAAACGAAATCAAATTTTGAAATAATATTTGACTGCTTAAAAATAGATTCTGTTAGCAAAGTGTCTGTGTCTAGACAATCAACATGTCTCGTAAATGCTTTCTTCTTGCGTTGGTTTTCAAAATGTTTAATTCAGCCTTATTGTCAGATTGAAATTCGACATTTTATAAATATCTATTCTTTTATCTTGTATGCAGTTGTTAATTAGTGTTATGTTTAACTGCTAGTGCGTCGAACAATCTACTATATAAATTGTATCATATTAATTATCTAACAGTATCTCTTCTTCAGGTTTTTACAATATCGATAGGCTTTAGTCGTTAGTGTTTTTACTTATTTATTTATGAATAGTAAAAAAGTGTTACTTTATTTATCTAAATGAAATAAAAATAACTATTCGTTTCCGCTGAGAGTATTTATCTAATTTAGGAAAAACATATTCTGAGTTTTCAAGCTTCACTATCAAATTAGTTGTTTTATCCCAGGTCCTGTGGGACATAGGACCTTTGTAATTGTGATTTGATGTTGGAATTCCTAATATTCCGCTGTGCGTGAGTGATTTTCCTAATACCATAACCATTAATTACTCGGTCATATTGTGTTATTTCTACGTTTTATTGTTTTCGTTTACTGTTCTCACTATTTGCGTCCTGAATTCTCTTTATCTGATTTTGACAGCCTTTGATAATGATTCTATC
Organism: Lutraria lutraria; assembly: GCA_964023205.1. Taxonomy (NCBI): domain Eukaryota; kingdom Metazoa; phylum Mollusca; class Bivalvia; order Venerida; family Mactridae; genus Lutraria; species Lutraria lutraria. The sequence continues at coordinate 19,681,757 of OZ026841.1, forward strand.
GCTGGAGTTTCATTATTTCATAGTTTTTCTAAATTAGTTGTCACGTAAAAATATTTTAACACAACACTCTGACCAATAATGCTATTTCTTAATAAACCCTGCAGCTAAAATGTTGTATAGAATAACTGCGTTAAGTAGTTTTTTTTATTTTGTCATCATTTTTGCTATTGAATTAATACTCGCTTTTGGTGTTTGCGTTTCAAACACTCGTCGATCGAATTTCAGCGCAAATTCTAAAAACAACTTTGTACTCTGTATTCACACGAAATGGAAACTTTATGGCTCTCGTAAATGCGGAAATAAAATTACTGATCGTTATTTTAGAACTTACGGTGATATTTAACTGGAGTAAAATTGATAGAATGTAAAGCTCTGTCCGTTATGTCCTCATTAAAACGTGGAAGAATTTTAATAGCACACTGTTATACACGTTGGGACGCAATTTAGTGCGATATATAATACAAGCATAACAATTTAAACTTATTATGAATACATGCATCTCTTAAGCAATGCAATGTTTATTATAGTAATTATGCCGTACCAGAAAGTCTTTTTTTTCGTAATATTACTGGATGAATGTTATTTCCAAACCTTTATGGACTATGTTAGTGTGATTGCCTCTTATTGAGTTAATTCTTAATTGTTCAAGATTTTTGTGATCACGTTTTAGTATCACTAGTCCACTATATTGCGCTAATAAACTGTTAATTTGAGCTACAATAATATACTTCTTTGACTTTCATGATCAAATAAATTTCATAAGTGCCTCTGTCAAACTGTTCACGTTACATTTGTATTATTTATACTAAACGTTATTTATTCAAAGTTTATCGAAACCCTTTTAATTCGGTTAATATTTAATTCTGCTTGTATGATAATTTCAAACATAAGATACTTTTGAAGCCATAGGTATATATAATTAATTTCGACAGAAGTGATATTTGTTACGTTTGGTTTTTAAATATAAGGACTTCAAATTCAGTTACAAACCTTTGTGAATTTTATCCTCTTCTAGCAAATGTGTAATTTCCTTTTTTTGAGTCTTTAATTTCCGCAGTTTGAATAATTACAACTACAGCATTCAAATTGTTCCTTTATAATTGAAGGCTCGTTTTTTGGTCGGTGAGTACTTTTTGAAAAAAGAAAGAAACTACGTTATTTCTGTACGTTTTAACATGGTCCGACGAATCAAGTTGTTTTTATTGTTATATTGAATAGTATACGCACGTTGCTGTCCGATCACACAATGAACTAAAGACCGAGGAATCTTAGTGTTAACAGTGTTTGTATAGTCGTTAGCGATTCTCGTAGCAATAGGGAAAAGATATTCCAATACTTCTCTATCGAAAGATAACTAAGCTAGCACCAATAAAGCACCGCGAATATTTATTTTGAATAATATAATCACTTAGACCGTCTTTAATGTTTCTTGTATTTATACGTCAAAAGATTTCGTTATGTTAATATATTCACTTGACTGACGTTTAGATAAGATTTGTCCAACTTCTGCGATGCACAAAATGAGAAGAAATGACTGTTGTAAACGCAATTTCAAACTCTTTAATAACCAATTCTTATACATGTACGATGTTGTTGGTAAATGTGATTTACGGCTTGTTGCTTAATAAACATTGCCGTGTTATCTCTGAATTATTTAAAAACTAATTTCGGGTCTAGGTCAAACAAATGTTTTGTTCCTGCCCCCCCCCCCCCCCCAAATGGCAGAATTCTTCATCTTGTCCATTGATTTCTGTTTTTAAATTACAAACTGTTTCATGTGGTAACATATCTATATAGTTCATTGAGTTCATTGAACGTGAATCCCAACTCTGACAGATTGGCACGCCTGCCAAGAAACAGACTCTTAGAGAATTGGTAAGTTTAAATATGACATAAGGCTTCTAAATGACATGCCAACTTTACTATACACGTATCCATTACTGTAACATTGTCTTCTGTCGATTTTCTCGGTATATTTACGAGAGCATCAGCACGGAGGACACTTTGACATTCTAATGTAATATACATAGATCGCCGGATATTTTATTTATTCTTGTAATAGATATGTTTAGCCTGACACATGGTATACAGATTTGTCTGATAACCGGTATAGTTTTTAGCAGTATGGAATACCAGCTGTCGTAGATTGTCACGTGGTTTGTTAGAAGAAATTTATTCACTTTCCGAACAATATCAGTATCATCCCTGCGTAATAGAATGAATATGCGTGGTGCAGCTCAAAAGCCAACCACACATTTCATGTTGTTTATCTGTTGTTTAATGGCCCTTTCGGTCATTGCAGGGCCGCATCAAAGAAAGGGCAGAAGCGATTCAGGATATCCGGGCATTTGTATCCCTACTCTTATTACGAATAGATGGTCCTGGTTCTTTATCGTTCTTTATAAAATGGCTGCCATTTGTACAATATGTACATCTAAAAATATTATCTGAAACATCATAGTTAATTATATAGAATATCGAATAGCGTTATTATCTAACCACATATAAAAATGGACTAGTATCAAGACAGCATGTACATTTGTATCATCAGTGATGGGGTCTGATTGATTACCACCTGTTGCATACAACATATTACACATTGTTGTTGTTATTTTAGTAGATTCATAGAGGTGTTTAAGGGTTGAATTTAAAAACACATGAATTATTTTATCCTCCAGTGTTGCTGTCAACTAACACACCCTCTTATACATATAACAAACCTAAGACTATCCATGGAAGCATTTTCTAACTGTATTTTTTTGTTATTTTAATTTTTTTAGGCTTAGTAAATAGTTATCAATGTTAAGATTTTTTTTACCATGAAAAACAAGCATAGATATACGTCATGTTATTAGATGGATGTCGCTGTCGTGGTATATCGTAAAATATTAATAATTCTTAGTATAACGAAAGGTCACAGACCTTGCCATATGTAATAAATAATACCACAGATGTGACCAGATCAAAGGAAACATTACAAATCTAGTTCTTTGTTTTGACCGAAAACTAAAACCTAGTGTTTCGAATTGAATCCTGTTAATTTCTTTGATTTAGCGTATCACCAAAGGAAGGATACACTAGTGCATTAACCTTTTCTAAACAAACTCGGTCAAGCTATATAATTATTCTATGTTTGAACATAAAAGATAAGCATAGCTTCTATCCGTCGTCTTATCGGTTTTAATTAGCAATTATGTCAATATTTACTGTCTCATTGCTATATACTAAGCTCACAATTTCTTGAAAGACAAATACTTATCATGTAAGCAGAAGATGATTAATTTGTAGTGTTTTTAGTATGCCACTGTGTCTGTTAAACTACCACAGTGTGTCTTTAACATCACGCGCTAATCCTTTACTTACGCTAGGTGCGTGTTTGGCAAAACATGCGGAGGAAACAGTAAAATGATTTTTATGAACATTTAGCCATTGGCATGTATTTACAATTAACGAATTACTACTTGGACCTATAATTACTGTAACAACGAGTGTACTTATTTCTAGTTATATGATATACTTAGCACAAAAATGTATTTTACCCAGCTATGATAGGTGCCCCAATTAATTAAGCATTAGATCAATTTACGGTGAGATTAATCGAATGGAAATAAGCCAAATACTACGTGATCTGGGTCCGTATTCACAAAGCATCTTAAGATTTTCTTTAACTTAAGTCCAAATTTTTACTTAAGTGGAAATATTTTCCATGGTAAAAGTTTGTAAACCAGTCATCAAAAGTGTGAAAATGAATAATCATTTTCATAATTGGCATCTTTAGAACAAAGATAAATTCATATTATTGTGATTTCCTCCTTTATATTAGTGCAAAAGAGTTATGGAAAAAGTCGAATTTAAGGAAAAATATAACTTTAGTTAAAAAATTACTTAAGATGCTTTGTGAATACGGACCCAGCATATTTAATATGTAACAAAACATACGTCGTCCATGATGTAAGTGGACTTTCGGTAGGTATGGGAGCTTACATATATCTTACAGTAGGTCAACTTGGTACATGTGTGTTATAATTTTACTTAGATATCAATAGTTGCGTATCATAAATTCTAATTAAGTTGTTCTATAAGTAATACATTAGCAGACGTTACGGCGTGACAAAGATTATAATACTTATACATCAGTCCATAATAAACTTGTTGCAATTCATGGAAACGAATGACATATAACATAATGATTGCTTTAGTTCAGCAATGGACAATGAATTACTATGTCAGTATTTTGCTTTATCGATGCAATCTACTCTGATTCCTCATCGTTTTACTAGTATATACTATGATTGTTTTCTTTAAATTTAATGTTTCATAAAATGAGCTAAGACTTTGTATTGCAAGTTTTTCACCAATGAATATAATTTCCTGTAGCTTAATAACGAGATAATATGACAGACTTATAATATTTGTGACAGGTTGGCGCTCTTATTATTATTTGTGAGCCCCGACTCTGTGGTCGAGTGGTTAAGGTAGCTGACTTCAAATCACTGTTTCCTCTCACTGATAGTGGGTCGCGGGTTCGAGCCCCGCTTCCGACCGTGATTCTTTATGCGAGAAAGTATACGGTTGTTTACGGAGGATGGGAGTCTAGTACTAGGAACAATGATAAGGTGAACTCTGACTTTTGAAAATTGGCGTGAAACAAACAAACAAACAAACATGTATTTCTAAGGAATAAGATAAGAGCTAAATCAAAGCATCAGTACGTTCAATTCAATTGATATCATGGCGTGACAAGTGGTCTCACCAAACTGTTTGATGTCATTACTATTGCGTAACACATGTATGGGTATCCGTATTTTATTATTACAAACCACTTATGGACACCAATTTGAATATTTTTAAATGTTACGTCTTGTCAGTTCTCAGAATACATTTGACATTAATTCGTTATACGTTATACGTAGCAGTATTCCTCAATGAGGCTATGCTAAAATATTCCTAATCCAAATGATGTACAGACGAATCCTACAGTAAACGACGGAATATGAAGACGTCAACTTACTTTGGTAGATAGTATGAATGAGTATTGATGGTTCAATGACTTATATCTTTACTGATGAGCAGATGGTGAAGGAAAACGAGCTTTCCAGTCTGTATTGTGTTCCATACTAATTGAAACTTCATTTTTCATTTTCTGTCGAAAATTTTCTGTCGATGGTCAGAACAAATAATCATAATTAGAATAACTTGACCAATAAAATCCACACTAAGAGACGAATTAATGTATCATACAAGAAAGTAAATACAAAATCGCGACCATCCTACTTCAATTGGTTTGGTCAAGTAACAGTAAACAAGACTTGCCGAAACTTTTTCCAAGCTTTATCAAAACATATCTATATGATAATGACTGAATTCTAAAAACCTATTCGTTTACAGTTTATCCAATTCTGCTTCTGAAGTTGTTTATTACTGCAGATTAATGCGTAATGGCTTTGCCCCCCCCCCCCCCCCCATTGTTGTGACTTCAAACGGTTATTATCCTCATCCCTCCTCGATTATTATTATTCTAGTTTGTTTTGTCTGCTAGAATTTTAGTCTGCTATATCTTTGAGTTGTCTTTGAAACAAACAATGGCGAAGAGCTTACTTAAATGTAGTTAGGCATGAATTCATTGTTTTGGGGATTTGGTAACACTTGCTCATTAAAAATGGGGAAGGTAGGTCAGGGCTTTTTTTGGCTTTTTTGGCTTTTGAAAGGTTGATAGGTAAACAAGAGGGTCAGGATGATCCTAGGTCGCTCACCTGAGAACAAAGACACTACAATTGATGACCAGGTAATATAGATTTCATCTCGTATAAACCGTTTTTACATAGATTTTGATCAAAACTAATAATGAAGCTGATATAATACCGTTAAACAAGCTAAAACGTAGCATATTTTCTAATCCAAGGGCCTATAACTCTTGAAGTAGAGTGTCGATTTCACTCATAACTTAAGATGTTTAAGTCATTTAGGTCATACACATTCATTGTTAATATGATTAGGATTGGTGAATAAATGAAGGCGCTAGAGTGTAAACAAGCTAAAATATAACACATTTCCTAAGTTAAGGGCCCATAACTCTTGAAGTTCTGGTCCGATTTCGCCCATTATTGAACTTGTCCAAATATTTTGGTTATACACATTTACTGAACATATTATTAGGATTGGTGAATAAATGAAGGCGCTATAGAGTAAACAAACTCAAATATAGCAAATTTGCAAAGTCAAGGGCCCATAACAAACTAATTGTGGACGGACGCCGTACATTCATCGATCCTAAAAGCGCAGCTGATCAATCAGGTGAGCTAAAAAGCTAGGCAATGAATTTACCGTGCCTCGGGTCCCATAAAAAAGAATCACCGGGGAGAGTTATCACTGGACTAAAAACAAACATTGTTTACCCTTTAAATCCAGTGCGGCTGAACCTTGCGAAAATATTGGGTACAAATGTGTTTATGACCGACGCAACGAACAATGTACACAGTATATATTACACTTCCTGTCTTCCTCTTATAATCTCAAATTTCACCCACGTACATGATCTTTGAGATACTTGATAATGAAAGCCGGTTTTTTCTTAGACATATATGTGGAATCATTAATTTCCGTTGGGGATTTAATTTCGTTAGTAGACTCATCGACGAAATCAAATCCCCACGAATTTAAATGCATATATTAGGTATATATTTTCAAAAATCAAAATCCACGAATTATTGTCCCCACGAAATAGCCATTTTAGTAAAAAACACGAAAATTAAGCCCAACGAAAATTAATAAAAATACAGTACGTACACCAATCATTTATCATTATGCTTTGTTAAGCAATAGTTAGGGTATATCATGCCTCAGTCGAGATCGGGTTTATCCTGGAAGTATTTTGTAATGTATGATTAAGGATGGCACTCGTGACATAGTTCTAAAAGTTAAGTTATACAATATCAACAACATGAAATTAATCCATCAGTATCACGAAAGCGATTCAATTTTTTCGTGTGAACAAGTGCGAACTGATGGATGTATCAGCCCACATCAAGTAAAGTGTTTTGGACCAGAAAATGGCAAACAAAATCTAAATATGATGAATATATCTTACTTACACATACACTGTTATTGTCATTGTAACTTGTTGCGAAGCAGAGAGTGGGAAAATCTTAGCAGGTCATTGCAGATCCATGGGAATATTGTTTTACAGGGCAATACAACCCAATTAACATACATCAGTTCACATCAACGAAAGACAGATTTATTACATCCGCAATTACGAAATAGATTGATGTTGGCGAAGTCAGCTACGTATTGAACTTTCAGGACTAACTTATATAAAGCCATCTATAAAACAAATGTTGGTTTGTTGTTACGTCATCCAAACGTTTAACAGTTGGAAGCTAATTAGACATTTCTGTAACATTTAATTCATAAATCTTGAATAAAGAACGGAAAAGATATCAAACTCGCTGATTCTAAAAATGCAAACCAATATTGCTAGAAAAAATAATTTTGAACAAGATGTGTTTTAAAAACACAATGCCCCCTCCGGGTGCCCTTTAACTTGAAAATGCACAGGTCCTGTAGAGATTGTCATGATGAACCAAGATATGAAGTTTGATGATTGTATGCGGTAGCCTTTTGATTTAATAGGCTAGGTTAAAGTTTGGTACAGACAAATAAATGGCCATAAATCAGCTAAAAATAATCGAAGCACAAAACCCTGACAATAATTATTATGTGATGGGGTGACAATACTTTTATCAAAGTTTTGTCAAAATCCCTTGAGAAATATAGAAGAAGTTCCAATCTGTATATAATTATTACATATGCACAAAATAAACAAAGGGCTATGATTCCGTCAGAATTATTGAATCATAAAACCTTTACAGCATGCTTTGGGTATCTTGATAACAATAGTTCCATGAAAGTTTTATTAAGATCCCTTAAGAAAAGAAGGAAACAAGAGTATTTCGCTTTACAATCGCACGAAAATGAACATAAGGGCCATAATTCCGTCAGAAATGGAATGCGGGAGTTCTTAGTAACAACAAGTCTGTGAAAGTTTCGTCAAAATCCCATGAAAAATGTAGGAGTAGTATTCTAAAAGAAATGTAGGATTTTTCAAGCACAATGACCCCATGAGCTTGACCTTTGACCTACTGACCTGGAGATACACAGGTCCTGTAGAGGTTGTCATGAGGAACCTGCATATGATGTTTGATGAATGTAGATGCAAGCGTTTTGATTTTATATGCAAGGTTAAAGTTTGGTACAAACAGACAAACAGAGAGACCAAAAACAATATGCCCCCGATCTATCGATATGGGGGCATAATAAAAAGAGCGAGACGTTGGTTTAGTAACAATCATTATTAATCAAATATGTATATGTTGTAGAACTTCTATTACTATGTTTCATTATCCCGGAAACACAGTTTTGCTGTATATCTTTTTTAAATATTTCCAAGTTCCGAATACCTAACTTAGTTACTGCTGCTTCTAAAAGAAATTTCAACGTATTTTATTAACTAACGTTAAGTTTTTGTTTTTTTCTAAAACTTAACAAAAATGTTCAGCAAGACATTCCCATCGTAATTTTGAGTATATACATTGTCTGGACAATTTATATTGTGGTGGACTTTTAAATTGTGCAACGTGTAGTTGTAAGTTTCTTTATGTCTACCCAAAAAAGCATTACCACACCTGAAGATGTGTGAAGAAATAAGGGAATCACTAAAGTCATTTTTATCAACGTCAAGATTCTCTTTAGCGGTTAGCTTCATGGTGTTTCAGACGCTTTTAAATGATGTCTTGTCCTTTCGTAGATAAAGAGGAAGTCATTATAGTTGACAGTCGTGTGAAATGTTTCTTTCTCTAGATAGTTTTAGTTTTCGCGCATGTAGATGGATAATATCACTTAGATCAGAAAAAAAATCCTGGTTTCCGCTACTTTTCCCCCAGAGGTCTGTAGGTCGAAAAAAACCTTTATTTCAAATTTATAGATTTATCATGGTGACCTATTATGATCGCGTGTTGTCCGTGCGTGCGTCAGTGCGTTTACAGTTGCTTTATATAACATCTCCTTCTTAACCAGTTGGCCAATTTCAACGATCTTTTTCAGGGATGATCCTTGCATGGAGCTCTACCAAAGTTGTTCAAAAAAATTAATTGCAACCAATAGGAAAACTTCAAAATCTTCTTGTCCAAAAGCACAGGGCCTAGAACTTAGATATTTGGTGTGTAGCATTGTCAAGTGGACCTCTATCAAGTTTTTTTTTCAAATTATGGCCCCGGTGTGAAAATTGGCTCTGCCTCTGGGGAAACTTAATTTTACGTAGACTTGTATAAGGAAATTAAAAAAATATTCTTGACCACAAGGCCTAAAGCTTAGATATGATGTATCTAGTATTGGCTAGTGGACCTCTACCATGTTTGTTCAAATTATAACCCTAGGGTCAAAATTGGCCCCGTCCCGGGGTTTACTCTATTTGATATAGGCATTTTTTAAAAATCTTCTTGTCTGAAACTACACAGCTTAGATATTTCGGATGTAGCATTGTCGCGTGGACATCTACCAAGTTTGTTTAAGTTATGGCCCGGGATTAAAATTGGCCCCGCCCCGGGGGTCATTTGATTTAGATAGGCTTTTACAGGAAAAAAAATCTTATTGTCGAAATCATCAAGAACTAGAGCATAGAAATTTTGAATGTAGCATTGTTTAGTGGTCCTCTACAAAGTTTGTTCAAATTATTGCACTAGGGTCAAAATTAGCTCCGCCTTATGGTTTACTCTATTTTATATAGGCTTATATAGGAAAGTCAAAAAAATCTTCTTGGCCGAAACCGCATGGCCAGGAGCTTATAGAGATATATTTGATATGTAGTAATGGCTAGTGGACCTCTGACAAGTTTGTTCAAATTATGGCCCTGGTGTCAAAATTGGCCCCGGCTGGGGGTTTACTCTATTTTATATATGCTTATATAGAAAAATTACAAAAAACGTCTGGTCAGAAATTGCAAAGCCGAAAGCTTAGATATTTATCCCTCTGGCCCTGGTGTAAAAATTGGCCCCGCCTCCAGGTCACTTGATTTTTCATAAGCTGATGATGTTTTCCCTCAGGATCTTTTTTTCTCGTGAGCGATATAAGGCCATCATGGCCCTCTTGGCAAGTATTGGCAAGAAAAAAAGACGAGACATAACACAAATCTAGATTGGGCCGTTTAGGTAAGCGCAAAACTGAAACATTTGTACGCCTTAACACTTATATTGGCAATGTTTGGCCGATTTTTTGCTTCTATAAAGTAATTTCAGCTTCTTGTCCACTTTGTGTACGTTATAAAAAAGGTTATGAAATAGATTCACTTAAGATGCGACGTCTTTAGTCTAAACGTCTTGAAGAAATATGTGCCTCGGTCGACCATCTATATGGATTACAATCTTCGCTGTTCACTTAAGATTGGATGGTAGTATCAATATTGTTTTTAGAACAGTAAAAGGTCGGTATTTAGCCCATTGTAGTGACCCAAGGAAACACATTCTGAGATTGAGTATTGAAAACAGGTCCAACCATAAGTGATAACTATTGAGTTTTTGTACTTCTTAAATTTGAATTAGAGGACTGTAAGGTCTAGTGGTTAGTCTCTGACTAGTTATCAATAGTCCCTAATCGCTTAGAATCCCATGTATAACCATTCTAATTTCACATTGTGAGGAATCTGCCATGCTATTTTATTTAAAGCAAATAACCATAGTTGTTTAACACCAGAAAAAATAATTATTTCAAAGAATTGTTCACTGACACGTTATATATTATTTACTCTGTATAATCAATCATACGATATTTGATCATATATGATAGTTGAAAGCCATTCCGGGAAGTTTTTTTTATGACATTATTTAAGTTGACAATAATTCGGCGAAGATTTTCACACCATTTTCTCATTGGGGTTAGAATGAATTCCATCTCACGTTGCTTAGTCCGTTATCTTTTGTACGAGCACAAAATGTATTTGCAAGTAATGTAATTTTTTCCAGACGAATTAATCCATACAAACAAGACTTGACAAGCAGACAAGGACGTGTAACACGTCAATCCTAAGAAACGAAATACATTTGTATGTTTGTTGGAAATTTATATAATTTCGTTATAATTTGATGTTTTCTTAGAACCGTCTGTAAGATATCTGGTCTGATATTACTATATTTAAATGTTATAATCCCACTGTAATTATAGCGTTTTATATACGGAAAGCCCACTACTTCAGGCAAATCACTCTAACATATTCATATACCTTGTAAGCAGATACCTGAAGTTGACAGTTGACACAACAAAGCCTCATATAGCTACAACTTAATACAGAGTCAACGAATACTAGTACCTTTTTTCGAACTTTTTTCAAATTCTTTTTTTAATTTCAAATTGACAATGAGACCAACTCGATGTTTATGTTTTATTTTGATTCCTAAGATGATGGTATTAATACCTAAATACCAGTGTATATGCTAACAAAGTAGAATTTCTTTAATATAAGAAGCGAGCAAACTGGTATATGCTGTCGTTTTGATAAAACCTTATTTTAGAAGATTAAATAACACGTATCATTGGTAGCTAAAGCGCTTGTGCTTGATCTGATTTGCAATATGGCGAATAACAACACTGGTATGAATCGCTCAAGCATATAGCTCTCAATATCTTTTTTTTTAAATTCCTTTACCACGCATAGCTATTTCTTAACCATGCATATATACTGCTCAAAATTTGATAAGGATCACTTTTTGTTCTGTATGGCGTTATCGTCGATTTTGGATCTCACGATATGCATGTATCTTTGAAAATAACCCAAAATCATATCTTATGTATGTAATCCAAAATTGACGATAACGCCATGCAGAATAAAAAGTGATCAAATTTTGAGTAGTATACTATGACGAATTTTGAGACGGGTACCTGCACATTGTTAATTTAAATTCCTAGTTTTTTGCTATTTTCAAACCAAATTGGTATTGTATATCCGGCAAAATCGAAAACATGATTGAATGTTATGTCAGGGATGTGTGTTAAAGTTCTGATGTTTTGTTATTTGAGATTGAATTCGCACCGCAATTGTTTTCGGAATGCTAGTGAAACAGAGTAATCGTTAATCAATCGCGTGTTTCTGAATTGTGCATCAAATTATAAATATGATAAAACCATGCTTGTGACGCTCAATTACTGACTTTACTAATCGTGTTTGGTCTCCAGGATCTATTGAGTAGGTCTGTCGAATGAATCAGATAGACATCACTATTTAGAATCAATACAAACTGAATGTATAATGTAATATCACTTGCTACATTTGTATCCTTCGTTGTAAAAGAACTGAATGTAACATGGTCAAGGTTCTTTTATTAATTCGAGAACAAATTCAATAGTTATCATGTATTTTTGTCAAATAATTTTTATTATTCATCAAGTCGTGTGTTATTTATTCATTACCACTAGTAGTTAAAGAGAAGTAATTCTTGAAAGATTCACTGTCTGAAAAAACTTTACTTGTGTTTTAGCTCACCAGAGCACGAAGTGCTCAATGTGAGCCACTGCAATCGCGTGATGTCCGTCGTCCGTCAGTCTTGCGTGAAGCTTTACCAAAGTTGTTAAAAAAATAATTCCATGCAGAACTCTGGTTGCCATGGCAATCAATATGAAAATCCTTAGCAATTTTCATTTCCGAAACCACAAGGCCTAGAGGTTAGATATTTGATATGTAGCATCGTCTAGTTGATCTCTACCATGTTTCTTAAAACTATGGCCCTTTTGTCAAAATTGGCTCCGCCCCGGGAATAATTTTATTTTACTTAGGCTTGTATAGGAACATTTAAGAATCTTTTTGTGAGAAAGTACAATGCCTAGAGCTTAGATATTTTGTGTATATCATTGTCTAATGGACCTCTACCAAATTTGCTCAAATGTTGGCACTGGGGTCAAAATTGAATCCACCCCAGGGGTAACTTGATTTTACATGGGCTTACGTGTATATTAGGAAAATCTTAAATATCTTCTTGTCAGAAACTACTATGTCTACTGTACAGCTTATTTATAGACCTCTACCAAGGTTATTCAAAGCATGGCCCTGTGTCGTAATTGGCACCGCCCCGGTGGTAACTTGATTTTACTTAGGCTCATACAAGAACATTAAAACAATTATTGTCAAAAATCATTTCGACAGTCCTTGAGCTGTGACATTTGGCGTGAAACAGTGTCTATAAGACCTCTACCAAGATTGTTCAAATCGTGGTCTTTTTATTGGTGAGCGATTTAAGGGCCAGCATGGCTCTCTTCTTACAATAATCTATGAAAAATGTTGCTTAAGCATGCTTTAACAGGAGCAAAGTCTTTCAAATTAGAAGCGATAGTCGTCTGTACAAAGGCTTAACAAAACGTGGAACTTTGTGTCTTAATGAATCGTGCTTACGAAGATCATAATCAAGCTAAATGATTTCATTGATATGACTGAAAATAAGTATTAGCCATTCTTGCGCCACTTCTAAATTATGTTACTTTCGTTTATATATTGATGAAAGAAACTGACATTGAAATACTGGTTATACGCCCACCGTAATCTACATTGTAGGTCAACAAATCTCTGAATTTATCTGATGTATTAATTGCTAACAAAATACGTCGTATAACTGTAAGGTACGATTCACAATTTTCTTTTCTGAATTGAGATGCTTAGTGATTGCTTGTCTGTTATGGTCTATTGCTAATCCAGTATCTCTCTATACTAGGTTACGAAGTTGTATTAGTGCGGGAACAATGCTGATGTCTGGTATTTATATTTTTTTGTCCTTTGATTACTGACTAAATAGCTCTCGCTGTTGACCACAGTATATAATTATGTTTTTCGGACAATGACCTTATAAAATGGTTCCTGTCTTATATTTCACCCATTCGTTATTACATCATCATGGAAAACTTCTGTTTATTGTGTGTCAATGTATGTTAATCAATGTATTAAAGGGGCATGTCCAGGAACTGCTGTGTCTTGGGTTTTATACACCAAAAATGCGTTTATCACTTGTAAAAACAATTATTACCGAAAAGTCAAAGAAGAATGTGGCTTCAAAAATGGCCTTATAACGCACCAATCTCTACCCAGAGTTGTCGTTCCTTTCCAATCCACACATACCTCTGTCAACGTCTCAATGCCAAGAATCTTGGCAAACTACACTCTGATCAATAAACATGCTTTTGTGTATATGTTATAATTATTTGTTAGATGTCATAATGAAATATGTCATGTCGTTTTAGAAAAACGCTTCATATTGCTCCGTTATCAGCTGTGCCATTAGGGATTATTTAACCTTGTAACTCTAAAACTAATTTAGCGGAATAATTGCGAAGTAAACCGTTCAAAACACGGATAATACAACGAAGGAATACCAGGCTTGGATGTCAGTTTCCTATCATTTTGTTTAAGTATGTGATTCTTTTCAGATAAACAAAACAACACAATCTATGTTAGTTTCTTTTTGAGGTGTTGTCACCATTTTTAAATCACGAAGCCGGACTACTTTTCAGACGTTGACAGAGGTGTGAGCGTAGCGGGAACGACAACTCTGGGTAGAGATTGATAACGCACGCGTGGGTATTTATATGCCGGTTTAAATAAAAGGCTTACAAGCCTTTTATTGACGACAACGATATTTCCGATTCGTCTGAGAATTTAACTTAGCGTGCGCGCTGCCTTTCAAGCAGCAAAACAATGATATTTACCTATAATTGATCGATAGATAAGCTTTATGTCGCAAACAATGAACATGACATGAGCAATACTTACCATTTCACAGTTTGTTGACATTTTTTCCGCTTTTGACAGATCCCGAAAGGGTCGAGTTATGAAAATGACGAATATTTTCTAAGGCGTAATCGGCAGGTTTGGTAAATCTTGAAATGTGTATTTTGAGTCAAATAGCGGGACATTTCGTAAATATTTTATAGGACTTTCATTAATTGATTTTGGCATTCAAATGATACCAATTTGATTTATATTCGAGACGCTTCAGTTCCAGGGCATGCCCCTTTAATCAAACCAAAGTAAATGGAGGCGGCTATGATATTTATTGAGCCATATATTATTTAACTCAAACCGAACTTTAAATTTACTTAAAAACCCAGAATTTCGCTTTTCAGTTACAAAATATACAGAAGCTGAACTTAAACCTCGCACTTCAAAGTGGCTTAGAAATTATCTCGACCTCGCGTTTTTAGCTCACCAGAGCACGAATGTGCTCAATGTGAGCTTTTGTGATCGCCCTGCGTCCATCGTGCGTCGTTACGTGGCGTCCATGTTTACTTAAAACAAAATCTCCTCCTACATCGCTATGCCGATTGCAACCAAACTTTGCTGGAATGATCCTTGGGTGGTCCCCTTTCAAGTTGTTCAAAAAATTAAATTTCATTAAAAACTCTGGTTGCTATGGCAACAAATAGAAAAAACTTAAAAAATCTTCTTGTCCGAAACCACTAGGCATAGAGCTGAGATATTTAGTATGTAGCATTGTCTAATGAAACTCTACAAATTTTTGTTCAAATTATCCCCCTAGGGTCAAAATTGGCTCCGCCCTGGGGGTAACTTGATTTTACATAGACTTATATAGGAAATTTAAAAAATCTTCTTGTCAAAAACTACAATGCCTAGAGCTTTGATATTTGGTGTGTAGCATAGTCTAGTAGACCTCTACCAAGTTTGTTCAAATTATTGCCCTAGGGTTAAAATTGGCCCCGCCCCGGGGGTCACTTGATTTATATAGACTTATATAGGAAAATTTTAAAAATCTTCTTCTCCGAAACCACAAGGCCTAGAGCTGAGATATTTGGTATGTAGCATTCATTATCTAGTGGACCTCTACCAAGTTTGTTCAAATTATTGCCCTAGGGTCAAAATTGGCCCTGCCCTGGGGTTTATTCTATTTTATATAGGAAAATTTAAAAAATCTTCTTCTCCGAAACCACAAGGCCTAGAGCTTTGATATTTGTAGCATTGTACACCAAAAATGCGTTTGTCACTTGTTACTGAAAAGTCAAAGAAGAATGTGCGTTCAAGAATGACGACAACGATATTTCCGATTCGTCTGAGAATTTAACTGAGCGTGTGCGCTGCCTTTCAAGTGAACATAACATGAGCAATACTTACCATTTCAGTTGTTGACATTTTTTCCGCGATGTTTTCGGTTTTGACAGATACCGAAGGGGTCGAGTTGTGAAAATGACGAATACTATCTCAGGCCGAAATCGGCAGGTTTGGTAAATTTTGAAATAAACTAGCGGGATATTTGTAAATATTTTACAGGGCTTTCATTAATTGATATTTAGGCATTAAAATGATACCAATTTGATTGCTATTCGAGACGTTTCCGTCCCAGGGCATGCCCCTTTAAAAACTCTTGTTGCCATGACAACCAATAGGAAAAACTTAAAAAATATTCTTGTCAAAAACCACAGGGCCCAGAGCTTAGATAGATGTGGGGTAGCATTGTCTAGTGGACCTCTACCAAATTTGTTCAAATTATTGCCCTATGGTCAAAATTGGCCCCGCCCCAGTGATCACTTGATTTTACATAGACTTATATAGGGAAATTTAATTGTCAGGAACAACAATACCAAGAGCTTAGATATTTGTTGTCTAGCGGATCTCTAACAAGAGTTTTAAACTTATGGCCTCATGGTGAAAATTAGCACCGCCCCGTGGTTCTCATGATTTATACAGGCTCTTATAGGAAAACAAAATAGTTCTTCTCCAAAACCTCGAGGCTTAGAGCTTACATATTATTAATTTGTATGAAGCATTGTCTGGTGGACATCTACCAAGTTTGCTCAAATTATTGCCCTAGGGGCAAAAGTTGACCCCGCCCACGGGTCACTTAATCTTACATAGGCTCGTGATAATTTTCTCTTTTTATCTGGTGCGCAATATAGGGCCATCATGACCCTCCTGTTTAATTGAATGATTTAATGTTCCAATGTTTTCCCATTCGCGTATGTCATCTTAGTTCTGCTTTATGTTTAGTATAGAAGGGATGTTTTGCGCCAGTACGATATCGTTTACGTACATAGGAATATATGTACTCGTATACACAAGTCTACCTTGTATTGCTTTTACCGTTCTGAATTCCTCGTTTAATCCAAATTATGAATTTAAGTGAAGATAACTATTGAAATGTCGATTACATTGACGCAAGTACAAAAACAATGTACGTAAAATGACTGTTTAGTTTTAGAATTATTTTCAGAAAAAGACCAGATTGCTCAATTAAGTTTGATATTGGTAAATAGTTGTAACTGTAAAATTATCTAAAATTGAAGACATTTATTCGTGATCATGGTCGATGGGTCGCCAATCCCAATTTAGGACACCAGAAAAACGGCTTTGATATTGTGATTGCCCTTATACTTAGTTGACATATTCGAAACCGGCCGAACATTTCAGTCAGAAACAGAAATGTGTGCTTTTGAACCTCCTCCCCAGGTTATATGTTTAAAACGAATGCATGTGATCTGACCGCCTACATACAATTGTTAATATGAATATGTATCTAAACTCGTATGTTGTGATTTTAGGTTTGGTTCGTAACACGACACTGACTTAACCATCCTATATAATGGAAAACATTAAAGTTTGTCATTGGTTATAAATCATAAAACGTAGTTACGTTTTGACAATCATACCGTTTTTAATGTCTTCAAATATTTGTACACAGTTTTGTTGCATGCTCTACAGTGATAAGCTGATCTGTATGGTATGCTAGATATCATTTGGTACATGTGCTTTAAACAGTACGAAGCGGTTCCGTGGTCGAGTGTTTGGTCTCTTTATCGTTAAAGCTGGAAATGTCTTCAAATAACCCTGGTAGTTGGTGCGAGAATATACGCTAGAGAGAAAAAACATGATACATGTCAAGTACAGTGTTCTTTGATATGCGCGAATTGTCATTTTCACAACTTCATCGTCTGCAGTTGTATGACTGGGCGATAAAGTTACCTGGAAGAGTGTTAGGGAATGGTTGAAATGATTATGATTTAACTTGGAGAAGGAAGCTCTGCCGTTAATGATTTGTTCAGATATGCACGCATTTTACCTTAAGCTAATACAATGGGGTAAGTGATAGACACTTACTTCAAAGTCTTTGTCAGATCTACGTGTTCGGTAGTATTATTTAAAGTTCTTATATGTCGCAATTAATCATCAGACCGATATTGTTGAAGTCTTTCTTGCTATGTTGATATTTTGTGTCATATAATTATCCTGCAACCACCCAAATGTAACTAATTTCTAAAGAAATTGATGATTAAATTATGTCTTTGTAGAGCTATCTTCTAAACCTCTCATGATGCATTAATATCGTCATGGAGCAATTTACAACGTTAATTTGAATTCCAGGTTCTAAAATGAATTTAGTTTGGTTACCGTGGTTATCCGATTGTCATTTTTAGTATACTATCTTAAACTACTTGGTTTCCATAGTGGACCTCTGACAAGTTCGTTCAAATTATGGCCCTGGGTCAAAATAGGCCCCGCCTCGGGGCTTACATTTTTTATACAAGCTTATATTAGAAAACTTCGAAAGCTTAGATTTTTCGGATATAGCATTGTCTAGCGGACCTCTCTTCCAAGCTTTGAAATTGAGCCTGCCTGCGTTTCAATTAAATGTAAAATGATTAAGAAAAAGCGATCTGAAGATAATTTTGGTTGCATAAAGTTGGAATTTCGCAGTTCGCAATTAATTTTTTTCGAATTACGATCTGCGTTCTAGTCTGAAGTTCTTGATTCATATTTTTAGCTCACATGAGCACTTAGTGCTCAGGGTGAGTTTTTAGCTCACCTGATTCATCAGGTGAGCTTTTAGGATCGGTGAATGTCCGGCGTCCGTCGTCCGTCCACAATTAGTTTGTTTACACTCTAGCAACTGCAACTCTTTACGAATCTTGTTTAAACTTGCTCACAATGTATATGGCCACAATGTCTCGGCTAAGTTCGATTATGGGCAAAATCTGATAATAACTTCTAGAGTTATGAGCCCTTGAATTACAAAATTTGCTATATTTAGCTTGTTTACACTCTAGCGCGTTCATTTATTCACCAATCCTGATCATATTTTCAGTAAATGTGTATAACCAACAGATCTTGGACAAGTTCGATTATGGGCAATATCGGACCAGAACTTCAAGAGTTATGGGCCCTTGACTTTGAAAATTTGCTATATTTTAGCTTGTTTACACTCTAGCACCTACATTTATTCACCGATCCTAATAATATTTTCAGTAAATGTGTATAACCAAAAGATCTTGGACAAGATCAATTATGGACGGAATTGGACCCAAACTTCAAGAGTTATGGGCCCTTGATTTTGAAAATTTGCTATATTTTAGCTTGTTTACACACTAGCGCCTTCATTTATACACCGATCCTAATAATATTTTCAGTAAATGAGTATAACCAAAAGATCTCGAACAAGTTTGATTATGGGTGAAATCGGACCACATCTTGAAGAGTTATGGGCCCTTGACTTAGCAAATTTGCTATATTTTAGCTTGTTTACACTCTAGCGCCTTCATTTATTCACCGATCCTAATCATATTTACAATGAATGTGTATGACCTTATGGTTATGGACATGTTAAGTTTTGGGTGGAATCGGTGCACAACTTCATGAGTTATGGACCATTGGATTAGAAAATTTGCTACGTTTTAGCTTGTTTAACAGTATTATACCTTCATTATTGGCCTTGGTTCTCAGGTGAGCGATAAAGGGCCAATGTGGCCCTCTTGTTGTTATCAGTCTTTGCCCGGCGTCGTGAGTCGTGCGGCATCAATTTCTACCTTGTGAACACACAAGGGGCCACATTTTTAGTTAAATTTTCACCAAACTGGGTCAGAATGTTAATATTGACAAAATCTCGGACGAGTTCGATAATGGGTCACGTGAGGTAAAAAACTAGGTCACCAGGGCAAATTCAGTTATTTACAAATATTAAAAATCAAACTTACAACCAGAAAATCTGTTGACAGAATCTTCTGAATTTAAACATAGCGTATGCCTGAACCAATCAGCAAAAAAAATAACCGAACGCGCAGATATAGTGTTATATCGCAGTCAACACTGTACCCCTTTGTGGACGTCGCGTTAACCATCTCTTACATGTTAGGGATTGTATTGATAAGATATGATGCATTACTATTAGTACAGTACTAGCTTATTTGTTATTAAATCTCTTACTAGACATCAATTATTGAACCGTAAACATTTGCGATTTTGATTGGCTATCAAAATTGAATGGGATGCATCAATTTGTCCGTTGATTTCAGGAGACGATGTTGGTCTGACACTTATTGTTAATTGCTCGCTTAAAAACACAGTATGGTGTCATTTTCGAATTAAGATTGCCGCCCTTTTTGTTAATGGATTTCAAAGCGGTTTTCGGTATTTTGTGACGGAAATATCTAAGGAACCGCGTTACATAATTTTGATACTTACTTTCATTTTTATCTATGATGTATTACGTAATAAACAGCAGGGTTCAGGGTACGAAATTTTCTTTAAAGGAAAGTATTTATAAAAAAATATGAGGCACGCTTCCCAGCATTATACACTTAAAGTTATTTTATGGCTATTTGCTTTAATATATTCATATAATTACACAGAGTAGATATCGTTGTTAAAAAATTGTAAATTACTTGCGATATTGGTTTATAGTTGACCTACCAAATGTAAAATCTGTTTTAATTCGCTTGAAGTGAACTTCATACAGTTGGTGAATTTCGGTATATAATTATGGTTAAGTTTTTAAATCTATAGAATGGTGAAACTTGATATGAATAGATATACCTTGTATAATAAGACAGAAGTAAAGAAAAAGAATCTCGGACTGCAACATAGAACGTAGTTCGCAATACGCACACAGAAAGCGATTACTCTTTCTAATTCAAAAATAATAAATTTACTTGAAAATAATAAAAGATAGAAAATAGTACGTTCTTGTTAGCAGTCCTCGATTCAAAATGTTTTTTCTAAAAAAAAATGTTTTTAGAAAAAAGTAAAATAAAAACACTTAAAAAATTTGAATTATTAAAAATGAAAAGTATTTTCCTCCACTGGATTTCTCAAAACGTACCATGATTTCATGTGTCTACCCATAATTTATGACAAAGTCAAACATGTAGCTTCACATTGAAATTAAGCTTATCCATGGACCTTGTTTGCACACGGGAGGCCCTCAGGGACTCTACTATATTGCGAACTACATGTACGTTAAAGTCTGTCGTCCGCTTTTCAAACATTTTTTTAATTTAAAGTAATTTCGATTCAAATATTTTTCAAATTGCGAACTGCGTTTTCTAGTCTGCAGTTGACGTTGCATTTTCTTCGAATTGGAAAGTGCTTTCTGGTCAGCAGTCCGCGATTCAAAACAAAATTAATTTAAAAAAAAGAAAAACATATTATGCTTTTTAATAATAAAAAAGCTGCAGACTAGAACGCAGTTCGCAATTCAAAATAAAAATTGAACCGCGAATTACCTTCCAAATTTATCTGATAATTCTACGTTTCTAAGATGGTCTCCTAAACAAACTGAAATGCGTTAATAATGTGATGGACTCATAACCAAACTGAACTGTCTTAATAATGTGATGGACTCCTAACCAGACAGAAATGTCTTAATAATGTGATGGTCTCCTAACCAAACCGAAATGCGTTAATAATGTGATGGAATCCTAACCAGACAGAAATGTCTTAATAATGTGATGGTCTCCTAACCAAACTAAAATGCGTTAATAATGTGATGGACTCCTAACCAAACTGAAATGCGTTAATAATGTGATGGTCTCCTAACCAAACTGAAATGCGTTAATAATGTGATGGTCTCCTAAACAAACTGAAATGTCTTAATAATGTGATGGACTCTTAACCAGACAGAATTGTCTCAATAATGTGATGGTCTCTTAACCAAACTGAAATGTCTTAATAATGAGATGGTCTCTTAACCAAACTGAAATGTCTTTAACTGAGATTATCTCCTAACCAGACAGAATTGTCTCAATAATGAGATGGTCTCCTAACCAAACTGAAATGTCTTAATAATGAGATGGTCTCCTAACCAAACTGAAATGTCTTTAACTGAGATTATCTCCTAACCAGACAGAATTGTCTCAATAATGTGATGGTCTCTTAACCAAACTGAAATGTCTTAATAATGTGATGGTCTCCTGACCAAACTAAAATGTCTTAATAATGTGATGGTCTCTTAACCAAACTGAAATGTCTTCAAATGAGATTATCTCCTAACCAGACAGAATTGTCTCAATAATGTGATGGTCTCTTAACCAAACTGAACTGTCTTACTAATGATATGGTCTCCTAACCAAACTGGAATGTCATTATAATGAGATGGTCTCCTAACCAAACAGAAATGTTTTAATAATGTGGTGGTCTCTTAACCAAACTGAACTGTCTTACTAATGATATGGTCTCCTAACCAAACTGAAATGTCATTATAATGAGATGGTCTCCTAACAAAACTGAAATGTCTTGATAATGTGATGCTCTCATAACCAAACTGAACTGTCCTACTAATGAGATGGTCTCCTAACCAAACAGAAAGGTCTTAATAATCATTAATGAGATGGTCTCCCAACCAAACTGAAAGGGAGAGTAGGGCTGTATGTAAAACGGTTAGAAATAGATAACCGATGTATTACGGTTGTCGTGATACTGGGAATGACTTGACGTTTTACTGTACATAGTTCAAGATTCTTTATTTGTAACGTAAACATACGTATATACATGTTTCTGGTTACATGATCCAATGAATTATATTTACAAATAAAATAGCATAACATTTATAAGTATATTAAGTATATATACAATTTGCATGTGATGCAATTCAAACACGAAATTTATAAACATAAGATATACTGCAAATTCAAGATACCTTATTATGAGGAAAGACTAAAATTTACAGGTGGCAGTTACATTAACTAACGTCATCAATAAGAGGTTTACAAACTTACATAGTCTATACAAGATACCAACATTTTCTATTATCATTAACTCAATAGTTTTTTCTACATTTGGTTTACCATAAAAGTATTTCTTTATATATTTTTTACGAATCACATTGTAAGCTGGACAAATAAGTATAAAATGAAACTCATCTTCCTAGGTCTTTTCTATTACATATTAAACAATATCTCTGATTTTGATCAATTCTGTTGTTTCCATAACGTCCAGTTTCAATTCACAAATAATGCGCTGATAGTCTTAATTGTGAAAAGGTTTTACGAAATTTACAGGGACTTCTATCTAGATAATATTCAAAAGAAAGTTTATAAAAATGCATATTAGAACTTTCGGCTAAATGTACATGCCAGGATTGTTCTAAAAGAACATAATTTTACTGTATAGTATAGTGCTTGTACTGTTTAAACTGTTTTATTTTGTATTGAATGTACCAAATATCGGTAGCAAAAAGTAGAAAAAGACTCATACTATTCTGACAAGAAGCCATTATGTATCAAGTTACACAAACATATTATTTCCTTCCATTTGTACCGTCAGTTCTAATAAATATCTTTAAATCAGCTTATATTATCTCTTAACAATGTCTCAACTATAAAGTTCGTAGTTGCTTTTCCCAATTAGACACACTGTCTGTTTCCGCCTTCTCGAAGTCTGTTCGTTACTTTCAACAGTTCCTTATAAAAGTGACTGTTTCGGCTATTTATTAATGTTTCTTACACTAATAATACTATGTATTGTATGTATGTATTTATAAGTTATAGGTGATATTTAAAAGTGTCAATTGAAGACTACTAGTATTTGTAAGGTCAGTAAGTCGTCGGCAAATTTCAGAAACCGCAACAGTTTAATGTGTTGCGCTTGTAGATATGATGATCAAATGCTTCTAAAATGGAAGGATATTGATATATATGTCAAATTAAAATCGGCGTTAATTGGAATAATTTTATACTTGGGAAGAAATTTGAACACATTGAACATCTGACTCGTTGCCTTTGTCAGTCACGTTCTACCTTTCCGCGTTTTTAATGCTTTTCTACCACATGTTCACCCATTGCAGACAGTAAGATACTTTATTATCTTGTTTCATTGATAATAAAATAATTCATATGTATGTATCTATTTGAGTCAACATTAGAACAGTCCTTGTTTATCTTTCAAACGTTATTACAACCTAGTGATGCAGAGATGGCCTTAATGGTGTGCCAGAACACTTAATGGGGTCATTTCGCTAATTAATTAGTAAATATAAATGACTAGTTATCGCACTTAGTGTGGGTTTGATGTTCTGAAAATTAATGTTTAGTTGTAGATCAAGGCGTTGACTGTAATCGAATGGTAATGTAATTATTTGGTCAGCGCCTACGTAAAAGTATTCCACATTGCGTTTTTTTCTTAGGCCTTCTAGTGCACTGAGCTGCAATTTCCTGTAATTGTCTTTGATCTAAGTACCTTTTATAGCTGCTGATTACCGGTTATCGGTTCAGCAATAAGGCTATGTAAACAAGAAGTGGTCTGAGCGTGACTATTTTTACATCATTAAAAATATAAGTAATGTTTTTCTATTTCCTATCCAGACATGTTCGATTCACTGAATGACATGTTCGATTCACTGATTAAATTTCATACAATTGAAACATGCAAATATTGCACAATATAATTAGGACTTAAGACTAACACCCTGTCGCACAACATGACATCGTATTAAATGTTTTCAGTTGATATTCTTTGTGAAAAAAAAAACATTGAAGGATTTCTTATTTTATGAGTTCTATATTTTTAACATTTCAAAGCACTTTGCGAATTGGCCGAATTGAAGATTTATGTTATAAAAGTAATTATGTTTCGATTACCTAGATGAATAAAAATTCATGCATTTATGTGCTTCCCTGATTAAGCATATGTTTAATCCGGAGCACCCCATGTTAACTTATCGATCAAAAACCCTTTAAAAAAACGAAAAAGGGCAAGGCATGATAAAGAACCAGGAAGAACTATTCCAACTATGCGTAGGGATATAACTACTCGGTTCTCCCTTTCTCCCATCTATCTAGCTTTTATGTGTGTAAAGTTTACTCTTGGGATCATGTCGTATTTAGGGTATGGTGGGGTGCTGTTATTTCTGTGAATCCTTGGCTTGACTTGTCATGTTTCGAATGTCATATGGTAACGATGGTTTATGGTGTGTTAGTATTGTCAGGTTAAGGTCTACTTGTATTAACCGATTAACCGGTTAAGATGAATGATTTATAATCCACTGAACCAGCAGCATATCTCCGATTCCTATATAATAAGCTCTCTCTGAAGAGCATAATGACCAAATCCCATAGAGGAACATATTTCATTTTAACGATTTAACTACAAATATTACATCCTTTACCCACCATCTCTGATTCTCGGTCAGAAACAATGGCAGTAATTGGGATGCTTACAGAATACATTTGAAACAGTGCCTACATACTTTTCTGATCAAAGTAATTATGAAACAGAATACAAAAACAAAACAATTGCGCAGTTTCTAGTTTTTCCTGATTAATTCTGTGGTTTTTTAACGAAACTTCATTTGCGAGAGCCCGCATCAACAAAAATGAGTTCGCTGTTTATTCTAACTTTTTGATTTCCGAATGCCGTTACATGATATATTGTTTCCGGAGGTTAATTTCCAATGTCGAAATATCGACCCTGTTGCGATTTGAGACAGTAACTTAAGGGAAGTCCATTCATTTGACTGACTCGCCTCCGTGGTCGAGTGGTTAAAGTGACTCACGTCTAATTATTGTAGCCTCTCACTGATAGAGGGTCGTGAGTTTAAGCCCAGCTACCGTCCATGGCTGTTTATGTGAGAAAGTAGGCATTTGCTTACGAATGATGGGAATCTAGTATTGGTTCTTCCCGAGAACGATGGTTAGGTGAACTGTCTGTCTGATATGACTCTGACTGTTGAAAAGGGGCCTAAAACTGAAACAAACAAAACAAATTGACCGATATTATATTATACAGTGATATCAATATGTAACAAGACTTAAACGATTCTAATCACAGCACTTTCTAAGGTATTAGATAAATTATCTGGAGCATATATATATATATATACACCAAACTTAAAAATATGTTCGTATGCAGTTACCTCTCCGACTCAGAATCTTAAGATACTTTGAAAAAAACGGACTTGCTGCTTACTGACTTACGCTCTCAGTACATGTCTTCATTGTTAACAAAATACTCATCTACTTTCCCATTGTCAACTTTTAGATCGCGTTACCGCAAGCCAGTATTGTTAAAGTTGTTCTTCGAAATGCAGTCAAAGAATACTAAAGATGAGGCTGAATTTAGCTGCAGCAAATGTTCATCTTTACAAGTTATTAATGAATGACTAGACCCTTAGATTTTCTTTTTCTGATATTTCGTTGTAATAATCTTGAGTCAAGTCCCTTAGATATGTCTAGATCATATTTTTGTACTCGTAAAGGAAACCTTGAGTTTTTGATATAAATTGAAATGCTTCATGTGACAAATATTTTAAAATAAATTAAAATGTTTACCACTTCAGAGAAATATGCCCTTAGTACAATGATTAGCTTTTTCTCAATTGTCTGAGCAGATCTTGTTTGATTATATTGAAACACGCACATATCATCAGATTTTCCTTCTACGAGAGAGATGCTATTGAAAACTTGTTTGTGCATATTTGATTATAGCAATAAGTATGATTGAAGTAAATTAATATCTCGTACTAAAGCAATTGTATCTTATTTTTTATTGTATCATGAAATGAATATTTATCGTACCTTGTTCTCATCACCAATTTCCTTCAAAACCTCTTCCTTGATAATAATGTCAACACAAAACTTCTGACTGGAACATAAATGTTGTCATGTTGTTTTTGCGAATGCCTAAAATGTTATAACATGACTAATGAGCTTATTACTCTGAGGAGTCAGTAATAAGCAGGAAAACTAATAGATAGTGTGTAAAATGAAACATCTTGAGAATAGCAGGTTAGGGGCCAAATGGAAGAATTATGAAAGATCCCGAAGGGGGTTCATGCGATTCAATAGGACAATGAGAACCAAATAACAGAGACAAGGCCTTTGAATAATTCAGACTGGTTGGAATGAATAATTGAATTTTCATTTACTTTTCACTTTTTTGGACGAAAATGAAGAAACTAAAAATGTTTCATTATTGAAACTTGGAAACCATTTTGGTATCTGCATTATTTATCAAATGTCAAGAAGCGTATAATATCTTTCAACATTACAGTGAACATGAAAATATATTTCATGTTGCTATTACCTGTTATATACTATGTCATTGTTATTCGTTGCTTAATTGATATGATAGTTCCTGAGAAATCAGTGTTTGATGAAAGATGAGAGAAAATCCGAAAAGATTAACTTTTCTACTTACCCTTGGGAAAAAAAATCTTCAATTGTTCAGTAGGAATATCCAAGCCGATCAGTAAACTATTTATGTGCATGTTTTAATGTCGTAAATTCATGTTATGTCGCCATTGCAATTTACGGATTTCAAATCTTCGAGCTGAATTAATTCCCAGTCTTTGAAGTTGATACAGATTGTATTAGTAGTTCGATTACATAACTACAATTTACATTCTAACATAATTACATGGAACATCAACAAGTTCTAATCTTAAGTTAATCTTACACCACTTCATTAAAAATTATTTTCAGTTGTTATAATTTCCCAATGGATCAAAGATATTATAAGACGGATTATAGATGTACAGACATGCGTATGATAAGCGCCTAATGAGAAATTAACATCGTTCCAACGACTGATAAATATGGGTTTATATCATCGAGTTTAAAATTCCCATCATCAATTGACTGTCGTCGCGTTACTGAAAGTTGCTTTTTTGTCAATTAGATGCGCCTTTATTATTGCTTTGATGGGTTTTAACTACATTTTTCCCTATTTCTGCCTTGCATGCTTATAATGATGGTATAAATAATGTAGAAAAGCCTAAGTAACAACCAGTAAATCTTATGACAGATTCTTTTGAAATTATACCTCGCGTATGCCTGAACCGATTGACATCCAATCAGAACAAGATATACACGCTGATTAAAGAAAACTTATTAAATATTATATCTAAGACGTTGATATTTCAGTTACATACAGCGCCTGATTCACCTAACCAGTTAACCTGGACGGTATTTGAACCAGTACTAACTTACCCTTCCTCAAGGAACCAGCAACTTCCCCACATGTGAAGAAAATAATGAACATGGGCAATGGATTTACGTCCGACTAGTTGTATTTAATATGTATTGTAATTGTCTTTAATGTCTTCCAATGATGTGTTAAAGAATTACAATCATAAATACAAATATTCTCGTAACATTATCTTCAACACCTTACGGTCTTATGAAGAAACTTAAAATGATACATTGATCGAACAAATTGTGATTCCATCCATTTTTATGAGATGAATTATTTGTAAATTCTTCTCATATAGCGATCACGCAGACTGAATTTCAACACTGCACTGCTCTGTACAGTAATCTTAGGGAGCGCTTCGTACTACATGTTTCGGTCTTTTTCGTTACTCGCTAATAGAGCGATACTGCACGCAATCCAAACACTCATCCACACACAGTCACCACGCAAATACCATCGAAGCTGTTACTATATCGATTTTCTATTTTTAGCGTTTAGGACCCAACTCTCTCGGAAACTTCATATACACACTCTATAGGACACTTCATTGGTCATTGTTGTTTAACATACTAACTCGCTAACAGAGCGTTAAGTACTGCGCAAAGTTAAACACCCTGAGATTTACTTACGGCTATTTCATAACTGTATTGATTTTCTATTTTTAGCGTAGTATAATCTACTGTACCTGGTATCATTTTGACACGAGGTTTAATAAAAAGTGCGTTTTTCAGCTGTTGAAAGTAAAAGCAAGGAAATTGATAACCAATGCATATATTTCAACGAACAATGACAAAGAAATATGACTAATAACATTGATGCTGTCATCAATGGGTCCCTGATTATTATCAAATTTTAATGTCACCCAGAGTTTTATGGTGCTGCAATGTTTTTACAGCTGACACGTGTGACAATCTCCATATCGGGGCGGGACTTATTTATTGAAGAACAATATGACTCTACCAATCAA
Organism: Lutraria lutraria; assembly: GCA_964023205.1. NCBI lineage: Eukaryota > Metazoa > Mollusca > Bivalvia > Venerida > Mactridae > Lutraria > Lutraria lutraria. Next base: position 19,710,940 of record OZ026841.1, read on the forward strand.
ATCAATTCGGTGTTCAACTTAAACAGATACCTTTCCCTTCGAAATATCGCCGATTTTTATTCCAAAAATTATCATTTCCAATATTCCATGAACAAAAATATTTTGTCTATTATTCAATAAATGTTGTAAATACCATGTAAACACAAAACGAATCATGCGCCGATCACTCGACGTATCATGAACACAGAAGTCTGCAAGCACACGGTTCATTTTTGACATCAATTATGCTAGGAAATTTGTCGAAATATACGTAAATATTATCCTTTATTCCGTATCATCAAACAAATTTGATGCAGTAAAAGTCACATACGACCGCTTTACTCGTCTTTGATGTAAAACAATATTCAAGTCACAAAGACTCGCCGCGAATGCGTGTGAAAAACAATTGAAAACATAACGAATTTGGTGTTAATTGATGCAGACATCAATGGAATTAAGTCGGCAGAACACTTCCAGTATATAATTATCAAAATAATGCGTCACCTTGGTGTTTTATGACTCCCCTTCCAATATTTGTTTATCTGGCACGTGCTACGTATTTGAACGGGTGGTCTTGCAATTGAAGGTCAGTCAGTCAAAAACATAGTCCATCACATTTAACATGCCAAATTATTATCAACAAGGTCAAAGTTTTTGTACTATGGTACACTTTCTCAACCTCTGATTGTTTTAAAAACATACTTTGAACTTGACACATTTATCAGACACTCTGTCTGGGTCACGATGACCTTGATTGCGTGCTCCGTCAATCACTGGCACTGAGCCAAGTTTCACCTTTGCACATTTATTTAATCTTGAATGTAAAGTATTGATTTTTACAGCCCAAAGCATTATTTAGTGGAGTTCGCAATAACAATTCTTCAAGATTTTTTATTGTATGTCTCATAGTAAACAGAAATGGCAAATTTAAGAAAAAGGATGATGAAATTGTACACATTATATTGCCCTAAATATTTGCCTAACATCAGATATTTTTGCATAGCGAGTAAAATAAATTAAATACAATCAATTTGGCATAAATCAGAAATCATAAAACCATTATTTAGAATAACAATGAAGTGATAAACTGACCAGGTGTCAATATAAAAAAATCAGAAAAGGCAAAAATAAGCTTACAGATTTTTTTGCAATTTTTGTTCCCCTTTATTTCTTTTAATATTTATCCCACAGTGTCACCATAAAAAGGTTATTAAATTATGAACAACTTTTATATTTACTATAATTTGATGGGATTAATATTTAGTATAATAAATCAGTGATGAAGTAGACATGTGTCAAAACAGTAGCATTTCCCAATAACATGTATGAAGACAGTGTACCAAGTTTATCTGACACACTATCAGTACATTGTATACAGTATGTATATTGACTACGGGGCTATGAAAGTAAAGGGTTAAACAGGCAATATGATCCTTGAACTTTAATATTTGATTAAATAAACAGTAATTTCAGACATAATTATTGATACAGTTTTAATTTTTTTATCGACTCAGAGGTATCCCTGCATCACAAAATTCATCTCATTTCAGGCCTGAAGGCCTTTAATTTATGTAATTTCTCTGATGATATTGAATTCTTATAATCTGAAAGACGGACGTTCAAATAAAAGGTTAAATGTCATATAATTTGTTCTCTCCAGTGTTATTTGTGCTGCGTGTGAACCAAAAATACGGCATCAAATGATAATAATCACTATTTTTGTCGATATTTATCCTTCACCGTTGTGACACAAAGCCCATCAAATTATGAACGCTGTGTTTTGATGTTGCTGCGTAAGATCGACAAAGATTGGGAACGAACTCGTTTAACTCTGTAACCATGACCATGTTGATTCCAATATATTTGTTTTGTCACTTTATTGCCTAAAGTATATTTTGTTAATTATATATTTACATATTAAGATATATTGAATTTTATAGAATGTGTTTATCTTTTTACGGGTATACCTGCTGCGGCGCACTGGCAGTATGTTCACAAGTTGTGCGTTTCTTAAATTGAATATATCCCGCTCAATTTTCACCAGACTATGTCAATTGTTGTTGGGCCATGATAGTTGCACCGACTCTCTTTAGATATTGCCCTTGATGAAGCTTGACAAAGATGAAATAGACACCATCTGCTGTACAATTTGAAAGTTCCCTTCCTATCTTAAACAGTTAAATTTGTCGGGCATAGTTTGACAGTTTGTCACTCGTTTTTAGCTTGACCTTTCGAAGAAAAATGAGAGCTATTCTACTCGCCCCGGCGCCGATGTCTGCGTTGGTTAAAGTTTTTGATAAAGTACAATAACTTGAACAAGATATTCAACTCGTACTTCGAATACTGCCCTATGGGGACAAGGCGCGTATGTAGGACAAGCAGCATAACTCTGATGACAGTATTTTCTAGAATTATAGCCCTTTTTAACTTAGAAACGTTGGTTAAAGTTTTTTATTAAGTCCAATATCTTGCACATTTTTCAAAGATATTCATCTGAAATTGGGAATACTTGCTTATAGCGACATAATGCAGTTGTAAGACAAAGGGCATAACCGTGTAAGCAGTACTTTTAGTAATGCCCCTTTTTAACTTAGAATTTTGGTTAAAATTGATTATTAAGTAGATCTTGTTATATATTGTAAGGTTGTAAGAAGGTGCTTTCAAACCATAGCTTGATATTGCTTTAGAAACTTTACATATTACTTCAAACACCCCAACATCCGTTCTCGAAGTTAATGCACTACATTAAAATGCATGTTTTTAGAAATCAATGCTCGACACATCAAATCTCTATCACTATTCCGAGTGTCTGATTTTTCCATTGCAATTGTAATAAAATAGATTAGCCAAACGAAATATATTTGATAAAATGTTTCTGTATTTACTCGCTTGCTTTCATATCTATAGGTTGTTTTGTGTAATAGATTTCATTGGTGATATGTCAACCATACAATGAATACTTTAAAGATCCCCTTGATATGATTGATGGCTTTATTACGCTAGAACTATTTTTACACCTCGTTCAAAACGATTCCGTGTCGATCAGAATAGTGAAGAAGAAATTACTGCTAAATACTGTGAGGATAAATAAATAACAAGGATACAACTAATACAAATATAAAGTAAAACGGACAATATTATCCCTGGATCTGCTCATATTTACTTTCCCGGATCCAGTATCTAATAATGGTATATATATATTCTGACTTGTCGTGCTTGTTATTTTGTTAAACCGTTGATTGTTATACAGACGTCTTAAATAGTCGTGTATGATTCATCATTGTACGGCAGAATTTTCACAATATCTGAAATATAAAGAGTTGATTCTGTATGAATACGATCAAATAAATTAAGTTAAAATGAAGAAACATTGTTTAAAGATTAAAGTTATTCTGAAAATTAGCTGATGATTGAACAGTTCCGAATATTGAAGTCCCGTGGCACACAACGCACGAAATATAGTACCACCTCTACTAAACGGTGGCTCTTTCACATTTTTGTGATCTGTTAGATATGAGCCATCGACACATCCGTTATAGAGCCAAAGGTCAATTTCAAGTTTAACAGGTAAACACATTTTATAAAAAAACATCCGTTTAAGCACATGTTTGTTTTTACAAAAATCGAAGAATGCTATGCCACCCTGAACATTTTTCTCGTCATTTTCATTCATTTTCGACAAAAAATACTCAAAAATGACGTTGCTTTTAGAAATAATCAAGTCGTGTGTTTTCTTTCACGAGGAGACACATCTGGAGGGATTTCTTTTCCATGAAGTGGATGCTGGACCATTTAATCGTGCATGCTACATTGTCCCAACATCCCTTTTGCCTCAACACAAAAAATAGCTCTCAGAGCTCCCTTTAAAATGAAATACTCAATATCTTTGCAAATGTGATTGAGCCATCGGCAATGTGTAAGAGCCTTCGCAAATATGATGGAGCAAAGACCATCAATCAATGAGCATCAATATATCATTGTAAAATTATCCCGCTATCAAATTATACCTAAGATATCATATACATTATAGCACCGGTTGACAACATACTATAAAGTACATGTACTAGTTTTGATAATATTGAAATCATTACGGTTATAAAGAATAATCCGGGAATATTTAACAGATCACAAAAATGTGAAAGAGCTACCGTTTAGTAGGGGTGAGTACTCATATATAAGTTTACATTCAATTTGACTGAAATTAGCTGGGTTTCGATCCGCAAATCATTAATGTAAACAATGCATTTCTCGATAATATAATGATTCCAAAAGATCACAACAAATGTCTTTAGTACATTTTATTCAATATATAAACATATCAGACCTCAAGGGACTTTTGAAAATAAAAATATTTTTAAGCGTACGCACGTATAAATTGATTGTGTTTTTTTCCTAGACAATAAATTGTAAATAAATCATAATCATGTGTCAGTGTATGAGTGTATTTTTTAAAGAATGGGCGTCATGCTTTCTAATGCAAATGTTCCAGCTCTTGATTGCGTGCAAGTAATAACACATGCTGACTTCACACACGCAAGCGTGTACATGTGCGGGAATGTAGTAACTTAATCATGAACAAAAACACGTTGGCTATTCGTCAGCGTAGAAATGTTGCATAAATGGTTTAAAAGACTTCGCTCTGATTTTGTCCTGTGGTCAAAAACTCCAAAGAGGATGGTACTCTTGGAACTCACTGTCCCTTGGAAGAACAAACTGTTGAGGCTAATGCGAGAAAGAAGGCTTAATGTCTAGATCTGACCGACACATAAAGGGAGAAGGGGTACAGCGCTTTGATCTTCTCTGTCGAGGTTGGATACAGTGAATTTCCTGCCAAATCGGTATGGAAGGCACTTGGATCCATGGGCATCCTTTGGGAAATGAAAGAGAGAGGTCTGTTCCACGGTGACAAGGGTTTACCCATACTTCCAGCGCGCAATGCCGGGTTTTATCATGCAGACTGCACTAGTTAACGTATTCTGCTAGTCAAAACTGGGAAAATTCATTAATTTAAACCGCTGTTTTCTTAACAAGATTAGTATCTGTGTAATAACTCAACGTTGTACGGAGCATCTGCATGTTTAATGATTATTAATAATAAATTATTTAATCATATTTACTTCGGGTGGCGATTTGCTGGTAATTTGTGCGATTGGTTCACAAGTAGGCCGAGTTGCGAAAACAATTGTTTACATGAGCGATATTTGTTAACGTATAGGATTTTTGCTTAAATAGATTGATTCATGATAAACATATGTATTTCTTTAAATTCCTTCGTAACGTATCATGTAAAATCCTGGCACCGTGTTATTCGTTGTGATGAAACAGCGGACTGACAACTCGTACTTTTAAAGTGCTCAAATTTTATAAATACTTGAATATCTAGCGATTTTGTAATTTATGTCATTCTTGGATTAATGTTTGCTCCTTTTGCTCGACCATTGTATATATCTCCCCTGACATGAACCGTATCTGTTTTCCATGGAAAAGGCGATACATAACTTTACAAAAATTTAAGAGTTTCGGCAGTGTAGTTGCATAGCATTTGTTTTACTAAGACTATACCATCTGACAACATCGATGAACAATAAAACATTCGTCATAGATGTCGCAGAAAGTTACAAAAGTCGTAACAAAATTTTGCTAAAACAACATGCATGGTGTTTATTACCTCTTCTATCAAACATTCATCTGAAGATTTTGAGAACAACATTTTTCTTGAGACTTTATTTCTTGATGTTTTTATGGTGCATAATGTAAAGTTTTCTGCCAAAAATGGTAAACTGGCTAGTGTTTTGTGGTCTAACTGTTTACACTGATCTGACAAAGTACAACCGATATCGTTGGTAACAATGTTGGTTGACAATGGTTACGGACTCTTAATATACACAGAAGTTCCGTGCAATAGGTTATAACAATACTTAATGTTTAAAACTTCTTGTTGAGTGTCATTTTTGTCGCGACCGGACATCGGTTTCTCCATGTTTTTACTGTAGGTATACGCGGCGTTGCGCGCTGGAAGTATGCACCTAAGCAAGGCAACAGAAGAGGCGTCCAGTTGGCTCTGGAATAAGAACTGAATCCATCACAGACGACCAGTGCTTGATCAACACCTGTGCCCAGCCATCACGAGGATGTTCCGAGATAAGGGACCTGTTGACTGATGTGTACTCGGCTGATGACGTCTGTTTAAAGCAGTGAATACTGTGTTACTCATTATATTGTTGCTTTATTTTGGACGGAAACAAAAAATGTTTCGTTCTAAACAGAAACTTCTGCATTTTACTGTAAAACGTTATACTTCGATCTCTTTACCCAGTTTGGCAAAGATGCATATCATCAGACACACGTATTGACTTTTACCAGAAAATAATATCTTTATTATGATTGAGTATGCAATATCTCAAACATAAACTTGTCTGAAAACTAATTTGTGTCCCTTATGTCGTTATCCGGTTTGGTCTTAGGAGTTTTGATTCCATAATTAAGTTATAACCTCGCACGAAATCGTTTGATTTCACATGGGCATCGTTTATTAATATAATTTTGAACTCGTTATGCCATGTATTTGTCAACTTTGGTAATTACCTGTCTTAAAGTAAGTAAACATTATTGAAGCAAGTACACATTATCTCTTGGTTTTACAAAAGACAGTCAGACTCGCGCATCACTCAACGGAAATGCTAGGTAATTTGATTTGATAATTACTTGAAAATGTATATGTGTTTAAAAGACTCGACCACTAGTTTAGTCATTTGTATTTACTACCCTCATTATATGGATACATATAGTTACTGTTTCTTATGTCTTACGGATAGAAAGTATGATCATAACCAAATATATTCTGTACTGATTTAATTCAGACACGAATAGTTTTATACTTAACTAAGGCAATTCACTCCTATTGCACATGGCTTAAGTATGTTAAAACATAAATTTCGCTTCTAAAAATCTATATGTAGGAATGGTTCCTCTAAAAACGAAGAAAACAAGTAAGAAGAAATGAATAATAAATGTTCTGCATCTGTATAATAAATTCTAGATTCACCGAAATTTACTGCATCAGACTATCAGCAAATAAACCTGGGGCATCTTGTATCTTCTTCTGGTTGTTTACATTACTTGTAAGACGAAATAGATATTTAAATTTTCCCGTGGACAAAGTAACTTAATATTCATGGAAAACACATTCTGGCTGGATAGAATTTATTCTGCACATTTCAAACTGTATCGGTAATATGCGTTTAGAGTCAATGACAAAGATAATGTCCTAAATTAATCGTCAAGCGATTTTGAAATATTTCTATAAGTGGAATTGGAGAACCTAATTGTATGCCTTAAGTATTTCTACTGAGTTATTTTGTCGACTTAAAAGTGGCATCGTCGTGTAAGCCCCCACTCCTCTTCCAATTAAAGAAAATCTCGAGTATTTCCCCCGAAATCGGTTTATAAAGCAGCGCTTTAGGGTCTTGTTGTCGTCGTCTTGTCGCGACTTGGATCGTCTCGTCTACACCTACTTCATATTTTCTATTTCCTGCGATTTTCTTATTATACCATTATTAACTTCATTACAGTGTATCACGAATCTTACGATAATATATGCCACTGTGCCTTGCTTTCTGCATCAAGCAGTAGTAAGTGAATAAGAAATACATTTCTAATAAGCTTATTTGTATATTCCTTTAGTTATGCATCTGGTCAGTTACAGACAGATTATGCATGTAAAATCGCTTTAGTAATATTAATTAGCGGCCATGTAAAACAGCCCGTCAGACTTTGTATTCATGATCTCCCTAACTTTTGCACTTCCCATCTCATTGATGACAATGAGTTGTTCATAGCCGTTTATTAGATTTGTGTTGCTCAATTTACGTATTGTCTGTAAATGTATTCAAAATTCAAACGTCTGAATGGTATTATTGATTTACTTATATCTAAGGAATACAATGCGAATATTCTTGAACCATTTATTGAAATGTAACTTCCTTAAATGCGCTCATTTGTCTACGATTAATCCGTCGTAAATAAACGTTGAATCCTACGCGAGAAGAAAGGAAACGTGATTTCTTGCAGGCAAACTGTTAACGTTAGGTTAGCTGATATCAAACACTCTAAATGGCGCTTCGTAATATTCGACCTCTTACGACGTTTTTTTCAGGATTCAATTAGTCTTCAAATTTATCAAATTATAAAAATCATCTATAATAAAAATTAAATTTTTGAAAGAATAAATGTCTACCGGTATATCAAGGGTGTGATTCTTCCTTCTTTCAGCTGATTTTCTCTTTTTGTCTTAAATTGTTTGAAACAAAAGGGTCCAGATTCAGTCTGATCTACTCAAATATGATGTTTTTGCATGCATGAAGGGGTGGGGTTAGGGTATTTCAGCCTTTTTTCTCTTGGAGCAGTCACACCCCTGTATATGTTAAATCGCTTTATGCTTTTGGTTTATGTTTATGAAGAAATGATTGTTCAATATCCCATGGACAATGGTAGGTGGATGCTAGCGACCTTCTTCGCTCTCTCCAAGTGTTTGCTGATATTCACATTGTGTTAAAACATTAACGAGTACACTGTGATAAAAATGCTGAAGGAATCCAACGTTCAAGATGTAAACGATGATAATAAACAAAAAACTTAAATTTACCTCCTACATCGCTATGACAATTGCAACAAAACTTTGCTGAAATGATCCATTTAAGGTCCCCTTTCAAAACTGTTGAAAAAATCTTTAAAACTCTGGTTGCCATGGCAACCAATAGGAAAATCTTCTTGTCCGAAACCACATGGCATAGAGCTTAAATATTTTGAATTTAAGCCTTGTCTAGTGGATCTCTACTAAGTTTTCAAAATTGGCCCCGCCTCGGGCTTTATTTTATATATTAGGCTTGTATAGGAAAATTGAAGATAATGGTCTTGTCTGAAACTACTATAGAGTTAGATATTTGGTATGTAAGATCGTCTAGTAGAAATCTACAAAGTTTGTTCAAATTATGCCCCATCTCTGAGTTTTTTTATTTTACGTATAAGGCTTATTTAAGAAAATCTAAACAAGATGTGATTTAAAAACACAATGCCCCTATAGTCTATTACCGGGTGCCCTTTAAATTGAAAATGCACAGGTCCTGTAGAAATTTTAGAAATCTTCTTGTCAGAAACTACAATGCCTAGAGCTTAGATATTTGGTGTGTAGCATTGTCTAGTGGACCTCTACCAAGTTTGTACAAATTATTGCCCTAAGGTCAAAATTGGCTCCGTCCCAGGGGTCACTTAATTCATAGCTCATAATTATAGGAAAATTTAAAAAATCTTCTTGGCCGAAACCACAATTCCTAGAGCCTCAGATCTTTTGTATGTAGCATTGTCTAGTGGACCTCTACTAAGTGTGTTCAAATTATTGCCTTTGGGTCAAAATTGGCTTACCCCTATGTCACTTAGGTTTACAAAGACTCATGCTAATTTTCTCTAAGAGTCTTTTTATCTGGTGAGCGATATCATGGCCCTCTTGTTTATTTCTTAACCGATCTGCTTTCAGAAAATGTGAAATATATCTTTAAACCATTGGTACATTGTCGAACTTTCGAAAAGTCGCACATTTTTGGTCCGAATTCCACGGCCCGAGTTTATCTTTTATTTATCAACATATTTTACTTTTCTTACTTTATTTTTAAGGTAAAATATTCATCTTTTAGAAAAAGTGTAAACATTTTGAAAATTTCTTCATGATCAATATGTTTTTGGGTGCTTCAAAGTCGCCTAAAGATTAATAAAAAATCACTAATGTTTTTATTCTATTTCTACGAGCCTTGGGTTTTATATGTTGGCTCACGTGAACCATAATTGCTCAAGGGTAGGCTATAATGATCAGTCAGTCAATGTCCGGCGTCCACACTTGAGGATTGTTAACATTCTAGAGGTCACACTTAATGATGTTCAGCTTTCTGTCAGGCCATCCTAACATAGTTGCACAATAATATGAAAGAAGTTGCAATGATATGAAAGTAGTCGCTGTTTTTACTTATATGAGCGAGTAATGGGTCATCATGACTCTCTAGTTGATCTATCAGCAGTTACTAGTCTTTATTTTTACATAATATAACAGTTGAATATCCCAGCCTTTGGAAAATATCAATATTTTAGAAATTGGACCACGATAACTATGCTATGAGCCGCGCTCAAACTTGCACATAGAATTTTATTCTTTGCATGCCTATACGTGTTGGACAATCCGACCGTCAATCCTATGTTACAATTCATGCTGGTCAGATCAATTGAATATTGTTAAGCCTTAAGATTGCACAGTGATAAACGGAGGACATCATTAATAAATAACATATAATGAGCTATCATGCTTAAAAAGCTGAATTCGTACCCTAAGAAAAACTTGATGAACGAGATATGACACTTCTTACTTCAGATATTTAATGAAACCGGGCCATAGTGTTGTCTGTATGAGATAAATTATTGTGTAATGAGAGTAAATTGGTAAATTTAGTCTTGATCTATGTAATCAGGATTCGTGAATTTAGCGGTCATGTTTGCATTGTTAATCGTCAAGAAACTCGATTTGCATATGCATGATTTGACCAACATGTCCCGTGAGGTATTATGTCAATTTGCTTTATTTGCCGCATTGACAATTTTGTCAAGTGAACGAGAACGCTTCCAAATCAGTAAAAAAATGGTTCCTTTTAATTCAATGTGTAGGACTTCAGTATGCCAAGAATACCTTATAAATTACAAGAATGTATATTTAGTATACTTAATGCTGACTAGTCGATAGAAGACGCTATAAGGCATATAAGAGTCAATGTCGAGCAAAATCAATTATATGCGCATGATTTCAAACGACGAGGCGATTTGCCACGTCGTGGGCGTCTGTAAATTATAATAGGTGGTCAAATCAGCTATATCTGGAATATTCAATTTCGAAATCGATTCCAAGCTGCCGCTGCTACTGCTGTAAATACGCTTGGACTTTATTATACATGTATAATATGAAATACAGAATTAGCTGGGAAATTGTTCGTGATCAACAGAGGGAGAACGATTTAATCGGAAGACGTCCTTACGCCAGATGCGTCTTTACACAACTTCATCGTGCAAATCGACTTTATAGGGCACAATATCGTACTTAAGACAATAAAAAATATATTTTTCCGAAACATCCAGATTCGTTTATATCTTGGTGATATGATTAGCGCGTGTATCGTTCATATGTATGCTCGTTCCGAGGCTACTTCCATAATTTGGGCTTCCATTGACTCGTATAGTTAATTAACGTATAGTTATGTGTCTTAAATTATTTTCTGGAATAAAATGCAGAGCTATATACAGTGCTACTGTTTGTCTTCGTATTAGTTTGATATTGCCATTTTACATGTTATTTTGCCACAGCTCTACATTTGACCAGTTTATGTCCTTAAATATTGTCTAAATTGTGTCGTTTTATCAAGCATTGTTCTGCTTTCATATCTGAAATAATGCCTCATGTCATATAAAAACGGTGTTCAATTATAATTGCCATTCTATCTGCCAATTCTATGAAACATGAGTTATTCACATGTCCAGATCGTACTTGATTTTAATGTTTTTCCTTTTTTCCGTTGCACCTAGGTTACGAATTTCGGTTCTTCGAAATTTTAAACGTCCACCAATGCTTCTCTTACATTCATCCAATTAACGAGGGATTGATTAAATTTATTGTCCAAAATATTGTGCACATTTCATTTTAGTTTGTAATGCTGATAATTATGATGTACAAATTGATTCTTCCTTGAACTAGTTTACAACCCTTGAGGCTATTGTGTGTACCGTTTTTAGCTGTTACAAATTCCCTGGGTGAGCTATTGTGATCGCCTGGTGTCCGGCGCCCGTGTGTCAACAATTTGTGCGTCGTGCACAATTTGATTCTTCTCCTTAATCGCTTGTGCAATTTGGATTAAACTTCACAGGGATGATCCTTGCATGGTCGTCTACGAAAAAAGCTAAAATCGTGCCGGTCCGCTGAACAAGATGACAACCAGAGAGAAAAAATAGGAAAGCTTATGAACGCCCTCTTCTGAACCACTGGGTGGGCTTTGATAAAATTGTACATAAATGAGTATTGAATGGTCTTCTATCAAAATAGCTAAAACGGTTCCGATCTGCTGAACAAGAACGCCACCGGAGCTAAAAACAGGAAAATACTCAAGGTATCGAGAGTGGATGTCTGGTGATATCAAGTTTCACCAGTTTAAAGACATAATCATACACTGAAATAAATCTACTGTATGAAGTCCATTGTAAGTGATTTGAAACCAATATTACATTTGGTTGGCCTTCTATAAATCAATATCGCACGTAATTTTCATTTTTTTTAACAACGATGTCTACTCTGTATACAGGAATATATTACAACAAACAGCCTTAAAATGACCAGAAATGTATAATGCAGGGAATTTTTGATAAAATCCTCCGTTCGTTAGATACATGACGGTTTAATAATTGAAACCAGGCCCAGGTTTGATGTCTAGTAAGAGATTTTGAACAAATTGTTGTCATTAACGAATTAATACCAATACAATGCACATTATGTAAGAGATGGTTAACGCTGATAAGGAAAAGTCGATAAAGGGGTGCAGTATTTATCGCAATAAAACACATTTTTTTGCGCGTTCGGTTAGAATTTTTTGTTGCTTGGTATTACAGTATGATATTTAATCTTTGTAAATAACGAACACTATTAGTGTACGTTTTTCAGCGATTTTAGCCAATCCCGTTACGTTAAGCGACATCTCCTCCTGAACAACTTGGTGGATTTTGATAAACCTTTGGCAGAGCTAAAAATAGAAATAAGCCTTAAACTACATCTCCTCCTTTACCGCATATTGGACTTCGATGAAACTCTACAGGAATGATCCTTTGTGGTATACAGAACAAAAATAGCTTACATATTTCTGGTCTGCAGAACAAGATTGGTACTAGAGCTAAAAAAGAAATAAACTATAAACGACATGTCCTCCTTTACTACCTGCTAAATTTTGATAAAAACTTTACTGGAATGATCCTTTTATGTTCGTCTACAAAAATAGCTGAAGTATTCCTGTCTACTGAAAAAGATGACCGTCATAACTGAAAATAGAATATACATTTAAACGATATCTCTCCTCAAACACAGTCATTTTATAAAACTATGTAGGGAAGTTCGTTGGATCGTCCTGTATGATAACATCCTTGGTAAACTTGACATTGACCATTTGGGTTGCTTGATTGTTAATATAGAAATAACCTAGATGGTCCAGAGCATAGATATTGGACATGATGCATCGCATAGTGTACCTGTACCAAATTCGGTTTGTTATGACCCACATGATCAAAATGACCTTGCCCCTGATGGTCTCTTAATTGAACAAGGCTGCAGTGATAGACAGTTGAGTGATATTTGGCCATCATGGCCTCTTGTTTGTATTTTGACCAGTTGAATGAGAACGATCTACATATTACAGAAGAAAACGACTTATTTCTGTAATTATTTGAATCAATAAATTTGGTTATTAAATGAATAAGCGGGTCAGTGAATTTTGTCATTTAGATGCAGGCCTTAAGCAAATGCGACATCATTTGCATATTTACAGGCTATTAAATTATCAAACCCTGGCTAGTCTGTATTTGCAAAGAAGCTTTGATTGAATGGCCGATAGGCATGCTTTTCATTACGTATGTCTAGAACTTAATTCATATTTGACCAGTCTTTTATCATAATAATAGCTACTCTGATTGTGGATATTGTGCGTATGTAGCGTTAAATTCCTCTCATCGGGAGTTAGTTATGTCGTAATAATGTGGTCTTTGTGACATTTCCATTTTAACGAATACTAGTTAGCTAGTTAATGTTCTATGTAATGGTATTTCCAATTTATACGTTCCTTTAAGCTCAACTTGTCACGTACATCGATGTGTGCCATTATAATCACATATATGACAGCTTTATCATGAATAGATAAGTTTTCTAGGGATCATTCCAAGGGATGAACCCAACGAACAAGTACACAGATTTTTTTGGCGTTTTTGTCTGAACATTGTCTGAATATGAGGCAACAACCAATTTGGTCATTGTGAAGGTCCAATATGGAATGGTTTTTACTTCGGAGCTTTATTGCAAGCATAAATTTTACAAGCATGTTCTTTTATCTTTTATCATGATTATAGTTTATTAATATAGCGTTTTTGAAATCCCTATACAATGATTTGAAAACGTATTCATTCGCCTGTTTGTGCATTAAGCTCCGAAAAGAGTGTAATACTATGGTCCACTTGTTTTCATCTATCATAGCACGGTGAATTTATACATGTATCTTCTCTTCAAAAGTAGATATAGGCAGTGGTATAGCTAGATATAATGTATGTTTGCATTTTCCTTATTGTTATAAAACAAAACAATAATTAAATCATTAATTATATCCAACTAAGGTTTGATATCATACATTCGATTTAAGATTTGGATAAAAATAAGCTCGCATGTTGAAAATGTTCTGAATTACTTCATATAATTTACATAACATGGATATAGTCTTAAAATACATACGCAAGTCTCCAGGTTTTTGTTGATTGGCTCACACCAATTTGTCATTAAAACAGATGCCTACACATCGCTATTACTAGTAATGACGTCCAAACTCGACATCTCGTACAATATTGCCAAATCATTAATATATTTAGTGTTTTCTGAATCGTGTATCAACTTCTTAATATACAAACGTTCGTATGTGATAACGCATTTCTGAAAGATAAACAGCGCTTTAAAAATGACAATCCGTCCTAGTGACGATGCTAATAAATATTTTAACAAGACTGATTTAATGTAGATTGGTATATAAAATGTGTCTATTATGCTACTACACTCTCTGTGTAAGTTAATTTAGTAATGTAATTTTCTTCGAGTGAAAGGACCTATATTTTAACAAGGTCTTCCGAAGAAACACCCTGGTTATAGGATTGTCCACAATGTCTTCTGTGTGCAAAACCGCCTACATTTCTCACGGGATTTCGACTTCAGCGATATCGTGTTGTGAGTTGATGATTTTGGTGGCCATTTGTTTATATGCACTTTGTTTATATGCTCTTCCTGTATCTCGACCTAGTATTCCGGTTATTATACCCCCACAAACGAAGTTTGAGAGGGGGATATTGGAGTCACTCCGATTGCAATGAAACTTGAGATATGTTATCACCATGAAGTATAGATGTGCAAAACACAATTTTCATTCCCAACGATTCTCTCACTTAAAATTAGCCACATAATGTACAATGACAGTCTTAGTTCGTGGAGCAAACTACTTCCGCATTTTTCAAGGGATGGTATTGAAACTTGAAATATATATCATCAATATGAAAGGTAGATGTACAAGACACAATTTTCATGCCCAGTGATCAACTCATTGCAGTGTTATGTCCCATTAAACTTGCCATATAGTGTACACGTTAAGTTATCGCATTCTTAGTGTCAAAGCGGCGGCGGGGGTATTAGTTACCTCTGTGAAAAAGCTCTAGTTATGATTTGATGATTTTAGGCGGATTTATATTCTGTATTTTATACTGCATTTGTCAATGCAACAGAAACTTCCGCTGCAGCAGTAAATTGCAAGAGTTTTTTATCACCATAACAGTATTTTCTATCATTTTGGACGCTGTGAGTTTGCTTGATGTTAATCAGTAGTGTGTTTACGAAACAATGCGAGTGTAATAAAGATTTTTGTAGTGTTTTATGAGTTCATGCAAAGCTATATATGTTTGACCTTTGTGTGTCTTTTTTGTTTGGTGTATGCCTCGATGGAATTGTCGATAAGTATGGACAACTTCTAACGTATGATTCTTTGGTCCCGGAAGGGATTCGAACTTCAAACAGCGACAATGTGCTTGTGATCACTAGTTAGAGACTTTAACCACGGAAACCCTGTGTGGGAACATATAGAATCTAACAATAAGAACAAAAAAAGAATACTTATTATCATAGTTATAACTACACAGCAATGGAATAAAGTGCATATAAAAAAGTGTTTGACGAGAATAAATAGATTTTCGAAGAACACTGAATAAGGGATTTCATCATAAAATATATTTAGGAAACAATACATGTGATTTACTCGATGTGCCAATTCATCTAGTATGCATGAGTAAACGGCTTAAAGGCTAGCTTTAAGTAAACTGCATGGTACCTTATTGACAATGTCTTTCGTTTGATATGTTGGTGAACACAATTCTGTCATCTTTGATTTTTCTTGAAATCTCCGTTTTTCTTTTTTTCAGGTAAGTGGCTTTATTTTCTTTCTACAGTGTGGTAAGTTAGTAGTTAGTTTACCTGATTAATAAATACCTGTATTAACGTTAGTTTTGATATTATATATGCTGTTTATTTCTTGATCATGGATATAGGAAGTGAGGAGGTCGATAAAATCCGTTTCTGTTTGTTATAAAGTGTTTGACATTCAACTGAAATTATCCATGCTTGATATAACTGACGTCTATGAGTGACTTACATGAGACTGAGTACTTATGTACGCGTCTCTAAAGTAATTTGCTTGAAACACAGTTGGGTTTTTTGCAGGTATTTAGACATTTGCGTATCAACTTGTCAAGTAATTACCCCTTTGTGTACATATAAGGAGTCTAGTCTAAGATATGCAAATTATACAAGAATGTGGGTCAAAGTAATACTTGTTAAATGTCATTCAAATCACGGTTTTTCTTGTTCTTCCTTATCCTTTGTATCTTCATATAAAAAGTCCATCGATTCAAGCCTGCTTGACCTCTTCATAATGATACACATGCTATGAATCTCCGTAAAATAACTGTCTTGTATGACTACAACCATGAATCAGTTTGCTATTACAATTGAAATCCTTTTCTAACAACTCATTTCTTCTGATAATTGCACTGATTAAATAATCGAATGTCTTCATGGGCCGTTATTTTGTGTATTTCTTTTTGCTTATAATTGGAGAAGAAATACATTTTGTGATGCCAGCGAGACGGATATTTGCCTTAGTTACAGTGTGTCATGAAGTTATATGTCTTTATAAGAGAAACGAATTTTTCTTTGAACTATGGATTAAGTTTGTTTTATTCGTCGTGTATACTTGTATTGATGTTCCTAGATGCTGGCTATTAAAATATAACAAACTTACAGACAAGACATGATTCTGCATGAATGTATTTATGACTTAATCTGGAAGCTCAAAAGACAACCTATATCATCAATAAAGCAAACGTGATCTTGCGTTGTTTAAGTTTGTTAACATTAAAGCACATGTACATTTTTTTTTTATGAATGAATTTTGTTGGGGGGAATGAAACTGGCCGTTAAAAGGAGGTGACCGCTGATTCCAGGTGACCGTAAGGCCAGGTTAGACTGTACTTTCATTTAGGGCGTTTTTAGAGAATCCCTCAAGGTTGTGAAGACAAATTGATTATTTTTTGTATTACTCAATACGAACTTCATACCATTGTCTTTTAATGCCATATACGTTACGACAATGACTTTGTTTTTAGTCGATGTGTTTCCCCGTAATTACATTTATATATTTTATTTCTTTTTTATCAAACATTTATCAAACAAAGAATCTTTCCTTTATTATGGTTTGTACAAAAATAAAATCAGTATGTTACACCTGATTCGATTCTTGTTTTAGATGACAATAAATAAGAACATTATACTTAATTCGTTTTAATAATGTACATGTACCGATTGAGATTAGAAATGAACACATTGTCAGAAGGAAATTGATTCTTTGGCCTTAAAGAAGGTCTGAAGCATTTCTATTTTTTTTATTTGTTAATTAATGAGGACATATTTTTCTGTTTATATTTTATACTATGTATTTGTGAGTATGAGTGTTATTGCTTAAAATGCATGCGCCGAGCAAATGACGACATAGTAGAGTTGAGCAAAGTTCAACTCCTGAAATCGAAATTAACAGTACTGTCAAAATGTGTATCCTTAATTTCATAAATAATAGTTATTGCAACACATGCTGTTGCGACTTTTCTTTAAACCAAGCATAATTGGAGCTCCCTGATCAGATTTCTGCATCACTGCTGTTTAATGGACTGCATAATTATTAGTTATGTGTAGTTTGTGTCTAAAATATCCAAATCAATGTTCAAGTTGATGCATGGTTAAAGAAGATCAAACCCTGCGCATGCGATGTGGTTTTGGCGCTTTAGACCATTTTAGAAGTACATTGTCGTGATTTTACCGCATAAAGACAGGATGAAAAAACATAAAGTTCCAAAGAACATTTAGTCGTCCTGAATGTATTCCATTGGGTTTGCGTGATGTTTCATGTGCGTTTTCATATTTCTTACCTTCCTTTCTAATTAGTTACATTACCCTCGTTAAAAGAAATTGGATACAAAAGCCAGACAAGATCTGAAATAGAGCACTTGCGTAGGCACATGACATCTTTTTTGCCTACCAGTTATATTTATATCATATGTTATGTAATAGTTCCGACTCGTCAACATGAGTCTAGACGTATATGAATACTTATACGTGTACTAAATCATGTTTTCATAAATCGATGGAGCCCATCCGTTATGATATACTGACAGAACAACCAGTCAGCATATCACTTCTAATCCTTCACCTGGTCCATCAAGAAAATCCTTTATTTCAGTTGAGGACTTTGTTAAAGTTAAAGTTGTTGCTCTAGAGCACTGGAATATTAGGGATGTCAAATTATTCTTTTATTTACTGTTATTGATATCTAATACATTCATACAACACAAAATTTAATCTCAAACTGAACTTAGTATCGTTGTCTGTTTGAATTAAAAGTACATTTGTACAAAAATTACCTACCCCATTTTCCCAAACATCTGTGTAATTGTAAGTTATACAGTCATTATTTGGTATGTTGCTTGACAAAGCATCAACACTTTGAGATGTGCTTTGTAAAACTTATGCGCTATACTACTTGAACCGAACAAAATTCGTAAACGGCAGACTGGACATAAAATGTGGAACAAAATATTGTCAGGCATGATTTACATTTCGCAATACATTTAACTATAGTTATTCACGACATGAATCATACAATAAGCCTTACGCGACACATGAAGCCTTATAGATACATGTACCATACCACTATCAATTACAGAAAAGTCTAGTAAAGGACTGTCGTTATGTATGTATCACCAGGAATAGATTATCAATCTTAAAAAACAAAATAAAAATAATGTAATTTCAAGAAACTGGTAAGGATGTAAAAACATTTCGAAAAGAAATACTATTCGCAATAAATTCTATATTTCTGTCCAGATTACAAAATCCACCAATCAACCTATTTGCACTCCTATCAATACTCTCCAATAACATGATAAGGTGCTCTCACGTGCTGATGGTGTTATGGGAGAGGAAGTTAATTAAGTTATAGATGAAAAAAAAAACATTAAGCTTTCGTGGCATTGCTTTAATAGTGTTATGGCACTGTGGCATTTTCCACAGCAAAAAGGCACATGATTGTGATTGAGTAAAAACTCATTTCTTTTTCACTTTTGGAAAAGTTGTGGCCACATATCGAATAGAAACCTGTTCTGTGTGATATTCTGTACTTATGCGTTCAATGTGTCATATAAGTGAATTAGACTCGATATATTATAGTTGTTCTGTGTATTGCTTCTGGATACGGTAAATGAAAATAGCCTGCATGTTGTATCTACGTACATCAGACAAGTGGGTGTAAATATGTTTGTATAACAACCTTTTATAGATTATGGTAGCTGTTGAATTTGATTTTATGTAAATCTTTTAACCTGGGCCTCCGATGAATGATCGTATTTGTCTATAGTATCTGATGGGGTGTACATATATTTTGATGAATGACAGGCAATCAATGGTGAAACAGTACAACACGATTGATGATGTAGTAGATATGTACTGACACAGACAACCTCCTTGTCAGTATATCAATATGTTATCATGTAATATTTATCGTTGATTGGTTGTCCGTAAGTATCGATGCTGATCTAGATTCATGTATAAAATACTGACACATATTTAGCTATTATTGATAGTCCTGTATTTCGTTGAAGCCGTTTCTAAATAATTCCTCTGCGTATAATGCAGTTTCATTTTTGGAATGTACTACGTTTTTGTACATCTGCTATGCAACTGTTAGCTAGCCCCCGTTCCATGTTGCAGTAAAAGTCTATGTAAGATCAGCTTCCGTGAGTACTTTCTGTGCTTTGGTTTAAATCGAACCTGAAAGTTCAAAGACGTTCCAAATACTAGTAAACGCATTTACTATTTGGAATTGATTTCTTAGGCAACTATTGGAATTGGTAAGTGTTCTGATGTTAAATTCTCCGCCCTACATATCGACACTTTTTATAGAAAAGGACAAAAGTTCTTGACTTACCTCACGTGCATTTATTATATAGTTGTTTCCACTGTGTCCAGAACTCCTTCAATTACTAGTAATAACTAAAGGATTATTGGAACTGTGGGACCGTCAAGTAAGCATCGCTCAGTTTAAGGTTTGTTTCTTTTTTCACCTGAACATCTTGAGATTAAGCAATGCAGCACAAAATTCTCGAACTGAGTAAAATGATAAACATCACGAGTACGCAGTAAAAACACGGTCAGTGACGTCATGCAGTCGGTTAGATCAAATGGGCTGGTTAAACAGAAAGCCTCACCTTAAGAATTTTGATTTGCGGAAAATCCCACGGGTCATGAATGTAGCAGAGCGAAGTCAGCAACCGTTGGTATCCGACGATGAATAGATGTACGTATATTAAACAAGAGGGCCAAGGCGGCCCTTGATCGCTCACCTGAGAACAAAGGCACAATAATTAATGACCAAATAATATAGTTTCAATCTCGTATAACCAAATTTTACGTAGATTTTGAGATCAAAACCAACAGTGAAGGTATAATACTGTTAAACAAGCTAAAACGTAGCAAATGTTCTAATCCAAGGGCCAATAACTCTTGAAGTTGTGGTCCAAGTTTGCCCATAATCGACCTTAGTCGAGACATTGCGGCCATATACATTGTAAGCAAGTTTGATCACGATTGGTTAAGAGCTGTGGATGCTAGAGGGTAAACAAACTAATTGTGGAAGGATACCGGACATTCATTGATCATTAAAGCTCACCTGATGAATCAGGTAAGCTAAAAAACACCGACTTCGTGATATTTTGAAATGTCACCTTTGAAATGTATAATGCCCGGGTAGTTTATGTGGAATTCCGGTTTGTGTTAATTATGCTCTGCATGACTGTAAAGATAAAACAGATTATTGTATCCCCATCACGTTGATACTGGGTCTAATGTTGAAATACATTACTACCGGCTCGTTGTTGATTTATTTGAAGTTACAACTGAATGTCTGGACCAGTTCTAATGATGGTAATAAGTCAGTAATTTGACCAGAACAAGTAAGGCCGTCTGGCCGTCAGACTGTTTATTATTTTGTCCGACGTGCGAATTATTGACTTTACAAACAGGACATCTGCCTCTAACCTTAGGGTATGCATGGCTTGCTTTAAGTCCTACAAGCTATACATTTATCGGGTTTAATAGTTTCTGTTTGTTCTATGATAGATGAATCCGGTGAGTTTCCTCCCGTTTATACTTTGTAGCAAGAAACAATGTTTCCAAAACCACTATCGTATTTTTAGCTCACATGTCACAAAGTGACAAAGTGAGCTAATAGGATCACTCTCCGTCCGGCGTCCGGCTTCGTGCGTCGTGCGGTGTGCGTCGTCAAACTTTTTGTTGTGACCACACTAGGGGCCACATTTTTGGCTCAAAACTGGGTCAGAACGTTAATATCAACAAAATCTCGGACGAGTTCGATATTGGGCCATTTGGGGTAAAAAACTAGGTCACCAGGGCCAAATAAGGGAAAACCTTGTGAACACTTTAGAAATCACTGTTTTGACTTTATCTTCATGAAACTTTGTCAGAATGTTTATTTTAATAATATGTAGGTCAAGTTTGATAATGGGTCATTTATGTAGTAAAATTAGGTCACTAGGGCAAATTGCTGGAAAACCTTGTGAACACTCTAGAAGTCACTGTTTTGATTGGATGATCATGAAACCTTGTCAGAATGTTTGTCTTCATAATATCTTGGACGAGTTCGAACATGGGTCATCTTGGGTCAAAAACTAGGTCGCTAGGTCAAATCTTATGAAAAACCATGTTAACACTGTATATTTCACAGTTATTATTGGATCTTCACCAAACTTTGTCAAATCGTTTGTTTTAATGATATAACGGTCAAGTATAAATATGGGTGATCTGGGGTCAATAACTAGGTCACCAGGTCAAATCTTAGGAAAACTTAGTTAACACTGTAGATGTCACAGTTTTAATTGGATCTTCACCAAACCTTGTCAAAATGTTTGCCTCAATGATATGTGGGTCAAGGATGAACATGGGTCGGCCGGGTTCAAAAACTGAGTCACAAGGTCAAATCTTAGGTAAAAATCTTGTAAAAGCTCTCAATGTCATTGTTTTGATTGGATCTTGGCCAAACCTTGTCAGATTGTTTGTCTTAATGATATTAAGAACAAGTTCAAATATGGGTCACCTAGGGTCAAAAACCAGGTCACAAGGTCAAATCTTAGGAAAACCTTATTAACACTGTAGATGTCAAATTTTGATCGTATCTTCACCAAACCTAGTCAGACTGTTTGTCTTAATGATATGTAAGACAAATTCGAACATAGGTCGTCTGGGGTCAAAAACTAGGTCACCGGTTCAAAACAATGTTTTAATGAGTGAACAGTGATTATCATGTAAGCGATATAGGGCCATCTTGGCCCTCTTGTTTTCAATACCATTGTGTGTTCCCCGCAGTTTGGTTTTGCACACGGTATTAACTGACGTCACGCGCTCTATACAAAAGCAAAAGTCACAGCGAAATGAGTGATTTTATAAAGAAAAATGGCTTGTTTCATCGGTAATTATTATCTTGGGATAACTTCACCAATTGTTTTTTTAGCTCACATAGTCACGGTGAGCTATTCTGATCAGTCTTCGTTCACAATTAGTTTTGGGCGATATCGGAGCAAAACTTCAAGAGTTATGAGCCCTTGGCTTTGAATATTTGCTATATTTAGGTTGTTTACACTCGAGCGCCTTCATGTATTCACCAATCCTAATAATATTTTCAGTAGATGTGTATAACCAAAAGATCTTGGACAAGATTGATTATAGGCAGAATCGGACCAGAACTTCAAGAGTTATGGGCCCTTGACTTTGAAAATTTGCTATAATTTAGCTTGTTTACATTCAAGCGCCTTCATTTATTCACCGATCTTAATCATACTTACAGTAAATGTGTATAACCAAAATATCTTGGACAAGTTCGATTATGGGCGGAATCAGACAACAACTTCATGAGTTATGGGCCCTAGGATTATAAAAAATTGCTACCTTTTAGCTTGTTTAACAGTATTATACCTTCATTCTTGGGTTTGATCTAAAAATCTACGTAAAATGGGTTATACGAGATGATTGTCTGGTCATTGATTATAGTGCCTATGTTCTCAGGTGAACGATCAAGGGCCATCTTAGCCCTCTTTCCTTCGTTTTTGATATCTTGTGTCCGTGTTTTGTATCTTTGTGTGTTGGTGGGCTTTGGGGATGGTGGGATTGTTTATGCGTTTGTTTCTTGTAATCGTTTCATATAATTATTGTAAGTATATTGTTTCACTAAACATCACCCATACCTCAATGTTTTTGAGCAAACACGTTTTATGTTACGTCTTTACCCATCCTTCATTTTCTGAATTGTAAATTAGATAATGTCTAAGAGAATTAGGTTTCATACCTGCTATTAAAGATACATGGATTACGCTCTATCTATTTACAAGTCATCGATTTCTCAGAAGTTAGAGATACAGTATTATGTCAATTATAACACTGCTTAAGAATTTCCAGAAGCGCTTATGGATTAGATATACCGCTTTATCCTTCCCTTGTCATTTCAATTAATGACATATATATATTGATAAAGTGTTCTTTTTTATAACGAAGCTCATGTGTGTTTTTGAGAGTCTCATTACCGTTCCTCGTGTAAAAGGTTACTAAAGGTCATAAAAGGGTTATATAAAGTTCATTAAATAATAAACTTACACTTATAAGGAGTCTGTACTTCTTGTAGCGATTATTTTTCTTATGATTAAAGTATTCACTGTGTGAGTTTCATCCGGTAAGGAGAAGGATAGCTGTGGCAATAATTTAAGCTATTATTTATCTATGTTTTAATTTAGCACCCGACGTTTTCTGTTGATGTAAATATTGGTTATCTAGTTCACCTTGTTTGTAGGCTGTTGGCTGCATAATATGTTGATACATCAATTGGATTTGTCTAAGGAGTTCAGTATATTTAATTCTAAAAAGCAATTAGTCAGATTTCTTACAAGATATTGTTCTGAGTAATTTCTTAATTATATAACCGTAGCTAGTTTATTTATTTCTATTAGGAATTTGTTTTTTTATTTTCAGGTGAGCTTTTAGGATCGTTGAATGTCCGTCGTCCGTCCACAATTAGTTTGTTTACACTCTAGCATCCGCAGCTCTTAACGAATCGTGATTAAACTTGCTCACAATGTATATGGCCAGAATGTCTCGGCTAAGTTCGATTATGGGCAAAATCGGATAATAACTTCTAGAGTTATGGGCCCTAGAATTACAAAATTTGCTATATTTAGCTTGTTTACACTCTAGCGCCTTCATTTATTCACCAATCCTAATAATATTTTCAGTAAATGAGTATAACCAAAAGATTTTGATCAAGTTCGATAATGGGCGGAATCGGACCACATCTTTAAGAGTTATGGGCCCTTGACTTTGAAAATTTGCTATATTTTAGCTTGTTTACACTCTAGCGCCTTCATTTATTCACCGATCCTAATAATATTTTTAGTAAATGAGTATAACCAAAAGATCTTGATCAAGTTCGATAATGGGCGGAATCAGACCACATCTTTAAGAGTTAAGGGCCCTTGACTTAGAAAAGTTGCTATATTTTAGCTTGTTTAGCTCTAGCGCCTTCATTTATTCACCGATCTTAATCATATTTACAATGAATGTGTATGACCTTATGGTTTTGGACAAGTTCAGTTATGGGTGGAATAGGACCACAACTTCAAGAGTTATGGGCCCTTGGATTAGAAAATTAGCTACGTTTTAGCTTGTTTAACAGTATTATACCTTCATTGTTGGTTTTGATATCAAAATCTACGTAAAAATGAGTTTTACGAGATGGAAACTATATTTCCTGGTCATTAATTATTGGCCTTTGTTCTCAGGTGAGCGATAAAGGGCCAACTTGGCCCTCTTGTTAATAATTTTTATGGTCTTTTATAATATTATTGCTTTGGAACTGTCTTGTTAGTATTTGTTTTAATCCTCTAGATTTATCAAACATTTCCGACAGCAATAATTTCAGATTACCTCAGTTTGTATTAAAAAGGTCTGTCTCTGAATGTTTCCTCGTTATTTTGGTTTAAATTGATAACTATTTGAATTATATTTTAAATTGAACGCTAGACATATTGTAATTACGTTCTAACGCATGTTTATACTGACAAACTGGTATTAGGTGAAAAGAATCTTTGATGCTAGTCAAATTACAAGTTGAATGTTCTCTGTAGAATTTATATAAGTACGTATAACCAATATTTTGCTATATCTGTGGGATTATTTTTATCTCACTGTCATAAAAAAACATTGTATAAGAAATGAAATCATATAAATGTGTCAGTAAAATAGAAATGATAACGTATCAGTGAGATTAATTTATAAATTAATTAGTTTGTGGAGATGGCCAAAAGTTTAATAGTTCATGAATTAGTGTATACTCCTTATCAACAGATGGCCCATTCCATTTTATATCATATTGAAAATTAAGATGCCCCTGGTAATGTTGCATTTGACATTTTAGTATATTACATGGTGGTCAGTCATATACTGATTTGTGATAAAATTATTTAATTGTATGTTCTTCAAGGTACAGCCTCAATCGCTTTGGAGTTGCCTTATTTCTTTAATAGTATTTCTATCCATTTCTTTGTATTGATTAGGACCAATTTTCGTCAATCTTTCTTAGCATATCACTACTCTTCATTCACTGAATATGCTGTTAAATTAATTGCAGAAGAAGTATAGTTTCAACACAGATGTTGTTAGACAAAGCTCATTAAAAGTTGATTTAATATTTGCGAAATCTTATCTCGATCTTAGAATTGTTTTATTGAGGTTTTTATTTAAGCGACTGATTTACAATGTTTCATTCACATGCTTATTATATTCTCATAAATACCTTTCTTATCCGGAGATACAATAGACTTAGTGTTAAAGCTGTCGACATTTATTGTAAGGTAAAACACTTAGTTACTTTAATTATGTCATTTATTTGTTGTACTGTTGCTTCAGTTTTGTTTTCCTTCAGACATCTTAATTTGTTTTCAGTGCTATCGTTTTAGTTACTGCGCAATAACCTATGTTCATAAACAAAAATATTGTTAAATATGTGTGCGATAGACTTTGTCTGAAAACATACGTCTGGTCTAGTAAAGGCTTGGTCGTTAAAGTACTGTTGCGTAATACACATCGATAAGTCATTTATAGCCATACTGGTTAGCAGCATTTGTCCTTAAGATAACCTTCCGTTTAGAGGACGTCATGATTGTCGAGCTAGTGCGCTATGGTTCCCGGCGCGAGTTTATTCATAATTTGCATTATTGACAATAAAATACAAATTATCAAAATTCATTTTGTTGATCATGTCTACTCAAAAGATGCTTGGCATTACGTGCGGTATGCAATTTATTGTTGTCCAGATCAGGGCATGTCACATTAAGGTTTCTCAAACTCGTTTAGGATACGTTTTGTCTTAATCAAATTTTCCACTTCAAGTACGTCATGGTATACACTTTAAGTGCACTACTTTCTGTACTTGCCATGCCGTCTTCTTACGGATGGGTCGATTAGAGACGTAATTATATTAAATGAGTGTCAGGCTTAAAATGAAAAGAATAAAACAATATTACTATAGTGTAGTTGTTAGATTTTGGGAAATATCTAAATGAATAAAACGTTTCTTTTAATATAATTATATAAGTCAAACGACACACCAATATCCATTAAAGAAAACATGTTATCAATTCAATTTCTAGAACTCGGGAAATCACTTTTTAGATAAATTCTATTAATAAATAAAACTCTTTTGGAACTATAGTGTCTCAAACTGAGAATATCAAAAAAGCTGCCAGAAAATTCAGTGACAGACAAAACCATTTTAATTTACTTATTCAATTCTAAAATCAGTCATCTGACTTTTTTGACATGATCGGTATTTTGTGAAACAAATTGTTGATACACGCTTAAGCTGTGGTTGGTATTCTTTCAACAGATCGTTTTACTTCCAATGGAAGTTATCACAGGTCAATGGTTGTCAGTTGTCATTAAATGTTTCGATAGGAACCTACATGTTTAGAATTTATGATTCTCTACTTAATAGTTAATGTCCCTGCTATTCCATCGCTGCTCTAATTATGTGTCGTTGAATTAATTCTCTAATTTATAAGTTGCTGGTGTAGATAGCTACGTATTCGGGATTAATTGATAATTAATTATCGCTCATCATCAGTACAAGAATGACTATGAATTTGTAATCTCAGATGTAAAAGTGACCTGATGATAGATTAGTTTAAGATGTCTTTTTTTCACCGTGATGCCATACTACTGAAATAACAAGTCTTCTAACGAGGAAATTATCTTTGAAAGTTTGTATTTTTGATCGTGTCTGTGTTACTTCCATTGTATCCGTGGCGATTCCGATTAAAACACGTTCTACTGAACTTTGATAACCTTAGAGGAATTGTTCAGTCCAAATATCAACACATATCAACATCCCAGTGTCTATTTGTGTTTTTAATCGCACCGGAGAGTATTGAGTATTATTGCGTCTTACAATGCTTACTGTTTTGAACAAAAATGGAAATGAAGTCGTATATTGGACGAGAAAATAAGATTATAAACAAACTAACAGGAAACAGAGCTCACTCAGCTTTGCAAATGGACCTTGGTGACATAAAAGGATATGTTACGGATAACGGACCGTAATATAAACATAAATGACTATGAACAAACGTTAGAGGTACCTGATCCTTATAAATTGTGATTTTCAACCATAACTGATAAAATATTAACTTTCAACCATACAAAAGTTTGAAATGTTGTACCGGGGTCAGTTATATTTGACTTTATTTCACGAAGGAAGGTAATACTAACTAGTACTCTATCTTTTCTATAATTGTATAGAATTTCTAATTTCATGTTTACGAATCCCAAAATTAGACAAATCAGACAAAGCTCTTGGTTAATGAATTATAAACGATTCATTCTACATATTCAATGCAATTAAACACGATTTTAGTGGTAAGACATGAATGTTTGTTTTGGGGTCTGCTGTAATCCTTAAATATGTGGAATGTTAAATACCTTATGCAATAATTTAGTAATTACATACACATAAAAACACATACTTCAGAAAAGATAACACTAATTAAACTAGAGGGCCATGATAGCCCTATATCGCTCACCAGAAGAAAAGATCCTTAGAGACAAACATTTTTCTTTTTCCCCTATATGAGCCTAGTAAGTAAAATCAAGTGACCTCTAGACGGGGCCAATTTTTAATCCAGGGCCATATTATTGACTAACTTGGCAGAGGTCCCACTATATAAAGCTACCATCGAAATATCTAAGCTCTAGGCATTGTAGTTGACAAGAAGATTTTTTAAAATTTCCTATATTATAAGCACATGTAAAATTAAGTAAACCCCGGGCGTAGTCATAATTTGAACAAACTTGGTTTTTGATATTATTAAGCCCAGATAGAATAGAGTCAACACTGGGGCGTACACGATTTTGACAATTGGAATAAACTTGGTATAGGTCTACTAGACAATGATTAAATATCTAAGCTCAAGTCTTTGTGGTTTCGGACAAGAAGATTTTTTTAATTTTCCTATTTAAACGTATATACAACAGAGAGTTAACACCAGGGCTTATTTTGACACAGGGCTGTAATTCGAACAACTTGGAAGTGGTCTGCTAGACAATGCTACATTCAAATATCTAAGCTAGGCCTTGTGGTTTTGGACAAGAAGATTTTTAGATATTTTCCATGTAAGCATATATTTTTTGTATAATATAGTAAACCCAAAGGACGGGGCCAACTTCGATCACTGAGCCAGATTTTGAACAAACATGGTAGAGGTCCACTAGACAGTGCTTCACACCAACTATCTGAGCATAAGGCCCTGTGGTTTCGGACAATAATAAAATTTATTTTTTAGCAATTTTGGTAGAGCTTCTATAAAGTTTCGTTGAATTTGGTCAACTGCTTTAGAAGGAGATGTTGTTTAAATCAATTGTTGACGCACATACACGTACGGATGACGGACATCACGCAATCACAATAGTTCACCTTGATCACTTTGTGCACTAGTACGCTAAAAAGGGAAATGGGCTATTTTATGCTACTTCACAGATTTGAAATGGTCACTTAATTAAATAATCAATTTCTTGATTAAGCATGAATTTCATTAATATTGAATAACTTTAAAATCTTGATGAGGAATCTGAATACAATGAGTATTTTTGTAACATTTAGCTCGAAGTGTTTCGTTAAGGGCAATGTTAAAAGTACTAAAATATTCATTAGAGTACCATGTTGGTATTAGTTTGTTTCGTGTCATTGTCGTTATAGATTACCATATTATTGTCGGTATGGAAATCCTTTTATATTTCCTCTTGATAGATCGCATTAGTTATTTCTTCGCTTTTTTGTCGCTTTCCGTCATTTGTAAATTCATTTTATACTCTTGGGAACTTTGTTGTTTTAGTGTCGTGCTAAGTAAATATAACCTTCACTGCAATCCTTTTCTTTTAAAAACATTAATCTGAATTCTGGTGTAAAAGCTAAAGCGCTTGAAAGATCGATTCCATATAAGTTACTCGTACTTTTCAGTTATATTTGCCGGTGTTAAAGACTTGTTATACAAGTACACAGCCCATCTTTAACCTTTTAGCTCATCAATATGTGCTTTTGTGCTAGCTTTGCGTCCGTCATGCGTCATTAAGTGGCGTATATATTTTCTTTAAACAACATTTTTTCCTAAGTTACTTTGTCAATTACAACCAAACTTTACTGGAATGATCATTGGGTGGTCCCGCTTCAAATTTGTTCATAGAGTTAAATTTGATTAAAAACTCTTGTTGGCATTGCAACCAATAGGACAAACTTTAACAATCTTCTTGTCAGAAACCACAATGCCTATAGCTGAGATATTTGGCGTGAAGCATTGTTTAGTGAACCTCTACCAATTTATTCAGATTTTGAGCCTTGGTTCAAAATTGGCTCTGCCCCGTGGATAAGTTGATTTAAAATAGGCTTATCATCAGAAACTACAATGCCTATGGGAACCGTCCGCCTCATATGACTCTGATTGTGTAAAAGGGGCGTAAAACTCTGAACAAATCCATTGAAATCCTAGATCGTAAGGTTTCTTTTATAATAGTGACTGTACTTCTCAAAGATGTTTTAGAAATAAGGGTTGTTTTGAAAGTTGTGTATTTCTAATAATGGATGGAATCTGTCAGTGGGTGGCACGGGAAAGAACATGAAAAAACAGAACGGCCTTCCGAACAAATCGATTTCCTTAAATATTACCAAGTGCTAAAGAATTAGATTGACTTGAAATAAAAGACACCAAACCATAACGGGATAATATCAAATGCAAACTTAATACCATTCCATTAAAAAGTCAAATCAGAAAGCTTGAAGACGGAATCCAAATATCAAAACCAATAAAATTAACTTTAAAAATAGTTTGGATTTACAATGCATGTGACATGTTCGCTTAAAGTGGTTACATACATTGCAATATTATGAGGGTCTGTGTTAGGTAGGGTATGTCAATGCGACATTGTAAAATGCAACCTAATTAATGTGCTTAACTTAGAACGGCGAATTATAGGAACAAGATGTTGGAACAGTCGCATAGCATATTCATTCTTTTTATACACCCGTTTCACAAAGAACGGGTCGTACTATGGGAACATCCACTCGGCGTCCACAACGGTATCCGCTCTCTTATTCAGGGTTGTTATGCCCCTTGACCACACGGTATAACCGGATGAATGCCCTACAGAGTGATGACTACCCAACAGAGGTAAACACCGATGACTGGTGAGTATTGGTGTTATATTTCTTACCAGCAATTCTCGAATTCGGGCTTTCTTTTGGATCTAAGGATATGTGAATGACCACGAAGGTTGAAATGAACTATTCAAACAGTCTCGCATGCTATCTTTGTTGAATAAAGCTGATAGCGCCTGTTTATACACGACACGCAGAAAATAATGCTCAAATCTCACATTTATTGCCCGAAATTAAACAGTTTGCGATAGTTTTGAACTATTTAACCTCACAGATCTAACGAAATATCATCTATGAACAATTATGTAAAGTTACAACTCTGTCCATACTCTTAAACCGATGTTTGACCCTTCCAAAGAGACCCTAGTATGCGCAAAAATGATGACGTTTACCGCCGAGGAGATTTTGAGAGGATGACGTGAACGACAGATAATGAAAAACTATGGATGACGTTCACGGCTGAGGAAAAGAATTAATGAAATTGCCATTTGCCGCAGTTTCAATCGTTTTTTACCCGGTAAAGCATGGAATCTTTGGAAATGTACATGTCAATGAGCATTTTTCAACAGAAAGTGTTGAATAGGATAGCCTAACACGTATATTATTCATATACGTATGTACATTTATTCAATATATACCGTCATTCTAGTTACTGTAGTCACTCGAAGAATCTATGACATTTGCACGACAAATCTTTATCAATTTGAATGTAAAGATTCTGAAATCTAGTCATATATTTTCAGCCTAGTTCTGTTCCGACATTACATACATACTCAGCATACTATCCACTGTAATTTAATGGTAAGTGAAGCTAATCAAGACTATTCCGTCATTTTACTGTCATTTAAACAAGCTTCCCGTAATACCGTTTTTTTACCGACGGGAAAGCAGTCTGAAGTCTTTCATATCTAAAGGTGTGCATGACTTCTTGAAGATAGGCTCAAGAAAGTTTTTGTGATACTCAATCACGTCTTATACTTAATGCGTGCGTACGCAACTTTCAGTATCGAATTCAAATGTAGTATCGATGACATTTGATAAGTGTAAATATATTGGACGTAGAAGATTGTATCTAAATTAAATTAGTAGCTGATTAATATAAATGACTGAAATGCTTTTAATTTGATTACGATTTTAAAGGTATCTAAAAAGCATGAAACTCAGACTTAGACCTCATATGACGGAGTAATGTTGGTTTGTCAAGTAAATACTTCCTGCCCACAGGTAACTGTATCATTGAAAAATAATACAAAAATGAAAAGTTTTTTAGCTCACCTGATTTCATCAGGTGAGCTTTTAGGATCGATGAATGTCCGGCGTCCGTCCACAATTAGCTTGTTTACACTCTAGCATCCACAGCTCTGAACGAATCGTGATCAAACTTGCTCACAATGAATATGGCCACAATGTCTCGGAAAAGTTCGATTATGGGCAAAATTGGACAATAACTTCTAGAGTTATGGGCCCTTGACTTACAAAATTTGCTATGTTTAGCTTGTTTACACTCTAGCGCCTTCATTTATTCACCAATCCTAATCATATTTAGAATGAATATGTATGACCTTACGGTCTTTGACAAGTTTAGTTATGGGTGGAATCGGTCCACAACTTCAAGAGTTATATGGGCCCTTGGATTAGGAAATTTGCTACGTTTTAGCTTGTTTCCTTCATTGTTGGTTTTGATCTCAAAATCTACGTAAAAATGGATTATACGAGATGGAAACTATATTATCTGGTCATTAATTATAGTGCCTTTGTTCTCAAGTGAGCGACCAAGGGCCATCTTGGCCCACTTGTTTGTAAAATTTACACATCTATAGACTCTAATAGAAAGTAAAACTAAATATCAATTTCTGTAAAAAAACTTTATCAATGATACATTTACATGTGTGCCAGCCAATTTATGTTTAAAAAGGACTTGCTAAAATATTTTTATCATGCACACCTGACATATAGATTTGGAAGACTGCAGACTGCTTTACCGTCTAAAAACGGTATTACGGGAAGCTTGTTTAAATTGATAAAGATTTGTCTTGCAAATGTCATAGATTCTTCGAGTGACTACAGTAACTAGAATGACGGTATATATTGAATAAATGTACATATGTATATGAAAAATATACGTGTTAGGCTATCCTATTCAACACTTTCTGTTGAAAAATGCTCATTGACATGTACATTTCCAAAGATTCCATGCTTTACCGGGTAAAAAACGATTGAAACTGCGCCAAATGGCAATTTCATTAATTCTTTTCCTCAGCCGTGAACGTCATCCATATTTTTTCATTATCTGTCGTTCACGTCATCCTCTCAAAATCTCCTCGGCGGTAAACGTCATCATTTTTGCGCATACCAGGGTCTCTTTGGAAGGGTCAAACATCGGTTTAAGAGCATGGACAGAGTTGTAACTTTACATAATTGTTTATAGATGATATTTCGTTAGATCTGTGAGGTTAAATAGTTCAAAACTATCGCAAACTGTTTAATTTCGGGCAATAAATGTGAGATTTGAGCATTATTTTCTGCGTGTCGTGTATAAACAGGCGCTATCAGCTTTATTCCGCAAAGATAGCATGCGATACTGTTTGAATAGTTCATTTCAACCTTCGTGGTCATTCACATATCCTTAGATCCAAAAGAAAGCCCGAATTCGAGAATTGCTGGTAAGAAATATAACACCACTACTCACCCGTCATCAGTGTTTACCTCTGTTGGGTAGTCATCACTCTGTAGGGCATTCATCCGGTTATACCGTGTGTTGACGCTTTGAAAAAATATTTTTGACGGGCGTATTTTAAACCTGGCACTCTTATTTAATTGAAGTCGAAAGTGACATTTCATTTATTCATTGAACCATTCGTTCTCTGTTAGACAGTACACCAACGAAAATCCAAATGATCTTTGAAGGTTATAGTATATTTAAAGTACGATTATATTCCCCAGACAAAGCGGAAAGACTGTAAGAGCAAATAAATCCAACATCATCTTAATCGTTCAATAAATGCAATATGAGGTTATTCGTCTCCCATAAACTCTTCATCTTCAGCCGAAATAAATCAACGTAGTTGCTCGACCTTGTCGTCTGTTTCTTAATATGTTAGGGAAGGTAGAATGGTTTTGCTGTTTTTACCTACGAGTTATTTTCCTATCTATATTCAATCCTTTTGTCAGTAAATATCGGAACAAAATGTATATCTAAAGTTATTTTTCCGTGTATGAATGTAATGATACTTTTCTGTTCAAAAGGTATCCTATTTTCGTACCGTGTGTTATTTATAAACTTAAAAGAATTCACACATTGTTTTTATCGTGATACGAGCTTATTAATCGTACCATGTGCAACTTTCTGTTCTTTCTGAATTGTTGTATTTTGGAATTTGCGATAAAAATAATCACCTTTTCTCGTGTAGAACGTATACAGCTGATCACAGAGTGGCGGTAAATGGATATTAGAGTGTTGACTTTAAATTTTAGATTAAAACATTGCTTGAGAGTGCAGTGTTGAATCTGAAGGAAATAGACGTACGGATGTATTGTAATTGTACTGTTTATAGAACGAACAACTGATAGTTGCAGAACAGTTTTTCACAATGGAATTCACGGACTATATTAAAGTTATCTATTCCAAATTGTGCTTGGGGCATGAAATGTGAGTACTTTTTTGAGTGGTACTTTTAATTAGGTACATGGATCGTTTATGTTTAATGAAGGGTTACAACGTTACAGCATTTTTAGCTCACCTGATTCATCAGGTGAGCTTTTAGGATCGTTGAATGTCCGGCGTCCGTCGTCCGTCCACAATTAGTTTGTTTACACTCTAGCAACCGCAGCTCTTTACGAATCTTGATTAAACGTTCTCAGAATGTATATGGCCACAATGTCTCGGCTAAGTTCGATTATGGGCGGAATCGGACCAGAACTTCAAGAGTTATGGGCTCTTGACTTAGAAAATTTGCTATATTTGAGTTTGTTTACACTCTAGCGCATTCATTTATTCACCAATCCTAATCATATTTTCAGTAAATGTGTATAACCTAAAGATCTTGGACAAGTTCGATTATAGGCGGAATCGGACCACATCTTTAAGAGTTATGGGCCCTTGACTTTGAAAATTTGCTATATTTTAGCTTGTTTACACTCTAGCACCTTCATTTATTCACCGATCCTAATAATATTTTCAGTAAATGTGTATAACCAAAAGTTCTTGGACAAGTTCGATTATGGACGAAATGGGACCACATCTTCAAGAGTTATGGGCCCTTGACTTAGCAAATTTGCTATATTTTAGCTTGTTTACACTCTAGCGCCTTCATTTATTCACCGATCCTAATCATATTTACAATGAATGTGTATGACCTTATGGTTTTGGAAAAGTTAAGTTATGGGTGGAATCGGACCACAACTTCAAGAGTTATGGGCCCTTGGATTAGAAAATTTGCTACGTTTTAGCTTATTTAACAGTATTATACCTTCATTGTTGGTTTTGATCTCAAAATCTACGTAAAAATGAGTTTTACGAGATGGAAACTATATTACCTGGTCATTGATTATTGGCCTTTGTTCTCAGGTGAGCGATAAAGGGCAAATGTGGCCCTCTTGTAGTGGTCGTCTAGGGGTGACACGCTGGACTACTTATCGTGGGTTCGAATCTAGGCTCCATCTTCCGATATTTCAAATTTATAGACGCTTTTTCTTGTGATGCTTCCGGCATCAAATGATGCGGGGGAATATAGTGAATGCCTTGTCCGTAAGTCCGCCCATACGGTTAAGTCAAGCTGCAACCGGGGGCATATGCGTTCATTGAACGCACGTCTTGTCTTATTTATATCCAACAAAAAGATGAGTAGTACGCAGACAGTTTTAACAAGTATAAAGCAGATAGACTTGATTACAAATTTTCATTGTTTAAGTCTTTCAAAATACGATAATCATGGCTTTTAAGAAGATTTCTGAATACATGTAACAACAAAATCAAGCACATTCTGATATAAAACAACGGATGGGAAGTAATGACAAATAAATACATACATTTTAGTGGACGACTATACATCCAATACGCCGAAAACGAATGTCATAAAAAACTTACAGCACGACAAGGCATCGGAGTAACATGATAAGAGTATCCTTAAGAAAATGTTGGTTTTCGGTTACCTGGCCCAAAATTTTAACAGCGGGTAGATCGGAAGGCATATTCGTGCTAACATTAATTGCTAGTGCTGAAAATGAATTGCTGGATAAGAGAATGGAAGAAAGTTGTATCAACATTTCTGAGAACACGTTTCAGTCGATCCGGTCACGTACCAAACAACATTTTAATGATGGTCTCAGTATGCGTCATTTACATAAAATCGTGGAAAATAATCATGATTTAACAAACTTAACTCCATTTCGTATACTAGTAAAACATGCATCGCGAAGATTGCAATATCGAGAAGACTTGGACGTCTTTCTCCGACAATCTCGGAGCCATGGCACTTTATTTAATGATATCTTATACCTTTAGAAACAATGCAAATGAATTGGATGCGGTATTACGTGTCGGAATAACAATGTCAAAAAACTTTTGATAACCTGACACATTATCTCTGAGTTATCATCCATTCGTAATTGATATAATGTTCCATAGATTGTTCAGTCCTCATCGATATGGTCACTTTGACCGCGATTATTTTGTACTTATCTTCCATCATTGCAAATTCATAAATATGAAACAACGTTTCCCATTATGGAGAGTTTGTTTTTGCCGACTTTAGATAGCATCAGATTTATGAATGTATCTATATTATATTATTCAAATTCCATTTCTTAATATTTACAATCATTGGTTTTAGAAGAAATATTTATTTTCATGCAGCAATCCCAGAGAAAATTCGTGTCTGAAATGCTTGTGCATACCACGTTTTAATCAAAATGTTTCATATATTTGCAAATGTAATATGTGTAACTGTCATACTGCCTAATCAGTTAATTTATTTTGGCGAAGCCGATGACAGTCAAATATATTGTGTTGAGTTTTAACATGGAATGTCCTGGTGTTGTTCTCTGACCTCACATTCTTATTCGTAGTCAGTGTACGTGACATTTGTTCATGGTAAGAATATTCACATGATGATCTGGCAAATGGTGAGACGACGAATTTGTGTGGTAAACACAGTTGCGATTTATATGAGATATACAAAGTTAATTCGTTACATGAACCTTTTATTGAAATCGCTGAAATTGCTGTCGTTCTTGTATATTTTCCAGATTAAAAGATAAATACATTGGGCCGCTAAATGAACATCTACGCTACCGCAATATTTGAACATATGATAGACGGGAGATTCGTTAATCCTATTGTAGTTTTTCACATTCGTGCTATCTTGATTATAATTCAATTTTCTATTATCCCTTTTGTACTACGTTCTTGTCGTATATTAAAGTCCCATAAGCTTATAAATGTATTGGCCCTAATAGTTTCTGTTTGTTCTATAGTAGAGGAATCCGGTGTGTTTTCCTCCCGTGCATACTTTATAGCGAGAAAAAATGTTTCCGAAACCACTATCGTATTTTTTTTCAATATCATTGAGATAAATACTATTTATAGAACACTTGTGTTTTCCCGCAGTCATACTATGCACACATAGCAAAGTGACATCACGCGCTCTACATATTTCAAGTTAAAAAAGCAAAAGTCAAAGTGAAATGAGTGTTTTCAGACGAAAAATTGCTTGTTTTTGCGGTAATAATTATCTTGGGATAATATCAGCAATTAAATGTTTTTGCATATATTTTTCTACAGCAAAAAGCTAATGAAGCTTTAATATTTCAATAGTGTTTTTCACCCGCTTTCCTGTCCAAAAACAATGGTAACAAGAGTATTGATAACTGTTGGTGGCTTTTAGTACAAAAATGATATCATTAATGTAAAGGCTGAATTTGTGTTAGCTACGGATGACGATGTGTGCTAGATTAAAAACAGAATATGGAAAAAAAATAAGTAAAAACCAAATAATTGTTTTGCGTTAATGATCCAAGTAGCGGTAATGAAATAACGTAATATTAATTCAATAACTGCAATATTTTTGTCTCTGTTGATGCCTGCATCGAATCGAGTATTAAGGTAAATTTTTATCTACGCATTGTCTATTGGTTATTTGTAGATTTCAGTAGACATTGGAAAAGTAATGCAATAGGACTGTCTGGTTTTAGCTATTAGTCCCGCATAAACAATTAAGGAGTCACAAATATGTCTGATTATTTCCTGGATGTATTTTTGTTTCATTTCTTTCTGCAAATTATCGTGTTGTGTTTCTAGATAAGCTATGCCCAAGTAATAACGCAACCCAGACCAAACACATCAGGTTTGTCTAGTTTTTGTATTTGATGCAGAACACAATGCTTCCTATTTTATTTAATTTAGAAACTTGTTAAGTACAATTTCTACGTATGGATAATGTTGGTGCCTTAACTGTCCATTACAACTTACATTCAGTTCCATGCAACACAACAAAAAGTATGTACACAGTCATTGTTGCCATGTCTCAAATTCCATTTATTCTTACTTCACTGATTCCTTGTAAACATTTAAGATGCACGACAACAACGTAAAAAGCCAATGTCCTTTGTACAAAAACGTGCACTTAAGTTGCATTTGAGGTTGCAGTTGTTCAAGATCAGTCTAAAGCAGTCTAAAGGTCAAATTTATTATTGGATTTTCTCCTATGAATCGGCGTTATTAGCCCAATTGAAACACGTGGACTAGGAATACTTGTGAAGTCAATATGTGGCATATCTAATTTGGTCGGCATCAGGTTTTTCTTGAGAATTCGTGTTTTTTTCTCCATCCATTTCCATAAAGTTTGAAAACAATTAGAAATATTTGCCGAATATATATGAAGCTTTTTTAGCTCACCTGATTCATCAGGTGAGCTTTTAGGATCGTTAAATGTCCGGCGTCCGTCCACAATTAGTTTGTTTACACTCTAGCATCCGCAGCTCTAAACGAATCGTGATTAAACTTGCTCACAATGTATATGGCCACAATGTCTCGGCTAAGTCTGATTATGGGCAAAATCAGACTATAACTTCTAGAGTTATGGGCCCTTGAATTACAAAATTTGCTATATTTAGCTTGTTTACACTCTAGCGCCTTCATTTATTCACCAATCCTAATCATATTTTCAGTAAATGTGTATAACCATAAGATCTTGGACAAGTTCGATTATGGGCAAAATCGGATCAGAACTTCAAGAGTTATGTGCCCTTGACTTAGAAATTTTGCTATATTTGAGTTTGTTGACACTCTAGCGCATTCATTTATTCACCAATCCTTATCATATTTTCAGTAAATGTGTATAACCAAAAGATCTTGGACAAGTTCGATTATGGGCAATATCGGACCAGAACTTCAAGAGATATGGGCCCTTGACTTTGAAATTTGCTATATTTTAGCTTGTTTACACTCTAGCACCTTCATTTATTCACCGATTCTAATAATATTTTCTGTAAATGAGTATAACCAAAAGATCTTGGACAAGAACGATTATGGGCGGAATCGGACCAGAACTTTAAGAGTTATGGGCCCTTGACTTAGAAAATTTACTATATTTTAGCTTGTTTACACTCTTGCACCTTCATTTATTCACCGATCCTAATCATATTTACAATGAATGTGTATTACCTTATGGATTTGGACAAGTTTAGTTATAGGTGGAATCGGACCACAACTTAAAGAGTTATGGGCCCTTGGATTAGAAAATTTGCTACGTTTTAGCTTGTTTAACAGTATTATACCTTCATTGTTGGTTTTGATCTCAAAATCTACGTAAAAATGAGTTTTATGAGATGGAAACTATATTACCTGGTCATTAATTATTGGCCTTTGTTCTCAGGTGAGCGATAAAGGGCCAATGTGGCCCTCTTGTTTAGTTTCAACTTTATTATCTAGTGTACTTAGTGTACGGTTTGATAGTACTACATATGCATTGCACACGAGTGCCCATCCATATTTCACCACGAATACTGAACACAGGGAAAGATTCAGTTTCTTATGGGCAAAATCGGACTGGGACTTGAAGAGTTATCGGCCCTTGACTTTGAAAATTTGTTATATTTAGCTTGTTAACACTCGAGCGCCTTGATATTTTCACGAATCGTAATCATAGTTAACCGAATGTGTATGACCTAAAGATCTTGGACAAGTTCGATTATGGGCAATATCGGACCAGAACTTCAAGAGATATGGGCCCTTGACTTTGAAATTTGCTATATTTTAGCTTGTTTACACTCTAGCACCTTCATTTATTCACCGATTCTAATAATATTTTCAGTAAATGTGTATAACCATAAGATCTTGGACAAGTTCGATTATGGGCAAAATCGGATCAGAACTTCAAGAGTTATGTGCCCTTGACTTAGAAATTTTGCTATATTTGAGTTTGTTTACACTCTAGCGCATTCATGTATTCACCAATCCTAATCATATTTTCAGTAAATGTGTATAACCAAAAGATCTTGGACAAGTTCGATTATGGGCAATATCGGACCAGAACTTCAAGAGATAAGGGCTCTTGACTTTGAAATTTGCTATATTTTAGCTTGTTTACACTCTAGCACCTTCATTTATTCACCGATTCTAATAATATTTTCTGTAAATGAGTATAACCAAAAGATCTTGGAAAAGATCGATTATGGGCGGAATCGGACCAGAACTTTAAGAGTTATGGGCCCTTGACTTAGAAAGTTTGCTATATTTTAGCTTGTTTACACTCTAGCACCTTCATTTATTCACCGATCCTAATCATATTTACAATGAATGTGTATTACCTTATGGATTTGGACAAGTTTAGTTATGGGTGGAATCGGACCACAACTTAAAGAGTTATGGGCCCTTGGATTAGAAAATTTGCTACGTTTTAGCTTGTTTAACAGTATTATACCTTCATTGTTGGTTATGATCTCAAAATCTACGTAAAAATGAGTTTTATGAGATGGAAACTATATTACCTGGTCATTAATTATTGGCCTTTGTTCTCAGGTGAGCGATAAAGGGCCAATGTGGCCCTCTTGTTTAGTTTCAAATTTATTATCTAGTGTACTTAGTGTACGGTTTGATAGTACTACATATGCATTGCACACGAGTGCCCATCCATATTTCACCACGAATACTGAACACAGGGAAAGATTCAGTTTCTTATGGGCAAAATCGGACTGGGACTTGAAGAGTTATCGGCCCTTGACTTTGAAAATTTGTTATATTTAGCTTGTTAACACTCGAGCGCCTTGATATTTTCACGAATCATAATCATAGTTAACCGAATGTGTATGACCTAAAGATCTTGGACAAGTTCGATTATGGGCAATATCGGACCAGGACTTCAAGAGATATAGGCCCTTGACTTTGAAATTTGCTATATTTTAGCTTGTTTACACTCTAGCACCTTCATTTATTCACCGATTCTAATAATATTTTCTGTAAATGAGTATAACCAAAAGATCTTGGACAAGATCGATTATGGGCGGAATCGGACCAGAACTTTAAGAGTTATGGGCCCTTGACTTAGAAAATTTGCTATATTTTACCTTGTTTACACTCTAGCACCTTCATTTATTCACCGATCCTAATCATATTTACAGTGAATGTGTATTACCTTATGGATTTGGACAAGTTGAGTTATGGGTGGAATCGGACCACAACTTAAAGAGTTATGGGCCCTTGGATTAGAAAATTTGCTACGTTTTAGCTTGTTTAACAGTATTATACCTTCATTGTTGGTTTTGATCTCAAAATCTACGTAAAAATGAGTTTTATGAGATGGAAACTATATTACCTGGTCATTAATTATTGGCCTTTGTTCTCAGGTGAGCGATAAAGGGCCAATGTGGCCCTCTTGTTTAGTTTCAAATTTATTATCTAGTGTACTTAGTGTACGGTTTGATAGTACTACATATGCATTGCACACGAGTGCCCATCCATATTTCACCACGAATACTGAACACAGGGAAAGATTCAGTTTCTTATGGGCAAAATCGGACTGGGACTTGAAGAGTTATCGGCGC
Organism: Lutraria lutraria; assembly: GCA_964023205.1. NCBI lineage: Eukaryota > Metazoa > Mollusca > Bivalvia > Venerida > Mactridae > Lutraria > Lutraria lutraria. The sequence goes on from OZ026841.1 coordinate 19,753,188, forward strand.
TTGACTTTGAAAATTTGTTATATTTAGCTTGTTAACACTCGAGCACCTTGATATTTTCACGAATCATAATCATAGTTAACCGAATGTGTATGACCTAAAGATCTTGGAAAAGTTCGAATATGGGCGGATTCGGACTAGTACTCCAAGAGTTATGTATGGGCCATTGAATTTGCTGTATTGTACTGTGAATGTGTATTTCCTCATGGTCTTGGATGAGTTTGATAATGTGCGAAATATGTCTAGACAGAGAAAATATGCTATATTTCAGTTTGTTTACACTCTAGTGCCTTCATTTATTCAACAATCCTCATCATATTTATGGTAAATGTGTATTTCTCCATGGTCTTGGATGATTTTGATCATGGGAAAAATCGGACCAGAACTCCCGCACTTTATGTAGAAAATTAGCGGTATTTTATGTTGTTTACATTTCTTAACTGAATCATAATCATATTTACACCGAATGAACATTTTCCCGCATCCTATATTCATGAAAATTAAGAGTTTGTTTGATCAAAATCTACATTTTTGTATGTAAAAAGGGTTATACGAGATGAAAACTATATTTCAATGACTCAATGTTATTGAAACATTTATTGCATTAATCCAGTTTAACCAGGATTTGTGTCACTCGATCTATGAGATCTCAACCAAAGGAACCCCATCTCATTTTCAGACAATATCCCTATGGGACTTACGAATAAGATTTCAACTTGTTTTAATGTGCAGTTACAGTATATTTACGGAATTAAATTCGTTATTATGATGATATGTATCAGCAATTGACAAATTGTATCAATGACAATGAGGTTTCGATTTATACGTCGGAATAAATGTTTATACTAGTATCAGATTCTTGAAAATGCATATTATTTTGTCAGAAAGGTGCAGTTTTGATCATAGGGAATTCATTACACTCTTGTATTTATTTTTGTGTTAATATTTTTTCTATCGTACAGTCAGGTAAGCCTTCCTATAAAAACAGTAAGAAAAGTTTGTTTCATTGAAATCTAGAAAATGTACGTTTAGTTTGGAATTATTGTCTGAAACTTTTGGTCAAGTAAAAATAGTTGCAAGTCAGAAAAATGTCTGTTCTGTGCGAATTTCTAAATCATCTGATGCGTATATACCCCGAGTTCATTATACCAAATTATTGTATCCATATAATAGGATCATTTGTTATCCACGAGTCGTTCTTGATATTGTCTAATATTTCCTTGAGTAGGGTTCTCGTACGAGTGTTATAATCCTCGAAGTCTGTGGTGTGAAAAGGAAACCCGATTATTGTCAGGACATTCTTCAAACCTTTGTTATTTTAAAAAAAATGACTCAATCGGCATCATACTGTGTATGATAGCCGTCTTCTCTTTGTTCGAGATTATACGTTGTTTGGACATGAGGCTACTGGCGATAGTGATTGATTTAATTTTTAATCCTTTTTCTCATGGCTTCATGTATTATTTCAGTAACTTCAATCAAATGCGTGATGTATTCGTACAAAACCTTCTTAAAACGTGTCTTCTTATTGGCATGTGGGTTTTCTGTTTCTGATAGATAACCTTATACTTGTTTGTATTCAAAAGATCACGACTCTTACGAGGTTCATTTTGTATCGATTAGTTTACAAACATACATAATTGTTGACTCTTGCAGTATTTTTCAAGAAGTTTGACAGTGTTTCGTTTAGATAGTTATAATATGAATAGAGTGTCATGCGCTTTTCTATGTTGGTATTTTCCAAACGATTAATCATAAATGGACTGGTAGCAAATGTTACATTTAGCGAACGTTTCAACATCTCTAAAATGTCCTTTTAAGATTAGATTTGTTCTTAAACGATTAATTAACACCTTCGAAACATGATCAAACATACAAAACACCGTGGAAAATTAATTGAAGTGTTAAAGAAGTGTTGTGACTTGAGTATCGACAAAGACGTTGATGTGGTCAGTTGCTATCTGGTCTGTGTCTGTATATGTATACTTTGTCTATTTGCGTCTTGAAAATAAAGACATTTTCGATAAACATCATTTATACATTCAACCATGTCACGAATATTTGGCATTTCGGCGAAATTCTCGAGATGCTGGGAAATCGGAGCTAGGCATCTAGGGTTCGCAAAAAATCGAAGAAAGTATCTGCTTTTATGAAGAAACTAAGCATGTCAGCAAAAATATCTGGTTCGTTCGAGCAGCAAGTGATGCAATCCACCATAAGACTCAAGAAGGTCTGCCTAAGATATTGAGAGGAGCGTTGATTTCTGGAAAGCAAAACGATGCGCAACAATTCAAACGGAACCTACCTAGTTGTAACACTATCATCTTAAAGGGTGAACTTCCCACTGGGCTACATTTGACCATTGCTGTTCGTACTAATCCTTTATTGTTTTATAGTAATTTGATACACATTCGTATGATAGTTTGTCTCTTTCTTAATGCTCTAACGGAAACATGTACGGAATCAAGTTACGAACTCTAGTGTGTACATGAATAAAACATCCATAGAATGAGAACCGAGACTGTAAGAAAAATATATATGTAAATTGCATGCACCTATTTACATTTCTGTCAGTCAAATATTCACAAAGCGACCCTTGGGTGACATTTGCTCCCCCGGTTGACATTATTGTATGTATTTGTGTTTTTGTTCTGTAGACGACACCATTATAGGACATAATGGTAATGTAATAGTTGCAAGTACTATATATTGAAAGAAAAACTTATCCTTGGGAAATTCCACATCTATTAAAAGCGACCATGTTGACAACACCAATCACAGCTAAACTAGGAAGAATAAAATAAATCACTATGTTCCACACAACACAATTACTATTGTTCCTGAAGTTGGTAATAAGGTTCCTGTAACAACATTAGAAAATGTAACTTTTTTTTCTTCTAAATGCTCGCTATATGACCATTAGTTGTTGATACGCCATAAAACAACATTAAACATCAAATTGTTGAGAGCATTAAATGTGATATAATTGATTCGTATCTCCTACGTCACTATGCCAATTGCAAACAAGCTTTGCTGGAATGATCCTTGGGAGGTCGGTCCCCTTTTGAAGTCGTTCAAAAAATTAAATTTAAAAAACTTAAAACCCTGGTTACCTTAGAAACTCTGAAAACCACAATGCCTAAAGCTTAGATATATGGTATGTCTAGTGGACCCACCAAGTTTCATATAAGAACTACAATGCCTGGAACTTAGATATTTGGTGTGTATTATGTCCAGTGGGCAGAGGCCCACTGGACATAATACACACCAAATATCTAAGTTCCAGGCAAGTTGGTTCAAATTATGTCCCAGTGATGAAATTTTGCGCCGTCCGGGGTTTACTTGATTTTACATAATGGGACTCGTATAGGAAAATAATAATAAATCTTCTTGTCATAAACTGGAATGCATAGAGCTTAGATATTTGAAAAAATGTAGCATTGTCTAGTGGGGCTCTACCAAGTATGTTCAAATTATGGACCTTGGGTCAAAATTGGCTCTTACCGGGTTTTATTTCATTTTACAAATAAGAAAAATATTCTTCTAGGTATAGTATAGATACCAGATTTACATAGCGCTCTTTTTGTTCGCACGTTCAAAGGCACTTTACATACGTTACAGCCACGAGGGCGCAGGTGCATCCTCTACCAGTGCAGATACAGCATGATTTGACCAGAGATCTGAGAGAAAGCCCCCAGAAGGGAGAGAAATATATTAGATACAGGCATGTCCGGCGCGGGGTGCGCTTAGCTGATTATTTCAAATAGACAGCCTGATTCTTTAATGTGCCCGGTGTATAGCACCGATAAAAAGCTTCCTGGTCTTCAAAGGTCTTTTTGCTAGTGTTTTTAAAATGTTGTATTTTACCAGTTTACGTCTTTGACAGGAATTTTATCACCAAATATTTTGGTCTAAAAGTGCACAAACTTCACTTGCATAACACTGATGCATTTTTTCTCGTGATAAATATTATCTTACTTATGCATTTTATCGAGCATTGTTCTGCTTTCATTTCTGAAGGAATGCCACATGACATATAAAAACGAGTGTTCAATTATAATTGTCATTCTATCTGCTAATTCCCAGAAACATATCCATTATGCAGTTATTCACTACGGAGACATTTCGTGAACAGAAACGTTAATGAAACAAATTAATCTGCAGATTTTAGCCCGGTATTATTTTGATATTAAAGTGCCACTTCATGTGTTCCTACTATCTCTTCTGTATAGCTAAAATTTTCCGGAATATGCCGGAATTTCTTTATTTGCACAGGTCCGGACCGTACTGATTTTTATTGTTGTTCATTGTTTCCGTTATACCTAGGTTGAGATGCCCGATTCCTCAAATTTTGAACTTTCACCCACGCTTCTGTTATAATCACCACATTTACCAAATTTTGTTATAATTCTAAACTTATTGTTTATGGTTTGACAATGTTATACTCTCTTCTTTCTGATGAGCGATATTGGACCATCATTATACAGTACATAGTGTTGTTTACTATGACCCATTTCAATACAATGATCTTTGTTCAAAGAGCAATAAATCATATCTATTTGATCTAGATGTTAATTATCCAATCTGAATGTGTGGTAAAATGGTCATTTACATAACATATTTAATCAAAGATGACAGTTGATCATTGGTTAAACCATTATTAAAACAAACAAAGGTCAGTATAATCATCAATTATACTTCAATTTTTCGCATGATCAGATCTTCGTTGTTTTGATAGGTTAGAAAGAAAGACAAAGTTGGAGAAAGACAAAGTTGGAATAGAAATTATCGCCGTTCGGTGAATTTATTTATAAGACATTCTGACACTGTGGTTTGAGTTTAATTTGCACAAATGATTAACAACTAAGTGTCAAAGTCATGTTGTTTGAAATGAAAGAAAATAGTGATTTATTTGTACATCTGAAAAGTGCTATCGCTTCATCGACTAAGATATTGGAGCAAAAATGAATATTATAGAATGCCTGTTGTAGTTATGCATTTTTATACGCCCGTTTGAAAAACGGTTCGTATTACGGGAAGACCCACGGCGGGCGGCGTCCACAACGGTGTCCGCTCTCTAATTCAAACAGTTTTATTCAGATGATCAGATCCTCACTGAACTTGCTGAAAATGTTTATGGTCATAAGATCTCGGTCAATTTCGATAACAAGCCCAATCGGCCCAAACACTTAAGAGTTATGCCCCTTGACGGGCGTATTTTGTGACCTGGCACTCTTGATTTTTTGTATGAGGTTGGACCCATTAACCTCTTTACGACTTGCTGTAGACTGTTCCAAAGCAGTACTCGCCGGTGCGATTATAGTATTTTGGGGTAGATGGTTTTAGCTTATCAGAACACTAAGTGCTCAACGAAACTTTACAGGGATGTTCCTTGCCTGAATCTCTATCGAAATCGAAATTACTTACCCAATCTTGTGTTTGTGCCTACATGTTTATGAAAGTCATTCCAAGCATAACAGGGAGATGTTTCATGTATGCTTTTTCAATGAATTATTTTCTTCTACACTGTATATATTCAGCCTTTCCCCGCGAATACCCTGTCAGTATAACTATCATTAGTACAATCATTGCAATAAAAGTGTTATCTCTAGACATTCTATCATTCACTTTGGTAATGTCTAATGCGCTTTTAGTTATCAAACCTGAGACTACCAAAGTACAAATAGAAGCGGCATCTTTATTGTAAGGTGTGTGCCAACGTGTATGAGCGATAGCTCATGTAGAGTAAGGTGTTATTTGCTGGTATTTCTAAATTATTGCGTTGAATCTGTTATAGGGTAACAGTACAATGTGTACACTGAATCCTCCGTCGAACATATAATAGCTAAAAAGAACGTTATTAATGACTTGAGTGACAACTCCATGACCACCGAGAGAAGAAAATGTGACAAGTCAGTTTTACCATTAACTAATAAAGCTTGTAAGTCATATACATTACAACAACTAACCAAATTAAACAAACCTAAATTCTGAAATACGAGATGACAGATGAAGGGAAATGAAGGTGATCTGTTATTGTTCAATATATTTTGCTGAGATAAGAAACAGAGCTAAATACTGTTTCGGGCGGTATAGTGGTGGTTAATTCAGACATGAGTAGTACAGTGGTGGTTCATTCAGACATCAGTAGTAAAGTGATGGTTTATTCAAACATCAGTAGTAAAGTAACTGTTGTAGTTCAGCCTAGAGCTGAGATATTTGGTATGTAGCATTGTCTAATGGAACTCTACAAAGTTTGTTCAAATTATTCCCACGGGGTTAAAATTGGTTGTACTTATATAGTGAAATTTAAAAATCTCCGAAACCGCAATGCATAGAGCTTAGATATTTGTATGTGGCATTGTCTAGTGGACCTCTACCAAGTTTGATCCAATTATGGCCCCGCGGTCAATTTTGGCCCCGCCCCGGGGTTTACTTTATTTTATACTATGAAATTTAAAAAATCTTCTTGTCCAAAAACAATAGGTCTAGAGCTAAGATATTTGGTGGTATGTTGCATTGTCTAGTAGACTTCTACCAAGTTCGTGCAAATCATGACACCAGGGGGTCAGTTGATTTCAAAAACTACTTGACAGTTGGGGTAGATAACTTTTACCTTGACAAATACCTTCCCTTTATTAAATTATCCCTTAGTGTTACGATACTCAGGTGAGCGTTACAGGGCCTTTATGGCCTTCTTGTTTAGCGATTTTAGCCAATTCAGTTACGTTAAATGTGTTAAATGCTAAATTGTCTCGCCTATTAATAGCAATGTTGTTTGTGATTTCGTTCTATGTGAGGATAATAATGCAATTTGGAATGTCTGGTCATAAACAATCATGGGGCAGAAAAAAGCGCTCCAGTAAATGTCGTTGGAATATTATTGTTTCATTTATCGGTCGCAAATTTGTGTAATGTGTCGGAATTGTGACTTTAACAAACCCAGATGAAATATGTGATTATATCGTGAAATCAACTTTTGACTTGGTTCAATACTTTTTAACATCGTTTTTAATGGAATTCTTTAAGACTTTATCGTTGGGTTAAACGAGAGACTTTATATTGCAATAGTTTCCCTGCTTTAACTGAACATTTCTGAGTAAAGTTTTTGCGAAGTCCTGTTCAAGTATATCGGGTTCAGTTTTTTTTGCTGCATTAGTTGCAAACCTTGCTCATTTTTGCAACTGTAGCTAGTAAACCTCGCAGAAAATTGTTTTCTTGTTTCAAATGAAAAAATGCAACAAATATTGATCGTTTTTGCTCACACGAGCACAAGTCTTTGTTCTGCGTCGTGCGGCGTCAAGTTTTACCATGTGAACGCACTAGGGCCCACATCTTTAGTTTAATTTTCACTAAATTGGGTTAGAATGTTAATATCGACAAAATCTCGGACGAGTTCGTTAATGGGTCACTTGGGATCAAAAACACTCTAGAAATCACTGATCTTCGTGAGACTTCGTCAGAATGTTTATATTAATGCTATCTTGGACTAGGTCGATAATGGGTCATCTGCGGTCAAACACTTGGTCAACTCACAGGAAAGCCTTGCTATCAGCAGACCTCATGGCACAGGTTTAAAACAATGATTTAATAAGTAAAGAATCATTGTCATGTGAGCGATATAGAGCTATCGTGGCCCTCTTGTTTGATATGGACAATGGAAATAAGCGAAAAAAGTATACATGTGTGTACAAGTTAAATATATCTTATTTAAACTAATCTATATAAAACAGCGGCATTATTTCCCTCAATTACATCTGCTTCTCATATCTATAAAGTGCGTATAGTACATGCGGACTGAAACAAAACCTTTTCCTGATTTTCTCGAAAATTGGTTTGCTGAATCTAAAAATAAACAAGTATTCTTGTTTTTCCATATTAGTTATAAATATCAAAGCATACTCATTTTTGAGTTATTCTTAATGGGATTATACATTTTAGACACTGTGATTTGACGCTGTTGCATCTCTTTCCTCTGATCTGCTAGTTCGTTAGCAATTTGGTAGTTTAAATGCGTCAAAATAATACAATTAGCTGTCTTTGTTATGGATTCCATGAAGAAAAAATGCATTTCTATACGCTCGAGAATAATACGATCTGTTGAAAATGGCTCTTTTTTTGGCAATTTTTCAATATTACGTCTGTCTGCTTCATACAGTTTTACCTCCATATAGAATGTTGAAGCCCAGAAGGAACTATCGGTTTATATGGTGTCAGAAATACGAAAATGGACATTGCGCAAGAACTTTTCTAGAGAAATTTCAAAATAATTTCCCCGCTTATTCTAGACAAAAATAACATAATTTAAAAAGACCTGACTTAATGATGGTCAGAATGAGAGGAAGGAATGCAATTTTTCATTCTATTTGATAAATCAGAAATTTGTTTGATAGTGTTGTTCAATAATTCAATCAACTTAAATTTTCATTTCTACAAGTGCGTCGTCAATAACAGATGTTACTAACTATTGGCGCCTTATATATATACATTCATGTTTGTACAGGTATTAAAACTCATCTTGTTCCATTTGTTCTGTTGTTGCTCTTATTAATTTTATTAGCTCACCAGAGTACGAAGTGTTCAAGGTGAGCTTTGTGATCATGTGTTGTCCGGCGTCCGTCGGTCAATGCGCCAACAATTGCTTTAAAACAACATCTCCTTCTTAAGCAGTTAGTCAATTTCAACAAAAAATAACAGGGACGTTCCTTGCATGAAGCTCTAACAAAGTCGTTAAAAAATAATTTCATTAAAATTCTATTTGCCATGGCAACCAATAGGAAAAGTCTTCTTGTCTGGAACCATGGGACATAGAGCTTAGATATTTGGTGTGTAGCATTTCTAGTGGACCACTACCAAGTTTATTCAAATTATGGCCCTTGTATAAAAATTGGCCTCGCCCTGTAGATCACATGATTCAAATGGCTTATATAGGACAATTTTCAAAATCTTGTTCAAAATCACAAGGCCTAGAGCTTAAGCATTGTGAACCTCTATCAAGTGTGTTTACATTATTGCATTGGGGTAAAAATTGGCTCCGCCCTAGGGTCACTTGATTTTACGTAGGCTCATATAAATCAAAATCTTCAAAAATTACGTAATAAATCCACAATATTTGAAATAAGCAGGAATTTATCTCACAGTGCATGGACAGTTTCTGTACGTTGTGTCCATTGCCTGTTGCCGCGCCGTAAAATTTTCTCATTGATGCCAAGCTTATGCATATTTGAGCTGTTCTGTTTTGCTGATCATTAAGTTCTCGAATTTATTTCATGTTTTCCTCATTCGTTTTTGTTCCAACTCCTGTTTAATCGTGGTACATGTATTCGTTTTACTGTTTGTCCCAGGTTGTTTAATAATTTAATCTCGTACTGTTACATGTTTTATGATTCGTTTTATTTCACATAACTTTATGAAAAAAACATTGTTGAATATTGTTTGCATGTTTCTATTCTCATCAGGGTATCTAGAATATAATGCGAAGCCCCTGAAAGCTACCTAAAAGGTTTTGGGGATGTAAATAGAGATTAGAGTCCCTTATCAAATTAGTTCAGTTCCTTAAGACTGCCATTTGGATTTGACTTTGAGAATTTATCGGCTTCAAGGCTGCAATGATATGATCTCGTGTTAACAATAAATCTTCTGAACATGGATCAGTAATTTGGATGAATGAAATGTTTGTGCAAATAGGCTTGATTGGTTTTATGTAATGTTTGTCTTTGTTACATTTGAATGCATGGAATATTGTTTTGATATAATTATAATTTGATGTTTTCAACCATTGAAGTTGACATGCTCATTTGTGTTTTTTTCTGTTTAAGCAAATAGGTTTTGTGTATCTTCCTCACAAACACGGATATAGCAGGAATGATTCCTGTGTTGTCTTGATTCTTCTTGGGAGAATTACTGAAGAGAAGGAACTCGCCACACGTATCAATGAACAATGATTTTTATAAAAATACCATGTTTCATGAGAATTCTTAGTTCAAGACTTTGTGATTATGGCCATTTGATACCCACCATTGAAAATTCATGTGAAGAAAGTGTCAGTACTTACGAATAATACGGATAGTACTGGTACCGATTGAAGAACAACAGGTTACACAAATTTCCCGCTGAAACAATGTTGGATGTAGGCTTAAACCCGCACGAATATCAATTTGAAGTGCGGATAATTGTTATTGGCGGCATGGTATCAGAAAGTTACGAATGATTAAGTCGCCCCTGCATCACCACCACCAGATTACTTAAACGTGTATGAATGAAATAATGATATTAATGCATAAACAACAGATAGGATAGTAACTGTTGATGATGCTTTCATTAAAACTATTTTTGATTAAATCAATAGTCCGATTAATTTAATTAACTCGTGAATTATCAAAAGTGATGTTAAATGTAGACTTTAACAATTGTACAATCAATAGAAACGGGGCGGCTGACTACTTCACTTCTTTTATCTTTCTTCACAAACTGTCAAATGCATAGTTTTCAAATATATAAGTAAGTGGCCGACAACAAGAAAGCAACGATTGGAAAAGAAACACCATCATCACAGAAGCTGTGAAAAATAATCATGTAAACTAGAAGGAACTGAAGAAATGTATCGCTTTAAATCTTTTCGTTAACATGTTAGTCCATGTATCGTTTCAGGTTATGAATGTGAAATGCTGTTGTATTATATATTCTCTCATTCCCAAATGGGATTCAATGGCCCACATAGTCGATATCGAAAAAATCTAATTCCCCAATGATTGAATCAACCTTGTCTGCTTTTTCACATAATTGTTATCTTTGATATAATATATTGCAGCTGTCTTTTTGTTATAATTAAATTGCTTTGAAAGCTATCCAGACACTATTATTGTCGTTAATAATATCTATACTACATAAATGTTGGTTTTAGCATAATACAAGGCCATAACAAAATCATAGTCGACACCAATGTACTCTATGTTAGCGGTTTCTAGAATATGCCACTTTTGTATGTCATCTATATCTGGAAGATGATTTCCTCAGATCTCCTTCCTATGCTGCCGTATTGACAAAAGCTTCCATCGACCTAATAACAGCACAGAAAATAGTACCACTTGATGTATACGTATACATTGAAGTTTTGATAAAAGCTGGAAATGTATTGCAGGATTCTGTTGATTTTTAAAACATGGAAAATATAACAGTGTTTCGGCAATTAAAACTAAGAAGTATAATAGGTAAGTATTCATCCGCATAAACTGTTGAGGTAACAAAATGCACTACTTATTGAAGACAGTTCCATTCAGTAATGTAGTGCATAAACACTATTATAGCATCTCTGAGCAGTAGTGGAATTACATAGTACAGTATACAGAAAACAGATGGTTTATAGTAACAGTATATCAGTAACAGTAAGGATGGCTTAATATTACACATTTAAAGTCCCATGAGCATATACATTTATCGGTCCTAATAGTTTCTGTTTGTTCTATAACAGAGGAATCCGGTGTGTTTTCCTCCCCTGCATACTTTATAGCAAGAAAAAATGTTTCCAAAACCAATATCGTATTTTTTTCAATATCATTGAAAATAATACTATTTATAGAACAGCTGTGTTTTCCCGCAGTCAAGTTATGCACGCGGCATTAAGTGACGTCACGCGCTCTATATATTTCAAGTTTACAAAAGCAAAATTCACAGCGAAATGAGTGTTTTTAGAAGAAAAATGGCTTGTTTCGTCGATAATAATTATCTTGGGATTATATCAGCAAATGTTTGTTTTTTGCATATATTTTTTATAGCAAAAAGTTCATGGGGTTTTAAACTTCGCTTCTGATAGTACTCGCAGTGCACTTGTTTGATTGTACTCGTGAACGGTTCAACCTTTCCATACGCCTCCGAATTATTGGTATTTTTCTACGTCTTTGGTATTTTTCTACGTCTTCATCACATCTCTAATAGTTTTTCCTCTTAAATGCCATCGTGCTTATTTTTGTCCCTTTTTTACAACAGCATGCTCGTCTAACCCTTCTAAATGATGCTCATTTCTTCAAGCCCTTATCTGTAAGTGGGATGATTTAAATGGAAATGAAGTCAAATTACGAGCATTTTTTCGGAAATAGGTCGTTCTTCTTCCTTTTGACGACGCAAGCATTGGCAATTTAATAGTTTAAGGTGATTTAATGAGTTGTAATGGATTACAGATGTTTTTTCATTGCACTGGCGTTTGAGTTGGAACACTCTCCATGTGTATAGTACTGCTTGTTAGAGTTTGATAAAGCACTTATTAATCAATGTTTCGTTTACTAACGATAAGTCATTAACTGTTTGTTTGCCATAAGTTAACAATAGCCATTTGTACTCTTATTAGTTCACCAGAGCACTTTGTGCTCATGGTGAGCTACTGTGATCGCGTGATGTCCGTCGTCCGTGCGAGCGTGTGTGTGTGCGTCAAATAATGCTTTAAACAACATCTCCTTCTTAAGCAGTTGGCCAATTTCATCGAAACTTTACAGGGATGTTTCTAGCTTGCAGCTCTACCAAAGTTGTTCAAAACATTATTTTTATTATTAACTCTGGTTGCCATGGTAACCAATAGGAAATACTTTTAAAATATTCTTGTCCAAAACCACAGGGCCTAGAGCTTAGATATTTGGTGTGTATCATTGTCCAGTTGACCTCTACCAATTCTTTTTTAAATTATGGCCCTGTAGTCAAAACTGGCTTGTAACTTGATTTTACATAAAATTATATAGAGAAAAATTAAAGAAATCTTCTTGTCGGAAACTACAATGCCTGCAGCTTAGATATTTGGTGTGTATCATTGTCTAGTGGACCTCTACCAAGTTAGTTCAAATTATCGCAGCCCCAGTGGTCACTTGATTCATATAGGCTTATTTAAGAAAATTTAAAAAAAGTCTTGTCCCAAACCACAATGCATAGAGCTTAGATATTTGGTATGTAGCATTGTCTATAGGACCTCTAACAAGTTTGTCCAAATTATGGCCCTGGGGTCAAAATTGGCCCCGCCCGGGGTTTACTCTAATTTGTTTAGGAAAATTAAAAAAGTCTTCTTGTCCGAAACCACAAGACATAGAGCTAAGATATTTTGTATGTAGCATTGTCTAGCGGACCTCTACCTAGTCTGTTAAAATTGTGGCCCTAGGGTGAAAATTAGCCCTGGGGTTTACATGATTTATATCGGCTTAAATGGGGAAATAAAAAAAATATTCTTGTCCAAAACCACAAGGCAGAGCTGCTTAGATATTTTGTGTGTAGTATTGTCAAGTGGACCTCTACCAAGTTTGTTCAAATCATTGCCTTAGGGTCAAAATGGGCCCCGTCCTCGATTCACTTGATTTGACATAGGCTCATGATAATTTTCTCTCAGGGTTTTATTTTCCTGGTGAGCGATATAGGTTCATCATGCCCCTCTTGTTTTTAACTTTTCGAGAAAGTATTGATTCGTGAATTACTTTTTATGCCCCGCAAGAGGGGCATGTAGTAGTCCCACCGTTCGTCCGTCCGTGACATTATGCAACATGGGTCATTTTGGCTCTCCTGAAGGTGACGTTTGTTCACCGGTTTGACCAAGGAGCACTACATTAAATGTTTTTGTACCAAATTGTCTCTAATCGGCATTGTATCATCTTATCAAGTTATTAGAAAGGAAAGAATAAATATGTCTATGGTCAACAGATTTTGTGATATTTATTATATGGGTGAATTGACGTCACCAGTCTCTATTCCATTTCCTGTAATATTGTGTTTATGTCGTTATATCTTATATAATAGGTACTTTTCTATGATTTATGTCTTTGTATTTAATATGGTGGCATAGAGAGAATGTTGATGTTGATCCTTAACGAATTATTAACGAAGAAAACATTTAAGACGTACTCCATTACATCTAAATAAGGTTGAAGATTTATTATGAGCGCTTGGTATATTCAATTAGTAAAAGAAATGGGTGCCTTAGTCTTCCAAGAGCTTTTAGTCTATGAGAAAACAAACAAAATCGGCTGATCGTTTCTAGTACAAATCATGTTCCAGTTTGTTTCATATAGACGATTCATTCCGAAAGAAAATACTTGACGGGTATCTTATGTCAAAAATGTAATCTTCAAGAGTTACTCAATTGATAATGCTTTTTATTACAATTGACATACAAGTATATCAAGCACTTGGCAAATTAGTTTACGCACAAACTATGTTTACGTAATAATGTGGTACTCCGCATCCAAATGCAAAACAATACCTTTCTGTTCTACAATTTTTAAACTTTTTCCAAACTCGTCTATGAGTATTTCAGGTTCTTTTTACTGCGATGCACATTTCTTAAAGATACAGGTTTTTAATTTTGATAATCTTCTGATACTAGTATTCAAATTAGGCAAATGTATTAAAATATTAAATTTTTGTTGTCCTTCATTAATTAGGTTGTCAAGTTACCGTTACTTCATTAGTATGATATGTTGTAAGCAAAGATGTGGTATTGGAAATTTAAACATTTTGAGGTAATTATGCGGTTGGTTTACTTAATTTTGAAAGCAGGCAAATGGTTCACTAATTGGCTTATAGTATCCGGGTGCGGCTTACTTTCCTTATATAGTTTTGTTAACATCTAAATGTGAGATATTATCTCACTCTAACGTGATTGCTGGTATTTACGTTCTCAAATGGGTACTGTCAGTATGTGTTATCTGATCTTTCTATTAACATACTGGTGTTGGTTCCTGTACATTACTGTAATTAGAACAAAAATCTCTTGAGATATTATTGGACGCATTGATTCAATTTCTGACATTATAAATATGTGATCCCACCTACAAACATTGCTGGGGTAACCTGGGTTGTCTGAAACATGTACTCCTGTGGGGATTCATCTCATTGGAAATTCCATATGATTTCGATTGTGAGTACATTTAAGCTTAATTGTCACAGATTGGTTGCAAAGTATAATATGAAACTTCCATGGACTTTAAATTTCTGCAGCATGCTATCTGTATCATACGTTCGTGGTTTCTTGCGACCGAAAATGTCTTCATTAATTGGAAGTTCCTTATCAGACGCTACACATCGGTCGTGACAAATTGTATGTTAGATGTTTTATTACGATGTCTGCGTACCAGCACAATATGTCGTAAAATATTATGTTGTTTTTCTATCAAGCATCAGATTAATATCTGTGTCTTGAATTCCCACGGGAAAATGAAACAGCAACAAAGATAGAATAAGTGTGATAGAAACAACTATGTTGCACGAATTTAATAAACAAATCAGACATTGGCATCAGCTTTATCTACAATTTTACAATGGATGTATTTGATAAATGCATCCAGTAATTAACTATGACATGACATTGTTAGATATTCGTTATGTTACGTTTTCATTCTTGAATGTAGTTGTTGTTTTTACTATCGAACATATTTCATCAGTATTGTAATATGATCTTACCGGGATATATTTACTGGTTCTTGGAGATATATGACCTTGCTAGTTATAAACCCTTTGATTTTCAGTTGACAAATGTACTGTAAGCGCTCAATGATGGCTTATTTCCACTACTATGTGTAAGTATTGTATTATTGAAAGATTCAATGAAAGTTGTTTTCATATCATCTTAGAAGTCGAATTCCTATTGCACTGCTCTTAGGCGGGAAATCGGAGTACCTCTAACAGCAAACACATCCTCTCGGACACTTCAGTCGTTGTTGTTGTTATACCCAGACTCGCGTTGCTGGAAAAAGTTTAATCGCCGTTTCTATTTGCTTACTGACTGGTGAGAATGGGTGCAGCTAATTATAGCTTTAGCTGTAATTGTATTCATTTTTAGAAGGTGAAAAATCACCTTCCCTTGTAATCACAGACATATCTATCTTCCTTGGACTCCATAACATATTGGTTAAAAGAACAGCCGCAGAAGGAGGCAGTGCTCAACTAAATAGTGTGATTAAATAGATGTATCTGTTATATTCATGTATTTCTTCAATTGAGTACAGTGGTTGATCAAAATATATTTCAAATCATGTTATCGTTAATCAAATGGAAGAAGTCATGTATAAAAATAAGTGCATGTCGGTAAAATACTTGACATATTCAAATGCGTAGAAATAATTCCGCGTATCCGCTAGCAAATGAAATAGCGCGCCTGTGTTGCTGTTTTGTATATCGAGTTTCCGTAAAAATAGTTCTACCGTTTCGGTTTTCGTTTGATTGTACAGTAATTTCTCAACATGTATGCATGCTTTTGCAATAAACTACCATCGATGTATGTGATTTGTGCCTTATTAACATTATCTTGATATTACAGGGCGAATTCTAATCGGATTGATTTATACTTGACATAAAATGGCGACGTTCATGGCGGGTACCCTGCGAAGGTCGAATGTTTAAACTGCGGCTTACGAATAATAATTCGAGTCTCTAAATACGAACGTAGAATACTCAAAAAATGATAGTTAAAGAGTTCTTTTTATATAAGATTATTTAGAAATACATAATCACGTACGAATCTCGTGCAACACCGTGTTAACTATGCCCTATAGGACAGGGTCTTTTTTATCTGAGTGTCCCTGATTGTGTTCAATGCGGTGATGTAATGTACATGTACGTTGTGTTTAAAATCAGAAGTATCGATGTTGATATTTGCTGTTACTTGTGTGTTTGTTCACTTGTTTGTCTATAACAAACGCGTTTTTAATGCAATTTCATTTATTGTCAGTGATTGTGCTGTTAAACTTTCCAATGATTTTTTTCTTTTTCATACATCACATTGTATATGACCTGCATTATATATGAATGAAAAGTCGGTCCGTTAGTGTAAATTTTTAAAACTATTTGCATGGTCACGAACGATATGGGTACACATTTCTCTTTTGGAAAAAAATCACGTTCCGATAGTACTTTCAGTACTTTGATTTTAGCTTAGTATAACCATTTCTAAAGGTCTACCGTAACATGTCGTGAACTAGCCTAATTTATGAGACCTGAGGGCAATGTTGGATGTCTGAGTTCTGAAGTGTGTCTGTTTAGCTGTCCAAAGTAAAAGTTGCCGTTAATAAGCAAGGAAGTGGATACACATAGCATATAATTCTAAGAACAAGGACAACTTGATAAATAACCCACGAGAGTTTAATCTGCCTATGTTTATGTAAATCTTATGCAAGCTGCGGTCGTCGCGTATGCAGTATGTGTTGATGGACAGTCTCGTTTTGTCGCTAAATTTAGAATATGTCGTCAATTACTATTACGTCACGAGATTTCCCGACGAAACCGAGGCGATAGAATGACATAAAATGGCGGATCGCGTAAAAAAATAAACGCGGCTAATTGAAATAAAACGTAATTTTGGCTCCACTGCGTGTTATAATCAATGATCACAAATACGTTAATGGGATAAATTACGTTCATGGTTAAACTGAAGATAGCCTATGACAAACAGTGCCTCATGTTAAACGAAAAGAAGGCGCATCATAGAACTGTCAAAAATGACTAGCGTGTAAGTCACGTGGATCGGGCACTGTTCCGTTTATAGTTTGTCGTGTTTGTGAAGAAATCAGTCATTCCAATCTTTATTTTTCTTGTACTCAGTGTAAACTGGTTCCCGTTCCATGATGCAGTGCACCAAAGCTTTGTACACACAAGTCAACGGGAACCAGTTTAGTACTCAGTGCTGATAATTATTATGTTAACTTTCACATTGCATGATGGTTAAAAGTGTCACAATAAACTGGTCAATTGATTTTGTTTTATCTATAGTATGACTATTTATTAGCTCGACTATTTGAAGAATATGGAGAGCTAGCACTGATCTATATAAGTGTCCATGGGCATCAGACTGACAAGTTAGTTTACTCTTGGTCTGGACTTAAAAATGTGGTTCAAGTTCTGCATGCATGTAACTATCATGCGCATATGTCAGTAACTACTTACGGGATTGACTTGAAACATTATATTAGTGTCCAGGGGTATCAGACTGACAAGGTAGATAACTCAATCCATGAAAATACTGCTCCCTCTACATTTATATAAAATAATATGATACTATTTCTTTGTCTGTTACACTGTTTTACAGACAGCTTTTTTAACTCTTAAACACTACACAGATGTTGTGGACAAAAGTTAGTCTAAGAATAGTCGAGCATGCTGTCTTACAGACAACTCTTGATATTCAATAAAATTGCAGTATTTTGATTGATGCTATCAATATAGAAAATACTCATTCTGGCTGATGATTGCATTGGTTTGAAATTCAGTTTATGTCATCATCTGGACTCATAGGGCCAGGATACGCACACTGTAAAATGCTTATCATATTTGTACAGAATATGTATGAAATCATAAGCCTTGAATTTCAAATTTTGGTTGGTATATTTTACAATGTGTCCCTCTATAATCCTGGTGCTCAGGTAAACAACCTTTGTCTTTTAATAAAATATACTATGTTTCAACAACTACTTTACACTCTTTACTTATTACAAATAACTTTCCTTGATTAAATTATTCCTAAGTGTAATGCTACTCCGGTGAGCGATGTAGGGAGATCACGACCCTCTTGTTTTAAAATTATGATGAGTAAGGTGACAAATTGTTATAACTCATTGAATTAAGACAACTGAACAGTTAACATACTATAGGGCATATTTTCATGATCTTAATGCTCATAATGACCCTAAGTGTTTCATGCTCACGACATGAGACTTCTTTCAGGCCTAAGATTTTATCTGATGTTTTAACTTTCTCATTGTTTGTCCCATGTGGTCTTCTATTATGTTGTCTCTTATTCTTGGTCTTTCATTTTGATGTCCCCTCCGTGCTTCCATTTTAGGGTATAAGTTTCTCATATTAAGGGTCTATAAATTGCCGTGCAAACATTACTTTTGGGCTCCTCAATATATCCTTGTAGATTCTTTATAAACCCTCGTTTGATATCCACGAAACCATTCACGAAAGCAATATTTTGCGGCATTGCTCTATCGCTGTTTATTTGTATTTAATGGTTGGGATAATTTATCTGAAATTGGTCATTCAGACGTCTGTCTTGATTTTTTTCAAGATTTTAGTATCCTCATGGCCATGTTTTTAGTAAGAAGACTACAACAAATTATTTGATATTAGTTTAAAACAGAACAGGTCAGCTTCTGCGATTTGTTTTAATGATAGATGTTTGAATTTTTAACCAGCTAGTAATTTACGTTTGTTTTCAGTCTCTCTTCTTTTAGAACATAACCACTTTGTCTCGTATGATGTATTTTTCTTAATTTGCTATGGTACTGTTGCGTAAAATTAATTAAATCTAATTTGTGTTTAAGACAAAGGTTTTTTGTGACATGTGGTCATCTGCATTTCATCGTAATTATAGAGTTTTAAAACATGCACGATTTGTTCGCAACATCTGTTATGTGTGATATATTTCATTTATTAGTTTGTGTAGTGTATCGAAACTACTCGTGTTTGTGATTAAGTCTATTGCAATGACTTTAAATTGTTCTACATAGTTCGGTTGTCGGTGGTCTAACAGTAACGTGCTGGACTACTAATCGAAAGGTCCAATATTTCAGGGACACTCTGTCAGTGTCCACATTGCAACTGCCAAGCCAAGTGCCCTGTTAAGAAAATCACCGGAACCAGGTGAGGCGTGTATCTGTGTTTTACACCGAGCACGATTAAGAACCAGGCAGAAAAAACTGTTCGAAAAAAAGAGTAGGGATACAAATGTACGAAAGACTGGTGGTGACATTTCAACTTCAAGATTTCACGATTTTTCTTCAAATTTTCACGATTTTTCTTCGATTTCAACTTCATTATTTCATGTTTTGAAATTGTGAAATCTTGAAGTTGAAATGTCACCATCGGTCTTTCGTACAAATGCCACGTTCTCCTGTTTCTTCTCTCCCCTCTATCTGGGGCTGTTTATAAATGGTCATATACAATGTATGTCGAGTGGGTCGTTTTTAAACTACAGCTGAATAAACATCTACTTAGTACGCCTAAAGATGTTCATTAGAGCTGCATTTAGTTACTCAGTGTTTACTTTGCTATATCTGGATCTACACAGCCAGTAAATTTTATTACTACAGTATAACCTCTGTAGAGCAACAGCCTGTGGGAGCTACAAATATTGATCGTTGTTTAGAGGTTGTTGCTCTACAGAGGTTTAATTTATAGTAAATATCAACATAGGGTAATTTTGAAGGTGTTGTTATAAAGAGGTTGTTGTTCTACATGGGGCCGCTCTGGGGAGGTTGTACTGTACGCATAATGTTTTAATAAGGTATGTATGCATCTGCATAGTAATTGAAAATTGAAAGAAATGAAGAGCAATCATACCTGAATGTGTTTGGACATTTAAGGGGATGAATTAGACTTGAAGTCTATGAAAACCAATCTAGATTACTTCCCTTGAATATGTGTGTACTTGATGAGAATAATTGATGTCGCAATCAAAGGAGATGAGTTCTTATAATGGACATATGTATTCATTGGTTTATTTTGAATATGTGTTGTTGCTGTTGTCGTGTTTCTGTAATAGTTCGTCAGTACTGTATGTACGGTAGACGGTTGTATGTAATTTAGGCCGTCAGCAACTGACTGCTTATTTATTCCTACATTTGTATATGATTTGCAATCAGAAATGGAAGGCAAATGACATTGAATATGTAAATCTTTTATTCACGGAGAAGCACGTACATTGGCCAGGTTTAAACATTGATACCTCTGGTTCCACGGTCATAAAATGATATGCGAGAAGATTTTGGATGTTTGGTCAACCGACGATTTATACAAGCAATCGGACGGATATATATTATGCATTGTTTGTATATGAATAAAACGTCTTATCGAATAATTCGAAGTGTTGCAGAAATGGCACTGGATTTGTTTAAGTTGGATAAAATGTTTAAAACATTTCACAGTACTGTTTAATTTGCTAATCTCTCAGTAAGTAAGAAATACCTCATTTCCTACACTGCTGATTAAGGAAGCCAATCAAACTGATAAGATTTGGAATGGTATTTTGTGTATTATATTTATGATATGGTCACTTGGCTAAAACTTTGCACCATTGACATTTAGTTCAACATAAAAAAACAATTGAAACAATGTTTTTTCTTGTGTATTTATTAACAAAATATCATAATATAATAAAACAACTCTTTAAATGATATTTAATGATTTGCGTGCATAGATTCTTGGCTATAATATATCTTGTTAGAACATATAATCGTTTGTTAATATATTGTAAAAAATAATATATCAATGTAGTACTTATTAAATGCCAGGTCATGCTACAAATATATTCGGCAGTACTAGTAAATATTTTTTAGTTCAATTAACATGGAATATAAATTACTTCATATCTTGGCTCGATTGCTTCATTAGATATTTCTAATATGACCAGACAAGTTAAGCTTAAATGGCAGGTAATATTTAGTCATTTATTAAGTGACTTGTGTTTACCAATTACAACCTTGTTTACCTTATATAATAATATTGTATCGTATTATAAACAATTTTAGTCATCTATACCTTTACCTATAAGGTACATACGATAATACTCTCAAATTGGATTTGCCTTTTACATAAAATCACGTGATACAAAAATGTCTATGTACACTCACGGCCGAGGTATGACATAATGATGAATTTTGTAACGTAGGAATTGTGTAAGTTATTTTTTCAGCGGTACACAACTGTCACTGAACGAACGAATGAAAAATATATTATTTTTTAATCCTATCTAATTCCATAGTATGTCCCGAGTACTGACATTTCGATATACGACATCTTTGCTGAATTTGACCAACACGATTAAATACAAGTCGCGGTGATGAGATCTGTAAGATACAACTTCATTGTACAATTCCTGAGGGCTTCGTTACATCAAAATGATTGGTTGATTGAACTGTTATAAACTTACATTTTTATAAGAACTTCGCGAACAACAATGAGCAAACTAGTACTGAGAATGAGGATAATGTAGAGATGGTTGAGCTTCCTGATCGGTAGTCTTTCATGTCTTTTTCTATGTAGACCACTTCTGTATCTACAATGGGTTCGTCGAAGAATGGGAAACTTCTGTACACAACTCTTCCATTCAGTGGTTGAACTGGTCTGTAATTATTCACCAACATTTTGCGCACTTGTTCAGCGTTAGATTCTTTAGCATTCTGTACTGGTACAGGCTTGTGTTGTGCAGGCTCGACTTGTCCGCTTGATGCTTGTTCGTGTCTGTTTGCTGGTAGAGGCTTAGGTCCATCACCTTCGGCCATTGGTTGTTCTTCAACTACAACCTCGACGTGTTCATGGGCTTTCTTTTCTTCCAACTGTCTTCTGAACCTTGCCTTTTCAATTTCGTTGTCTTGAATACCTGTACCGATGTTACATAAGTTGTGTATGTAATGTGTATGTTAAAACGTATACTAATATTTAGACAAAAACATATGTGTACATCCTTTCGTAAATATTCAAAATCATTACTCGTGTATTAAATTCATACGAAAGTAAACTGGTCGTGATATTTACATCAGTTTAGCTTTTTTCTTGCGTTACTTGTAAAATGATACGATTCTTCGTGCTTGTTTTATGGTCGCTTTTGTGAGCAGACATTTTTCACATTTAGCTAATCAGTTCATAAATGCTTTGTTATGCGCGTTTATAAAGCGCTGATAAAATGAAAGTGCTAGTTACTAGTCATACGATTGGAAAAGTTTATATTTAATTTTAACCATATTATCTTTACCTATTTCTTCAAGAATAGCTTTAACATATCTTGACTCGTGATGGGCGGATCTCTTCTTTCTATGATGGGTTGGTTTCAGGACTTGTCTGAACACACGTAGCTGCAAGGAATTTCAAAAAGATGTATAATGCAATGGTTTGATCATTGTGTGCTTGATTCTTGACGGACGAATTAATAAAAAAAAGTAAGGCGATATTAATGTGCTATTAATGTGAGTACTCATCGCCATTATGGATGGTATATACGATTATGTACAATGTTTATATTGTTGTTTTACCTACCTGTCTTCTTGAGATTGTTTGTTTATAATGGAAGATTGTCCAAACAACACTTTCGAAGCATCCTGGTGTTGTCAAGGAACCGTTGTATCTATAGTACCTGTCTGGGGCGGCGGGTAGAAAAGCTCTCATCGAAACAGCAGGAATCTCGGACTTTATCTTGTGGTCTGAAAAGAATAACAAGGGTGCTCATAGATATTCTTAAACTTGCTATTATTCCCATACATTCGTATATCTGATAAGAAGTTTGGTGTTTTAATGAGGAAACCTCATTCAATATTAATTAAAGATGAACAAACTATAGCAAAGGGTGGGGCAAAGGTATATCCTCAGACTTACCTTTCCCGCTTTTTTTGCAATTAAGACGTTATTGATTCTGTCTTCAGGAAAATATTAATAAAAACGCAGAAAATGACGCTACATGGATTTGTGTCGTTCAAAAAGAAAAGTTCACTATGTCTAAAAATGTCTGCTTAGGAACCTTATGTCGTTTCAACAATTTAACTGGTGATCATTTAAAGAGTTTGTGTTATATACAACATACCTGGGTCTCTGACATGTTTTAGAACATTAACTAATTGTTCCAAGACTGGATTGTCTTCTTTTGAAATTTCAAACAGAATTCCCAACACAGCTAATCCTGCTTTTTCTGTTACAGCGTCACCAATTGATCCGTATTTCCCAGAATTCCAATTCACAATGTGCATCTAAAATTACAAAATCGTTTTTAAGCCCTACACATAATTATGGTCTATACGGAAAAAAAGACGAGAATAATATCTCCTTGCCACATGCCGTGAGAATAAGAATTTATTATCTCTTTGTTACATTACGTGTATATAAATAACCGGTCTCATTTGTTAACTTTTATACAAGTGTTCACCGTCTCAGTATGACTGAAAATGTGTTACTTTGATTTATTTTTTGTCGCACTGTTAACAGTCTTTACTTTCATAGACAATGTTAAATACGTATGGTCGTAATTAATTAAAACGGATATAAAAACTGTATTGACAGAAAGCCTTACTTCGATTGGAGCTGGCACGCCATCAATTGTATGTTCTGATCCGTGGTGATTTTTGTGGCCCCAGTGGAAATGAAATTGAGCAGTGCTGTAAATATCTTGTAACCCTCCATTACTTACAAAGAATTTACCTTCTGTGTTTACTTGTACTAAAAAAAGAGTAAATTATTGTATGAAAAGTTGATTTTGTAATATATAACATAAATGTGTTAATATGAAAAAGCCACAGTCATTGTATATCTGTTTACAAACTAAGTGAAACGATCGACCGTTTTAATTTAACTGAAGGCAAAGCTAATCATTCGTAGAGGGAACTCCTTGGTCGATAAGTTATGGCTTCTGACTAGTAACCAATGGTCTCTAACTACAGTGAGTTCGAATCGCACATGGGGACAGACAAATTTGCCATCTATGAATATGTAAGCTATATAACGGAAGTTCAGTGGTTTTAAACAGGCCAACAACGCCTCCAACGTTAAGGTTTGAAAGTCGTCAAATAACTCTTGCTGTTGCTGCAACATAAACCCCAGTGACATGAAATCTAATAGACACAGTCTGTTACTTACTCGTATGTCCGTTGTTGTGAACATAAAATCTGGAACCTGGTGCTGGTGGATCAAAGAAAATGGCGAAGTCCTTCAAGGTTGGGTCAAATACAGTTTCTGTTGTCCGGATGTTTATAGGTGACTGGTGTTTACCTGCGCATGCATCAGGAAATAAGTCCGCCCAGTGATTCGGTCCTGTAAACGTAGTCAATACGTATTTAATGAGTTCAGAGTTTGGCGATATTTGGATATAAGCTACGTGCAACTGAACGGTGTTTGAAACGGGTTGGCTAAAACCATGACATTCAGAAATTGTTCTGAATGTGTAATATGAATGATGATAAATATGTGCTTGTGTGATTACTATAGCCGCGGGCTGGGTATGAGTGTTAAAGTCGGTCATACGCCTTTGTAATATACTTAATCCGCCATATATTCTGTCATTATTCATCGTACTCAAATAATTTCAACAAAAGTTGTGAACAAATAAGCATAAGATGTGACCTCAAACACGTTTTCTCATATTTTACCTTGAAATCAAATTTAAAAAAAAAAGATTATAATTTGAAGGATGAAATATTATCACTTATAGAAAACATACCACTAGAATCAACATTAGACCAAAACACTGCATCCAAAATAATAAACGTAATCACAGTAGCTAGAATTGTAGAAATTAAAACATAATCCAATGGTTTTATTTTAGTTAACCGTTCCTTGCAACCGTTCATCATGACTTCAACGACTCTTTTGATAAACCTATTGTTTTGAATACGTGACAAAATATCGAACCTTCCTTGATGGATGGGTGATAAGTTTAGGTGATGGACAATTTGTTGACTTTGACATAAAGGCCTTTGTTGTTAATTCACTACTTATGACTGTTCGACAAATGATCAATATAATTTAGGTGTCAAAAAAATGATGCCCTCGGGGAAATTGGCAACTCATTCCTATAAAGTTAAAAAGTTAGTGAAACTCATTTTGTCATGGATACGGGTCGATAGCATGGTCTTCGGCATGACAACCTGTAAAGTTCATTAAAAACTGGTTAAACATTATAGTGTTTCATGAGATAATTGATTAATAAAAAGAATATAAAAAATCGAAACTCTAAAAATTAAAAAAGTATGTATGCATAGTACAGTTTGGCGAAAATTTTATAGAAGCGTCAAGTATCACTTATTCCTGTTTATTGTCTGATACATGTGTATTCATATATTTTCTGTTCGTTTCGGTGACTGATGAACTGGTTCCCGTTTTATGTTGCGGTGCACCGTATGGCTTTACTGACAAGTCAACGGGAACCAGTTTAGGTTCATTAAACATTATTTTTATCGGAAAGGGATAAAAATTAGCACCCGGATTTTCCGTACATTTACCGTTATACTGTAGTTTACTCTAAACTGGTTCCCGTTGACTCTGTCTCACGGTAAAAGACTGCAACATGAAACGGGAACCAGTTTACAGTTTACTCTCTTACATACCTTTTTCGTGCACATATCCCCATGAACTCGACGATTCTGAAATTATAAAAAAATAGTTAAGTGAAATATAAACAAAATATGATACAATTGAAATTTTGAATTTATATTCATGAGGCTTACATCCCATCGCTATAGGCAGATCATATGACGTGACTGGTCCAGAAGTTCTGAGTATTATTTACGAAAGGAGCATGTTTTCTTGTAATACAAATTTGATAATGACACCTGTCAAATTATCAAAGTCATCGGTTTAACGATGTGTAAATACATTTTAAAAAAAGAAGAGACAATCTAAGAAATAGGATCTTACTGTAAGATAATCGGACAGTGATGAATGTAAAATAAGAATGGTTTCAAGTTGTATTTAATAGAATGCAGATCATTCGCTTGAGCGAAATCTTGTTTTGGTAATATCAACCTGTAATTATACAGTATGTTTAACTTGTCCCTTTATTAGCATATAGTTCATATTAGTAGGATGAAAGCATCTGGGAGTATTAATGATACAGATCTGGCGTTATTCTATTAACTGTCTCCTCTTTGCCCTTGTTTCGTGCATAGTTTTGTCAGGTTTTTTCTGCTACATCATTTTTTATGACACGTTCACGTAAATTGTATTTTAATGAACTGACATTTTATGTCACATGGTTTGTTTTACTTGAACTTTGCATGTTTTTGTTTCTTGTTAAGCATTACATGTCTTCTTTTCATCTTGTCATGTTTATGTTCGACACGTTCCTGTAATCTTGTAATGTTTCATTTAATTGTTGCTCACACTGTAGTTACGCTGGGTGAACGTATTTGTTAAGGTTTATAATAATTTCACTTTTATATCGTTGATCTGACGTTTTGTATTTATCTATCAATACATTGTCTATAAGTTAAGTATTGCTTAGAGTGCATAATTTTTTGATTGAGTGTTGTTCGTAAATAAGAAAGCTAAATCGTACAGTAGCGTCTGTTTTCAAACGTGCATTCTAACCGTCTTATTGCTACGCATGCGCAGTTTGTACTAAGTCGGTATTCGAAACTGGAAAGTTAGAAAGTCGCTTTTATATTCAAACAAGAAAGACATTTTTTAGCGAGAACTAACATATTATAATGTCGTAGAATGTATTTTGTGTATATTTAATTTACTTCAAAACGGGCGAACCTCTTACTTTACGTATCTGATCAGGTAGTTGTATTAACTACCTGATCTGATTAATTAGCATATACGACCAAGGACTTATATGTATGTATATAAGTCCTTGATACGACGTATTTGTCAATTTGTGTCTCCCATTCGAACAATGGAGAATCATAATGAGTGTGTCAGTTTTCTGTTTCCATGAACTATTACAGTACTTATTGTCCACTTACTTGAAGCCCACATGAGAGATTGGTTTTACCCAAATGTGCAGCCTCAAGTCATTATGATTATTAGATGGTTATAAAAGGATATTGATTCTTTTGCCAAACAGCGATATTTACAAACTGATAACAGGTGCGCGTGACGTCACGGCGATGTTCCCTATACATAGTTCCCACATCTACAATAATTACCTCCCTTGGCGGCCATCTTGCTTGGCAAATTCAACAAGCACTAATAGAAGATATTTATATTTTTGTTTTGATAATTCTAAATATAGGATATTTATATGTGACAACTACATTTTCTTACACCTGATGTGATTGTGGCCTTACCAACTTCACGATTAAGTTATCTTTTATAAATTAAGTTGTTTAATAACCAATTTTCTTATTTTTTCTACTAAGCGCATAAGAAATTTGCCAAGCAAGATGGCCGCCAAGGGAGGTAAATATTGTAGATGTGGGAACTATGTATTGAGACTTAGCCATAGAAACGACAACTTATTTTCAAATTGGTTTTCAGTAATATTCTATATATTAACTCAATTAAGACGAATCTCTATGACATCACCACCACGGATGGTTCCATAAGGCGTTTTAATATCGACATGGTACTAATTTTATCATCATAGACGGGACTTTTTACATTTTTCATGCACATTCAAGCCAGTATATATTTAGCCGGTGACATGTGACATGATATGGTATTTTATCTTTCACTTAATTCAAGTGTGTACGTATTTATGACAGGACCTCTTTTGATTTTTTTTCTTAATGTTAGGGCTAGCCTTTTTGACCTCGTTTACAATGATTTGTCGGAGTTTTAATTTATTAGTTTGTAATTCAATGTTTTGATTAACTGTGTCCAGACAGCCGAAATAATGAAAGGACTGTAAATGTGTATACTGAATGGTGATTGTGGTTTATTTATTGCTAACCAGTAACCATCGGTCCCGCTTATGTACAAGTACGTCAAAAATAGGAATTGACCTTTATTTAACACATTGTATCTGAAAAGTTCAAACGTATTCTCAAATACAAACTATTGCTACTCTTTCTCACAGCGCTTTGATTGGGGGCGAACTAGCGAGAAATGTTTTGAATGCAAAACGTTTTTTAATCGTCGGTGCATGTGTACGCATCTAAACATTTGCATAAAATGAGTTAACAATATTACACTGCCATCATGTCTGATTGATATGTTGTGTTGCGCGTGTTACAAGTTAATTTTTTAAGAAGAAGAATATCTTCAAATGTCACTTATAATATAAACCGGGTTAGTCTTTTGATGGCTCCAAATAATAAGACATCTTCGCTTTGTATCTTTTCTATGGACACTTGTATATATATATTTGTATACCACGGCGACTTTCAAATTATCGGAATGAAATGAATATATATTGTTTGATAAATATGAGCGTATTTTATGCCAGCGTTCCGGCAACATAAGTCTGATATCGACGGGCAGTTGCACCAGTAATAACATTGCCCTGTGGCAAGTAACTGCTTACTTATCCACATGAATGATCAGCAGTGGAGCCGGAATGGTCGAAGACACAATGTGCTCCACCATATTGTCTTACAGAACATATCGTGCCACGACCATAGCCCAAAGTTTCGAAACGCTCTAACTATTGAACTACATGTACCTATTGAACTAAACATACGGATAGGAAATTAGGAATTTGTTTCGGCACTTTTTATTAAACACTTAAAAATCTACACAAACAGTGTAATACCTTTTAAATCTAAAATAAACTTAATATGTTTGCAATTTCGTATAATATAATATATGTATGTATTGACCATCAAACTGTATATCAATTGTTTATTAGTACTTCAGCATCGCGCATGCTCCGTAACGTGTCAACTTTTACTATATGAATTTTTGTTTTTGTTTTGAGAAAGTAATACTGTAGACATATCATACGTGTGTATGAAAACCGCTGTCATAATACTGTGACAATTAATATGTTTTATTGTTAATTGCTGCTTGCTTTCATTGTATAGTCATTAATTATGTATGAATTATCACTGTATTATAAACCTGACAGTCGTTTATTACAAACGTATATGTTCCGTCAGTTACACCTATATTAACACGTGATGTGGTATTTATTAATTTACTACAGTCGTAAATATGAATATTATTTTTACCCAAATTTTCCGTACGCTTGTACTCGTTCCTACACGCAGTATTAAAGTGGTAAGAATTAAAGATGGAACCAGTGTTTCATAATTTCCTTTATTGCAATACAATGTAGTTGTTCTAAACAGTGAGGAGAAAATTATATCATTTCGTGAAGTAAACTTAAACTCTTCATGTTTGAATGATTTACGTTTTTGGTATTAAATAATCTGTTATTATTTAAAGTTAGCCCAATGAAATGTTCTATACAGACCGGATTTACATGTCACGTGGCCATCGATTAACTGCAATATAAACAAGCTCATAAATTTAAAAGATGTCAGATTTCAAATATGTTAATCCGGTTTTGAATGCAGGAATGTTCTGTATTCTTAATGTGGAAACTTCAACATTAATTTAATTACAAGCATTTGATAATACCGTCCGTGTCATGATAAAATTCAATTTGTGCAAAAAATATAATTAGTAAAGTCATTCAGAATATTTCCGGGAAAAAAACGAACTAAGCGACAACGTTATATTTATATGCTTTTTTAATATAGAAGGTCGTAGTTGTGTATTTATTCTGGAAACAACCGAACATTGAAGTACAAATATGTGAAACGAAGTTTTACAAAGAATTAACAAAATCCGTTTTGAACGCCTTACTAGTATTTAAAGTCTATGTTTATTTAGCACCTGTAGAATGTTCTTATTTACCTGGGGTTTGAAAACTTTCATCCGAGGTTTGCTAAATTGAACTTACTTATTATTTTTTTGTTTCCTTAAATATTTTTATGTTAATATATATGATCGAATCGGTATAAATATAAAGGTACCATGCACAAGGGCATGACATTGAGTATTATGAAGGAAGAATTTCTTAAGGTCACAAACTGTGCATTTTGACGAGATTTTAGAACATTCCAGCGTTGCTTAACATTATCTAAGGTAAAGCTTTCTTCATAAAATGGGGTTTCGTAAATTTGAGATTTGGATAATGGATATTTACTGTGCGCCGACACAGATTCTAAATCATGACGTCAGTAAGATAATCAGCATGTCTTTCAAACAAATTGACCTTATTTAATTAAATTTATCAGGACACTAACCTTCATATATAACCTCCAATACTGTCTGACTTAAAGTCTTTGCACAATATACATATGATTATATATATTATATTTGTTGTGTTTTTCGCGTGCGAATCATAGGATATTGGCATTTTATACCAGAAATTGAATCTGTTCAGTCATTGACTTGTACTGAATACCACGTTTGACCCTCCAACAGGCCGTATGCTAAATAAGTTTACAAATGTATCAATAAATACACCGTATTATCTGTAATTTGAACTCAAATTTATTCAGATTTTATGGGTTTCTTTTATAGTTCTAAATTGACTCACTCTCATCTTTTTGTTGTGCCCTGAAACATATTTTAAACATAGCTGATGGCCAAGACAGACTTTCAAGAAGATTTGCTACATGTATATCAATTCCATGAAAAAATTATTTAAGGATTCCATGAATGTTTTGACGTAGAGCTTAAATCTGTGTTTATACGAACACCCTAAACCACACATCCATTTAAAATTTATCGTTTGCGGTTTCGCCCTGCACAAAAATAAATCGAACTTCACTATGTTGAATGCATGTTATGAAAGATAACGGGTTGTCATGGTAATTTGTGGTAACGACTGAACTGATAATAACTTAAATGCGCAATCCTTTATCAGATGGTTTGGTCATAAATTAGCATTAACGGCGTTCTTTATAAATCGATTTTAGTTCAATTTAAGATATTTTTCATGTTCGAAAAATGCACACAGCACGGTGCGTATGAAAAAAAGATAATTGTAACGGATATCATTAATGTCTTGTGTACGTTTTCATTATTTAGATATGTCTAAAATTAGACGAAAAGTCAGAACACGGACTTGTCACATTTTAACTATTTTTGCTCGTACTTTCGAGTTATAATAATCATATATTGTCACGTATTATCTTAATATTTTATCAATTACCCAAGTATCTATGTTAGGACGATATGTTCTGTTGACATTCTGTTTACAATATAGTCCATTGTGAAGATAGATAATTTATTTTATCATAAGGTCAAAATATTTCTCTTTGAAATTGTTAACAACCTCGTAAAAATTTTAAGCAAATTTATTCAAGTATCTTTTATTAATTTCATTTTGGTAGTTTATATTTTTCATTAATTATTTGCTAATTATTTTAGCGGGATTGAATCATTTATATTATGTGAATAAGTTGGTTTGTATGTATAAAGACTGTTTCGAATGTTGTTTTTTTATTCCTAATAATAAATTTTATTTCGCTTGTTAATGAAAGAGTTAAGTCTCACCTTAATTGCCTCTAACCAATAGTCTTGTAATATTTAACTTAAATCATAAAAATAATTTCAGAATGGATGAATCTACTTGTAATTGTTTACGTACCACTGGATTGAACACTTATCCAAATTAGAGTTAGTCCGAAAATCACTTTCATTTTTAATCTAGAAGTTATATGTCAATGTTGAGTAGTGATAGATTAAAAGCCCCAGCTCTTCAACTCGACTGGATGTACCTTGTTAAAGTATACGGTTAAATTCGCACAAAAACCACACCGTGCGATATACGTCTTTATTGGCCGTACCAAAATGTCACGATATTCGTAGGACGGTTTAACCGGTCTTTATCGTAAACTGCATGTCGCAAAGTTGTCCGTTTGTTTTATCAGGTGATGACTAAGTTTTTAATTTCGAACATTGCGAATTATTTCGTGTGGATTAAACAAATTAAATGTAGTTTCATGTTGCGTAACAAATAACATGTTTACACAATTGTTGAGCAAATACGACGTAAAATGGTTCAACATTCGGAATCAAATCGATTTTAACCCCACGTTATAAAGTGAATATACGTAGTTTCACGGTAGATTGTTTGGGGTGATTAGGGAACGATTTTCGTTCAGTCTGTAAAAGAAAAAATTATGCACCAAGTTTTTGTTTTTAAACAAGTGGCTTGTTTGTTTCATGTACGACTTAACCCCGAGTCCTAAAAAATAACTTATGTTACGAGCATAGTTTAAAATAATTTTCTCTTAGTGTTCAGTAAATGAAAGTACAAATGTATTCGTATTGTGATGAAGCTAAATAAATGTATACGGTACATAGAGTTTAAGTTGACTGTTCACTGACTAATACACTTATTTCCCTATTTTTTGCGGTTGTTCAACAATATACAATTGTTATGCGTCAGTCCCACGGGCTCTCGCTAAATTCACGTTTTAAAGTTGACACAAAGCATGAACAAACGTAACGTGCGTAAAAATTTCATTGAATCGCATGCAAACGTTTTTGAAGGGGGACACTTTTGAACCGTTCTAAAATTTCGCACGTTTAGAACACACGTGAATAACGTAAACACATTTACAGTATTAGTTAAGCGTATATAAACTAGTGAAGACGTAACGAAAAGGAGAAATCATACTGGTTGTCATGTATCTAGCATGAGGAACGTAATGGTCATGAAAATGGGTGAAACTTACATTATAACGTCAAATAATCCAGCTTGATGGACTGGTTCGTTACGGTTCAGATCACCGCAGTGTCACACATAAATTACAAGACAAACTTCCTTTTTTTGCGACCATTCTCCATAACCACCAAAACAAAACAACTGTGATGCAAAGGTCCTTCCAATATTTAAATTAGTTTATATCTAATCTTATAAAGAAGTCATCGAACAATTAGTATCGTTATATATTGGTGAGAATATGACCGTAAAGGTTTTAGTGAATGTATTCAGCTCAGTGTTACAACTCACGAACCACGATGAAAACGATACAACATTGATGCAGGAGGACGAGTCTCACGGTCCCTGGATCTTTTAGTTCAGTCTTTAAACCGCATTATTTTTACGTGAATTTTGAAAGCCCCCCCCCCCCCCCCCACCACACACATAAATCAAATATGAGTATTAAAAGAACATATATTGCACATAAGATGTTCACCTTACAGGTAATGGTCAAATTTATGATCCGTATTCAGGAGTTTAAAGTGGACTAATTTATCGTG
This sequence comes from Lutraria lutraria, assembly GCA_964023205.1. Classification (NCBI taxonomy): domain Eukaryota; kingdom Metazoa; phylum Mollusca; class Bivalvia; order Venerida; family Mactridae; genus Lutraria; species Lutraria lutraria. The sequence continues at coordinate 19,786,800 of OZ026841.1, forward strand.
GTCCGTGACCCTGTCATATGTACGTGTATGTATGGGAAGATGATAAATGACAGCTTATTCTCTGTTGAAAGTTATCCTGTATGATAAATGTAACTAAAGAATTAATGTATTTTATGAGTTTTTAATCCAGCCTTAGAAACAGATTTTAATGATTACAAAATAATATGGTATCCTTTTTAAAATATTGGTTTACAGATTTATTTAAAGGTCCCCAACCCTATTGGTTCCCTTTTATACGCCCGTTTGAAAAACGGGTCGTATTATGGAACACCCATGGCGGGCGGCGTCGACAATGGCGTCCGCTCTCTAATTCAAACAGTTTTATTAGGTATACTGGTACAAGCAATTAATTAAATGTCCCATTTTTACCACTGAATATTGTGTGCGAAAGTAATTGTAAAAATTCGAAACAATTTGTAAATGGTTATAATGCGAATAAGGACTTTGAAGTAGAAGTTCATATTGGTATTTTTAACCTGCTAGATTTGTTTTCAATTTGTTGTTGTTGTTCGTTTTAAATTTTTAATTCTTCGACAGGCAAGGACTTAGATTAACCTTTGGCGATACGACCTGTATGCAGTTGATTTACGACCCAATGTCCCGTTGAGTTTATCAAAATGGAGAAAAAAACATATTTGATTATGTCCAAGTTTTGTAAATCTGAGTGATGTACAATAAATATATGTACATGAAGTTATAAGGTGCTTTTGTGTGGCACATTAAAATTGTAGCCGTGTGTTGAAAATAGATACCTCCTATATTGAACATTATCTGATGGAAACAATTTCATAAAGAAATAGTTCATATTGTTTTCTCAATGTCATTCATTTGTGTTAGATACACACATCTATACTCGTACATTGTAGTTCACAATAAGCTAGTACATCTATCAACTTACGTACACCTTTGTATCGAGCCATATTGGCTGATAGATAAATTAGAATTAGATCCATCATGGGACAAACAAGTTTCAAGTCCTGTCATAAACCGCTGGAAAAGTTTTCATCGACTTGCACCATTTAGAGGACAAACGAAAACATCATGCCGTGGTAAAAATATGTTGCGCGAAGCATTTCTTGTCAATATTTTGTAGTCAAACCTGTGCTAGCGGCCACCTTCGAGTAAAGGCCACACTGTGAATCAAGGCCGTTCTTTTAAAACCATCATTGATTATTCAGATCTGAATAACCTCTGCATGAAGGCCACTTGCCAATAAAGACCTCATTTTGTCTTTCCCAAGGATGGCCTTTGTTCACAGGTTTGATTGTAAATTGATTTCTGACAAACTCAACTGACCAACTATCCAGTCTCGCTCATACGAAGAAAATGATTCTATTCCCGTCCAGGGAACGTTTGCTGACATAAAACCAGTACGGTTTAGGCCTACTCATCAAGATGAAATAACAAAGGATACGGAATGTTCATACACAATGATTAAAACCTTCTACATTGAGACGTGGGTTGAGACACGGGTTGTATCCGTCAAGTCTGGTAGGTAACTCTCTTACAGTTCAAGAGTTCCTTACTTCGATATTACACAAAGAGTGGTCGAATGATTCTCTACTGGAATCCAACTAATTAGACCTCAGGAACAATGACTGCAGATGAATTTGCATAAAATATAGCACTCACAGTTTTAGTACTTTTGAATTAAGCTAATCCACGTCATTGTCCAACTGTGCTGGAGAAAGCCATTGCTTTCAAAGGGGATTAAGTTCTGATGGTCAAGCAAGACGAGTGTCTTGTATATATTGAAATCATGAAAGTTTGGCATGAGTTTAAGTGTAACGTAAATACATGTGAAATCATAAATGTTATCTGTAATTCGTCACAAATGAATTGATATACACTCAAAATGATGTCATAAATGTGGAACAAGATCGCGTCAAAATATTGCTGACAACATCAGATTTAGAAATGGGTGACATTTGAAAATCTGTCAAAAACATCTCACGAGTAAGCCTTGAACGTATACGACCTTACACTGCATGTATAAAACTTACTGTACATCTACTATTAAAACGTTCTCAGTTATTATATCTCCTAGATAATGTCAAAATAAGATATTTAATAGATATATGTCTACTCAGGTGAACTATATAGACTTATACTGATAAAATTGGTGTACATTTATCAAAATACCAAGGACCACATGCCGTTGATTAAAATCTTTAGAAATACCCAAGTCGAAGCAATACTTCAATACGTTTATACACACATATTTTTATTTTAAGTTTGTTTTAGTTAAGTGTTCTATTTGCTTTTCTAAAACTGTGCCAATAAATAAAATCCTGTTAAGTATTTACGTCTATCTGTCTGTTCAGTTTCACTGATAAAGACATCTTATAAATAGGTCTTCTATACTCGGGTTATATAATACTACATTTAATATGTTTTCATAATCACACAGAATACTAATTAATACAACGAACGTATTAATAAATTTTAAAATAAGAACAGCTGAAGTATGCTAAAAAACAATACCGTTGCCCGATATTTTATTTTCTATGTACATTGTACGTAAAATTGTTTAACATGTATTTACATGAGCCTTTTGGGGTTAATGAAGTTGAAATGAATAAATGAATGTATATTACGTCTAGTTATTGGACATAAAATAGGCTAAGTGATGAATTTCACCTATATTTTTAAAACAATATGGGCTGATTTGAATACTGGTGTTTGATAAAGACGGTAAATAATTATGATGCTGATTTTAATAAATTTGAGCATACGTTTTTGAAATAAGGAAATAAAAACAAGTTTAGGAAGATTGAATGTTGTATAATTATACTCGTGAAATGTAGAACCACTGAAATAGTCTTGTCTTTTGATGAAGCCATATTGATGTCAATATCCAGATAATAAAACAGTTAAACCGTTTTATATACTGTGGAATCATTAAATTTCGTTGGGGATTTAATTTCGTGGATTTGGTGGGTCGGCTCATCCATGAAATCAAATCCCCACGGATTAAAGGCATTTCTTTTCAAAAATCAAAATCCACGAATTTATGTCCCCACGAAATAGCCATTTTAGTGAAAACCACGAAAATAAATGAAAATACAGTATCATGACTACTTTTCCACTGACAATCGTTAGAACTTAATATGCGAGTATCAAATCCAGCCTGTACAATTAATTGTTAAGTAAAACATTGCACTGTTAAGCTTCTAAGCCAAAGGTGGGCTTCTTATTATGTATTACTGTATGTAAATGACATGTCATGATGGGATTAAGATATTCGCTTTTAAATCACTCCGAACAACAGGTGCCCAATTTAATGTCATCACAAGTACAATTTCTCTGAAATCATTTTGTGGGATTAAATGTGTTAAGAAGAGAAGAGGAAAATTGTTACAGCAAACCTTACATTGTCCTTTTCATTAAAATACTGAATAATTATAATCATGTCATAATTCATGTCATGTCATAATTCATGTCATTTACTTTGAAATTTGCCATTCATAAAAACCGCCATGAATCATAAATGCATGTAATTCGATGAAATGCATACGAAATTATAATGTATTCCTATAAAAGGCGTGAGCAAAATTACCAACTTTTCACAAAGATTTCCAACGTCACAAACCATCACGTCTGACACCAACAAAACTTACCTGGGGTTATTTTCATAAAACATAAGTACATTATTTACACTTCAATATGAGTACGAAAGGTACCTTCAGAAAGAAATATATACATATATAGCATCAATCATTTGTGATTAACACCGTTTTTCAACAACCGACTGCCGATTCACCTAACAAGTTTTTCTGGACGATATTCTAACCCATACTAAAAAGACATTGTTGTCAATGTTTCAGGGTATGACCTGCCGCGGAATTGAACCCTAATCACCGGATCCATATCAATCATGACCTCGCACACGCAGACAATTTAACATGAATTGGAGCACAGTGTCTAGAATTTAAGTAAACCGAGCAAAGGATCAACATATATCTACGTCATTTCCGCAAGATTCAAAGTTGTTTGTAGTATAGTTTATTTTGAAATCAGTAGGCACTGAGGCCCATGTGAACATACAATTACATGCATGAAATTACAAATGACGTGACAAAGAAAATGGTTAACATGAAAAATAATAATTCACGCAGAATATGGCTTGAACTAACAAATGAGATATAAAGTAGTATGAGAGTAAGCTAAGTATTTAAAAAGTACATTTTGTGACGGTCTTGTCATTAAGAGTGTAATTGAGATGATGAAGCGGCATCTTTCGAATCGGTGTTAGTAAAGATGACGTCACTTAGTGTGACGTACTTGGAAAGTCACCATGGACTCTTCAGAGAATATTTGGTTCTTCGTTTATGTACTAGTATATGCGATATAAACGATTCAGAAGCAGACGGAAGAAAGGGATGCTCGTTGGTCTAGTGGTAACTTCTGAACAGTAAGTCGTAGGTTCGATTCTCGACTGCGCCTTTCGAATGTCTCAGGGACGCTTTTTCAGTGTATCCATCTCAACTACTACCCTGTCTACAAAACCACAGAGAAAAGGGCGAGGCTTGTATTGGTGCTTCACACAAGGCACGATAAAGAACTAGGAAAAACTATTCTAAAACGTAGGGATTTAAATACCTGGTTCTCAAGTATCTTATCTCTCCTCTCCCTCTCTCTCTCTAGGGCAGCTGTAAGATTACCAGAGCTGTCGAACGGACCGTTCAACAACAGATCTATATAACGAAGCATAAGGAAATCTGCTGACTACATGGTTCTAGAGCGGGATGACCGTCAGAAGCGGACCATTGCTTAAGATTGTTATCGACAATCAACTTGTCGTTGGCTATTTATTCTGCAGAGCAAAGTGGAAATGGAATAGATGCCAAATTTACTAGTGTCGGTTCGATTATTCAGACAGTTGGAATTCATCTTCCAATTCTCGCTTCAAATACTCCGCTTATTCCCGCTAATAGGGCGAATTTTGCGCTGTCGGGTATCAAGTTTTCACAAGTTTATTTAATTGTGATATGCAGGCCATCGGCCCATACGCAATAATATTTACATTGCATCAGAATTAAGTGGTAGAAACATCTCATTAAGTAACCCCCACTTACTAGAAATTTAACTTTATTTCTCGGAAAATGGTTCCATAAGTTAACAATGAAATGCTTCTGCAATTTGAGATGGACTGGAACAAATATGCTTAGGCAATTGGTTGACGTAACTTGATGGAACGCGTCTTGAATGCGTGGCGGTGACTTATGATCATGTGCTATAGAATATGTGCAGTGCTTTGACCTCACGACACTCATATCAGATGACCATCTGATACATTTAGGCTGCATCTATGTATTTCATGCATTCTTCTCATTTTAAGAATTTTATGTCTGACAAACGTCTGGGAATACACAAAAACTTATAACCGTAAACAAGGGTTTTCTTATGTTTTATGTACATTCAGCTCATGGTGTTTATTATGTAGTATGAATTAATTGTTAATGTTGTTTGTCCCTATGCATGACTTTGCATTCAATTATGATTATACAAATTACTCAATTTTATATGCACGTAATTTACGACAATTTTACTATTAGATTCTTAAGATGTTGTTATATACAACGCATATTTGCGTACCAAATATGGCTTGCTATTTAAAGATCGGATCATATCTACAATAGATAATTCATGGTCTGTGTCATCCATTCCCATCACTTTCAGAATAATGAGGAAGAACATTGATATTATCTATGGTTACATTGTCGTTATTATGTCATTGCTCGGTAGAAAATAATATAAAAAAAACTTTAACGACGCCTCTTTTGAAGTGATGATATTAGTGCATGTGTGTTACTTTGTGAAAGTGTTTAATCGTGCTTACAGGCTGGAACAGTTAATGTTTTATTCACGCAGTTGCACTTGTAGCAAGTATATCTTTTCTGAATGTTTGAGAAAGGTCCCCCAGATTCATGTCTGTAAAATTACGATCATTATGCACAAAAGTTAAACTGTACGGTACCTAACATGGAGAGAACGATTACAATGTGCTACATGCGGCATGTGTCAAGGTTGCGTCAATGTTGCTCTTGATAGAAACACATTTCCAGGATGAGTCATTGACTTCATTTTAATATCTGTTTTCTAGCCGAACGTCAGTGTGAAGGTCATTATGAATTGCACTGAATAAAATATAAGGCTTTGTTGTTAAAACCATGACGGTATCTTTCCACTTATAAAGTGTTTTACAGCTAGATGACTGCAACGTATTTGACAAAATAAATGATAAATATTTTAAATAAGCAAAGCGTTTGTTTCGTTGTTTCATTAGATGTTTCTGCATCAGCTCTATATCTTCGTTTTAAATCATTTTGACATACATGTAGTTACTGTTGACTGTTTTTATCAGATTGCAGCAGTGAGCTCGTCATAAACCTTCGTGATAAACCACTTGAAGATATCCATAATTACGTCATGCAGTAGTCTTGGTACATTCACGCACTTGTTCGTGTTTGCTGGATCAATATTACGTAGCGCATTAAGATATTGTCATTAAACTTTTTTCAACAAATTTGTGGGACCTTGTTCTTAGTTGTATCATCCACAAGACACTCGGCGACATCAATAGTTTGAGTTAGTTAAGATTTACTTAATACATTTGTAGCGAAACTTGGGTGTGTAGAAACGGTTTATTGTTTAGGGTTTTTGGGTCAAGGTCATTATTAGTGAAAGTTTGGGGGATTTCAGTCAATACTAGTGCACTACTGAAAATCCGGTTTAGCAGGATCGTCGGCTTTATCTATTGACAAGTTTCTAAGCTCTTTGAAATGAATGATTGGAATTTCGTTTACTGAAAAAAATTTAAACACTATATTTGTAGTTGGAGCTTCACAAAACTGGGTCAGAATGTTTTTTATTGAAAACATCTTGACATCAAATTCGAACAAGGGTCGTGAGGGGGTCGAATTTAAGGTCAATATGTCAAATCAAATTAAATCCTCGCGAACACTGTTAGAGGTCACTGGTATGATTGGATCTTCATCAAACCTTGTCTGAATGTTTGTCTTTATGATATTTGGAAAAAGGAAAATCGTCTTAGGTCAAAAACTAGGTCACCAGGTCAAATCTTAGGAAAACTTTGTTGACACTTTAGATGTCAAATGTTTGGTGAGATCTTCACCCAACCTTGTCAGAATGTTTGTTTTAATGATTTCTTAGACTAGATCGAACATTTTTTATCTAGGGTCAAAAACTAGGTCACCGGTTCAAATCTCAGGAAACCCTTGTTAACATTCTTGAAGTCACAGTTTTGATTGAATCTTCTCCAAACCTTGTCAAAATGTTTATCTCAATGATATTCTGGTCGACTGTGAACATTTGTCATATTGGGTAAAAAACTAGGTCACCAGGTCAAATCTGAGGAAAACCTTGATAAAATTACATACCTCATGACTCAGGTTCAAAGCAATGTTATCGTCAGCAAGCAATGATTCTCATTTGAGCGACATATTTAAGATTTAGGCCGTCTTTGCCCTCCTGAATGTTTTACGTTATGCTAAATTTATACATTTTTATTGATTTATTTTCAGGTGTACATGAAACACACGAAGCTTTCATGAAGCATTTTGATGAGCAGCTTAACTTATATAACTCATTAAATGTTGTGACCTTGGTGGAGTTAACAGGCAAAGAAAAGGTCATAGGTGACGCATACCTTGATAACGTTCTACGATACAATTCACAGGATGTAACTTACATCACCTTCGACTTCCATGAATACTGGTAAGTATTTTATTTAAAAAAATGATTAAATTGTATTCAATTAACTGAACTGCTGATACAAAAAGTAACATTTTGAATTAAATGCTTTTTATATTTGGTATTTATGATTGAATGGATATTTATCACCATGGTAACCCTGGTTTTTGAGTGATATGTTGTTACCATAGCGTTCATCATAAAGATTCCTGTTATTACTGCAATGGCTTTGTTGAGATGGTGTAATGCTACAATGGAGACAATGAATAAATGAATTACTGTTGCTATGGTTACCATTTTTAAATGCTAACTGTTTCTATGGTGACCATAATTACCAGAATTACTATTGTTATGGTAACTTGAAGTAAATTATTTACGTCACTATGAAAGCAATGGTGAAATTTAAATGCTGGTACATTGTACTAATGTAATCATTACAGAATGATACATTGTCATGATGGAGACTATGGTGAATTTAACTGTTTTTATGATAACCAATTCCATATGATACTAGTAAGTGTCACTATGGAGACCATGGTTGAATTACCATTGTAAAGGTAACCTATAGTGAAGGGCTTTTTATGCTCCCGCCATTTGAAATGACGGAAGGCCCTGTTCGTCCCTCTGTCTGTTCGAATTTGGGTTTTCTAAGGATAACTCAAGAAATATTTCATTAATTTGATTTATATTGTACATTATGGTGTAAATTACTGTTGATATGGTAACCAGACTAGCAAATGATTATGGTCACTATGGGGATCAGTATTACATGAATTACTGTTGCTATGGTATCAATAGTAAATTATTTATTGTTACCATGGAGACTACTATCAACTGAATAACTGTTAATGTGGTCATTATTCAACCATTTAATTAATGTTTCTCTATGGAAGATATGATTACAAGAATTACTGTTAATTATATAATAACCATTTTTAAATAATGTAGTATCGCTATGGCGACTATGATGATATGAATTACTGTTTCTGTGGTAATCATAATCTAATTGTGCACTGATTGTGCACTGGAGAACATGATTTCATGACTTACTGTACTTTGGTAACAATTGAAAAATGACTTGGTTATCTTTTTTTAAAAATTGCTGTTACTATGGAAATTATATTATGGGACCCATACTACATTTGTATAAGATTCACTTGGCTTTTTATACAGTATTCACTCAGAATGCATTTCGTCTGTAAAATAAATTTGTTAATAATATTCTTTATAATTCTTTGCATGTTTTAAAAAATTGAATAATTATTTTTCAGCCGTGGCATGAAATTTGAGAATGTTTCAGTTTTAACATCAGGAGTACGTGACATTATCAAATACATGAGATATTGCTGGTGAGAAACACAAATAATTATTTTGCTTTTTTTCGTCCATTTATATTAAATACATGGGAATAAGGTGCATTAATTTTTAGCTCACCTAAGCACAATGTGCTCGGGGTGAACTTTTGTGATTGCCCTGCATCGGTCAAACAAGTGGGGTCAAACATTTATCTATACAACATTTCTTCCTCAGTCACTGGGCTAATTGCAACCCAACAAAACTTTGTTGGAATAATCCTTGGGTGGTCCCCTTTCAAAGTTGTTCAAAATTTTTTATTCTATTTAACACTCTGGTTGCCATGGCACCTAGATAACCAAATAGGAAAAGCATGGAAAAATTTCTTGACTTAAACTACAATTCCTTGACCTTCGATATTTGGTTTGTAGCATCGTCTAGTAGACGGCTACCTGGATTATTCAATTTATGGTCCAGGGTCAATATTAGCCTCACCTCGGCGGTCACCTGACATTTTTTCATATTAGAAAATATTGAAAAATCTTCTCGAAAGGTGCAAGGCCAAGATCTTCAAGCTTTTATGTTTGGTATGTAGTTGTGCAAAGAACCTCTACTTAGATTGATCAAATCATGGCCTTTGAATGAAAACTGGCCTTGCCCCAGGGGTTACTTCACACACTTATATAAAAAAGATTTATAAATCTTCATCGCCTAATTGCAGCGCTTACAGCTTAGATACTTGGTTGTGTTACAAATTGGTAGCTTGATATGCATATACACCTTACATTCATGATGCAGCTGTTGATTTTTTTCTAACAAGATATGTAAACCCTAAACAATTGATTTCTTTAAATGGCTTCTGTTGGTGACTGTCAAGTATTATCATAATTGAAGAATTGTATTTCAAGCAGTGTTATCTTTTGCTTTCTACAGAGTGACATCACTTTGTGAAGTGTTAATTCGTTGATAATTGAGAAATATACATTGTATGCATTTAAAATGTTTTTAGAACAGATCTTTAATAATCTTTGTCTCTTCAAATATTATTGGGGACTATTTTCTCATTGTAATTCCTTACTCATCTGTCAAAGTTTAATCCACTCCAAATCAATGTGACCCAATTTTTAATTGCGTTATGTATTTGCCTTTAAAATATACATGTAGTACATTTGAGCCATTAATGTGTCAAGTTAATGAGGAGTTTTGAAAAGGCATGGTATTGGCCTCTTATCTATTTAATATATTTTTAAATACACTGATGCAAAAACTCAACCATATTTTTTCACTATTTTGAGATCTGTTGTACAAATATGTGTCAGCACTTGTTTGATAAATGGTGAAACTTCCTGCCTTACACTATAATGTTTATCTTTTGGTTGACATACCTGACATCTTGCTTGGTGCTGCATTTTCTGCTGTTATTACATTAACCACTACATTTTATGCATTTATTATCATATGGATCTTAATATCTTTCTTTATCAATGTATGTAAATTGCATAGTGCATTTTACTACATTATGTTAATTTTCATATTTTACCATCGCCTTCAATAAAGGGGTAATCGTTATTGCATGAAGGAGTTTATATCACAGTACTGTATAGCAAGATATATTAGTGAAGGTTTTACTTTGATTATATTGGTGGTAACCTTTTTGGTCAAGTTGAAAAGTTATGCTGCTGCATGTATTGCACAGTTACTGTTTCAAACAGGTGAGATCAGCCTAACAATTAGTCCAACTAATTGGACTGTTTGTAATGGCAATATGCGTTTTTTTATTTGGCTCCATCCAACTCAGGCTATGAGGTTGGGCCTTCCAAATTCATTTATGAAATTAGTCAACTTAATTAAAAACAATAGGGCTCCATGTCAATTAAGGACCCTATAAGCAGTTTCACTTTCAATTGGTGGTTTAACACTGCTTTTGAACAATATTTCAGTTACATAAATATATTTATTTATATATATAAACAGCCTGTTTAATTACCTTACAGGTTTTCTAACCTGAGTACTTACTAAAATCCAGTCGGTTTTCACTGTAATTTAAGTTCCTTTGTATATCAATGAAAATTTTTTAGTTTAAATTTCTTCGCTTAGGGGCTGCAAAAGTCTAGTTATCACTAGTTCCTCAGTGCTTTTAGTTCGAATCCCACACTGTATGAAATTTAACGTCATGTGAGGAAGCTTCCATCTATAGCTTACCAGAATGTTGATGGTTCTAGCCAGGTTATTCCCCTTGTGACTTCCTTCACCTCCAAAAGATCCTGGCTGTTGGTGGTACATTATACCTTAATGAAAATAAATAATTTTGACTTAATATTTTCATGATTCCTCGTCTATTGAAGAGTATAAATATCAAAGTATACTTCGTCCGTTTATGATTCATAATGGGAAGTTGTCAGGCAATTGTGGGCTACACACACGTAGAGCTGTGGTTAGTTGATCATAAACCCTGAAAACTTGTCACCATACATTTATGTGTATGACGAAATAACCAACAACAAAAACAATTAAACCTTTATTAATAAAGAGTTGATAGCATTTCAATTTAATATGCTTGAACATGTTTTGTATCATTTATAATGCATTTTGCTGCGGAGATGAATGCACATTGAATTAAAGAGGGATGTACATGGAATAAGATTCGATCGCATGTAAATAAAATTTTAATGTGCAGATAGACTTCCATTGACATTGCCCATGCTTGAAATTTGAACAAGTTCTACAAGGTTTTATTTAGTTGAAAAGAGAGTCCAGTAAAACCCCTTGCTATAAAGACCGCATGTGAGATAAAAGGATATGGTCTCAATATTGAGGTGGTGAAAAAACAACTTGATGTTTGCCATATATTATGCAAGCATGTTAAAGTTATATCTCTAAAGTAGATCAACTAAAATCAAGATTCAATTTTAACTGACTGATCATTGGTTAGAGCTGCTCAGTATAATGTTGGTATATCAATTATTATTTGGTATGCAGTATGTTACATTGAATACATGCAAATTGACT